>JAJLRJ010000008.1:18288500-18763500 GCA_024195265.1 Dendrophyllia cribrosa
AGATAGTTTTCTGTGTGGGTCTCAGTTTTGGGTTTATTTCACATGTCGATTACAGGCTTAAGTCTGCAACATAATGTAAGGTTTATGGAAGTAATCTTGCCGTTGGTGTTAGCGCTAATGATCGAAAGGTCCTCTGCATAATCCTGAACCTGACTCGGATTAGCTCGGATTAGCTCGGATCAACGATAAGCAACACACCTCACTTATGTCCAGGATTGCACGCAAGTATTGTTTAAATAATACTTCATATTTGACAGAGTTGTTTGTCCGCAAGTATTGTTGCAGCGAGCCCCCAGGCGAGTAGCACACTAATCTTTGGTTTTCCTGTGGTTCCTTGGGTTCCATGCGCCTTATGTTATGAAGCAGTCTCGATTTTTGTTTGTCACGATGATTTTGAGCGAGCGTACGTCCAGCGGTGTCATCATAACTTAGATGCGCCTGGCTCTGGATGAGTCTTTCGCCATCCATGGCACGTGCTCGCTTAAGGTCACGAACGATTTAGTGACATTTCACGGGAAAAGGCAATGTTCTTTAAGGGCCGATTTACACGGTACAACTTTGTCGCATGCAACACGCTTAAAACATGCTTACGACATGCTTACAACACAAATTACTCCGTGTAAATCAACTCAAGTCATGTCGCAAGCATGCCGTAAGCGTGTCGCATGCAACAAAGTTGTATCGTGTAAATCGACCCTTATGAGTTTTTCAGCGTTGTTACTTGCTCAGAGTTTGCCGATTGAACAATGGATCACAGAGAGGTCACGAACGATTTAGTGACATTTCACGGGGAAGGCAATGTTCTTTTAAGAGTTTTTTCAGCGTTGTTATGTGCGCAGAGTTTGCCGATTGAACATTTACTGTTTCCGTTATGTTTTATTATACTGCCCAGCATCTGCTCGCAGCATTATCATTACAATCTGTAACCTCTAGTTTAAATAATACTTCATATTTGACAGAGTTGTTTGTCATCTTCATATTTCTTCATATGTGATATGAGGACACCTGGTGATGCCAGCCATGAGGCAGCGTGTCCCTCCGGCGCCCCTTGCGTGCAATCCTGAACATTCCTTTTCGTACCAGAGGGTATTGGGTTAAAAGAAATCGCTCGCCCGATATACCCGCTGGCAGGAACCTGTTCACAGACTTCCGAGCTACCAGGGCAGTTACACCAAACAACTAATCCAAAAGATTCGACCTTGGGATCTTAAATATACACCTCACAGTTATTATGATTCAGTCTTTTTATAATAATCCCATTTCCCAGCTTCTCCTCCTTCAGACACAACGGTGTCTTTCAGTGAATAGTATATAAGCCCATAATCCTGATTCGTATGGAAAACGTCATGGTTTTAATTTAACTTGGTGTAAACTTACGGAAGTTACAACGGCAGTCAACGAGAAAAACTATTAAATAGAATTATTAAATGTCATGGAAAATATTGTCATACCAGACAGACTCGGCCAGCTGCTGGGGATTGCTACTTCTGGCAGTCAATTGCAATGCTCTTTCTTCGAAGGAAATTTGTTCCCTCAGAGCTTTAATTTTTTGCTCCATTTGAGCTTTGATCTTTATTAGTTCTACTCTCTTTGAAGCAGACATTGAGACAAAGGAACGGTAAAGCTTTCGCTTTCTGCAGATAAATTGAAAGGAAAGAGAACACAGTATATTAATAAAATTTTCCCGTGATACGGGAAACTTAAAAAAAAACAAGGCAATTTGTGACTACGAAAAGAAACCTTACCGAAACCTAGACTCATGCCGCTATGCGCATGAGTAAATATGCGCATGCGTAATGAACGGGTTATCGGCAACGGTGGCTTATTCACTCACTCGCTCACTCACTCACTCGCTCCTTCCATCAGCTGTAAACTTAGTGACGTAATGCTTTGTTACGAATGCGTTTCGTAACAAGAAGTACGTGAAACCAGCGATAACAATAACTAATTTATTGTAAACGAATATAAACAACAATAAGCTTAAAAATGTTTCGCATTTGGAGTCGTTAGTACAACATTAAAATCGATCTAAAAGGATTTTTTATTATTGAATTGTAATTAGCATGTTAATATACAACTTTTTGCAAATTTAAAAAAAAAAATTGGTAAGGGGTTAAGAGCCACCTTAAATTTACGTCATGACCATAAGTTGTTCAACAATGACTGGGCATTTGTTTGATACCATTATTGTGGCACTAACTGATAAAGAGTGGTTGTATTGACCCATCAACCGGTTTAAGAACTGAAAAAATTACTTGAAACTGTTATGAGCCACCTTAATTCCGATGAATTTAACTCCAACGCTCGTATGACATATTAAAGAGAATGTGATCATCACAGTTATCTAGCAATTGAATGAGTTCCGCAGATAAAATCCTGGAAAAGTTTTTCAGACCTCGACGGCATTCGAAGCTATGACCTTTGCGATTCCGGTGAAAATGCTCTACCAATGAGCTAAAACTCAGATGAGAGCTTGGTCAATTGTGAGTTGAGGCAAACTGCGAGTTAAACTCTCAATTGCCCAAGCTTCCATCTGGCCTTGTAGCTCAGTGGTAGAGTGTTTGCATCGGAATCGCAAAGGTCATGGGTTCGAATCTGACTCGTCCCCAGTCGTCTCTCTAGGCAAGATGCGGGAGACGCGCGTGGGGGATAGACCCCCTATTTCCTTCTTCCCATCACCCCTCGCGCTCCCCTCGGTTGCGCTTCTCTTCGAATCCCGTCGAGTTGTACAACTGCGATGATCACAGTTCATCACCCCCGGGGGGGGGGGGGGGGGGGGGGGGGGGGTGTGCCGCTGGGACTCTGAGACCCTTAAGTGACAGACTATTATTTTTTTGACAGGGGGTGTTGGAAAATTTTCACATGCAAACATTTTTTTTATATGCGGCACCTGCTGCAAACAATTTTTTTGTCTCCGTCCAACTGCCATACTTTCAGCAAACATTTTTTCCTTTATTTCTTGCTTGCATACAATTTATTTGAGTGTTTATAGCCTCTGCAAATAATTTATTTCAAAATTTTCCAACAACCCCGGTCAAAAAAATAATGGTCCGTCCCTAACCTATACTGAACCATTTTAGCTGTATTTTGCAACCCTATTCTAGACTAAATTCTTCACTCAACTGATCAGTTTCGCGGAAAATGATACCCTATTCTAGACCAAAAATCTCTGATTACTATACCTTATCCCAGACTAAACTGCCTGAAAACCATACCCTTCACAGCGGCACATACCTATATAGCTCATATATGGGAGTACACCCTCCCCCCCCCCCCCCCCCCCCCCCCCCCGGGAGTTCATCTGAACAAAACCTATTTGAATATAGTTACACATTGTCATACTCTGATAAGGCTAGATCGAGTCTTCCAATTTTGTGGGAGAACACAAAACAGATTCGACGTATTAAACATATTACCTTATAAACCACACATTTTAAAGTGCCTTCAACCAACAGAAAATTATCCCGGGGGTGGGGGACTCCCATATAAAAATGACCGGGGTGCTCATTGTACCTTTTAGGTTCAAAATTTGCAGATTGGTACCGCTTAGGGTACTAAAATGTAAAATGACCACAGTTGAAATTATCGCGGTACCTTTTAGGGTATAAAGCCGAAAAAATATGACAGAATATGACATGTGTTGTTTGAGAATTGGTACCTCTTAGGGGTAAAGATTCATTTGAGCCACACCCATCAAGCAAGATTCTGGTACCTTTTAGGGTGTTTCCGGCGAGCTTCCGAAAAACTCCGACGAGCACCCCCGTCATTTTTATATGGGAGTCCCCCCCCCCCCCCCCCCCCCCCCCTCCCCTCCCCGGGAAAATTATATGGTTGTGGTACAACCAATCGTAAATTCATGTTGTAAAAAGTACTTATGCGCTAGTGGCCCTGCGCAAAAACGAGCATTACCTTGCTTCCTCCAGCTTTTACTTGAAGCAGAACACAAGGATATTTTTCGTGGTTGAGGTTATAGTCGACAATTAATGATCGAGCTCTTGTTCATTTTTAACTCGTTTCAAAGCGAAAAAGAAATCTGGTTTCTCAAATAAAAATCTAAATCTACCCTGTACACCGCCGTCTGAAAGAATACTTCTAAAGTACCTTTTGTAAAAAGTAAAAGTAATTCACCGATCGCTCAGATACAAACACTGGTTATCAGGAACTTGTTTAGAACACGACCCCACCAGCAAGATTTTTGCTTTAACCTCTATCGTGTTTAAGCTTAAATAAAGGATGTTGTTGTTGTTGTTGTTATAGCCGATGATAGTTGAAATTCGCGCTCTCGTTTGACTACAAACTATTGTCAATTATCATGAACTATTATTCATGATAGTTGATGACAGTTTTTCAGTTTGAACACGCGCATGATAGTTGATGATAGTTTCAGGGGAAAAACAATATCATTTTCTTCAACTATCAACGGCTATCACGGCGCCGTTTCATCCTGGCTTAAAAACAACCTTATGAATGGTCTACAGAAAGAAACAAGACATCGAAATACCTTTTAAGTTCCTTTTTCTCCTTTCTATATTCTTTAAAAGAACTAAAAGCACTTCCCATCTTGTTTTTATTCAACAAACTGTTCTGAGCTTAATATAACACGTCTAAACAAAGTGATTTCTGTTTCGCGACTGAAAACTTGCCTTTGTGACATAACAAGGGAGAGAAAACGCGCGTGCAAACTTTAGCCAATCAGATTCGTTTTCAAGCGTACGTGATACGAGCGTGCGCGCAGCGCGGTTTGAATTTCCACGCGTGCCGCAGAGCAAACAAACAAACAAACAACAACACATCTTTATCTCACAGAAAAAAAAGGTTGCTCAAGCAGATCCAAACCTTTACCCTGCTTAGTTTTGTCTTTTAACAGGGAGTTGTGTTATAATTGAACTTTTTTAATTTATGGAATTTTGGATACACAATTTATTCGCGCAACACCTTTATTGGGTTTCGCAAAAGTAATTACGCGTTTCTATTTTTTCAGAGCAAACCTCGTGTGTTTAACAAATAAAAAAGACCAAAACATGTATTCGTTGTTATATAACTCACCATGCATGATTTGTTCAAACAAGTTTAAATATTTTTAGTTAGCTATGAAGGCTTACTCGTCTTGTGCACGACATCGGTTGCATGTAAGGGCTAAACTGAAAACATTGTCGCGGACGCAATGTTTCCCAGCTCAGGCGCGCAAGAAACATTTGCTGCAGACGGAAGAAAATGTTATTAAATCAAGTCAAAAAACTTTCTTGCTTCCCGGATGCAAATTTTGCTTCCGAAACAAATGTTTCCCAGTTTATCCATATAAGAAGAAACAATGTTTTCTAGTTTATTCAGGCCCTATGCATGTATTTGATTCGACTTATGATGTGTTTATCGAGCATTGCGTCTTTTTGCGCGATTACTACTATTTTCGTTTACAACAGTTTGCCATCGTTCAGTGGTCCGATCATACTGTAATACTGTAACACAAAATAACGCTAAAAGCCGAGGAGATAAATTTGATTTTAAACACTTTGCTAGTCAATCTTTGCCTTCAAGCTTTATACTAGTGCATTGCTTCCGGCAGCACATGTAACATCTTGGTATTTTTTTTTCTGTCCGTTTTTTTCAATCTCACTGCTCCTCTGGTTTCCAGAGATTATTTTTCAAAAGAAAAACAAGCAAGTATTCTTGCTTCAGTACTGAAAGCCGAAGGTAAGGAGATTTTTGGTGCGGTGAAGGCGATAGACGACGAATAATGACACAGGCAGCACCTAGCTGTTTTGCAATTTAGGTAACTCGGTTTAAACGGAAGACGAAATCCGGTTTCTCAACACAATCAAATCTGTTACGTCTCTCAAATACAACGTGCAATAAATTAGTTTGTAAAGTACAACTTTTATCTCATGTTATTTTTTTAAAAAAACGGCCTTATGGACCTTATGGTGAACGCCGTTCACCGTAAGGCCGTTTTTAGAAATCAAATTACCTTTTAAGTTCCTTTCTCTCCTTACTTTGTTCTTTAAAAATACTACATGCATTTCCCATCTCGATTTTATTCAACAAATTGTCTCTCAGCTCAGAATAACACCTCTAAACAGAGTGATTTCTGTTTCGCGACTGAAAACTTGCCTTTGTGACGTAACAAGGGAGAGAAAACGCGCGCGCAAACGTTAGCCAATCACATTCGTTTTCCATAGCACAAAGAATGTTTTTTGCTGCGTAGCACTCACGTTGAATGATAATATTGAAATTTAGTTAAGATTGAGTGCTGAAAAAACTGTTTAAAGACTGTTACATTTGTTTTCCAGTTCATTCGATTCCAGCTCGCGCGTGGCGCCAGTTTTCAAATTTGCACGTGCGCCACATAGCAACACAGAAACAACAACATAGCTTTACTATAAAAATCGCACAGAAACAAAAGGGTCCTTGCCACTACATAGCTAACATGTTTACTTCTGGAACAAGTATAAGTTATTTTAACAGGGAACCATGTTTTACTTATTTTTCAAAAGTAAAACTGTTGTATTAAATATTATTATGTATTAAATTATGCGTTTCATTCGCGTGTTTACTGAGGCATTGTCCACTGACTGTCGTAAAAATAACTAAGTGTTTTTGCGTTTTCAGAGCCCGGGGGGGGGGGGACTCCCGTATAAAAATGACGGGGGCGCTCTTCGTACCTCAAAACACTAATTACCCATCCCCTTTCTGCTGTGGCCAACTACCTGTATTCTTTTTTTATTGTTTCTTCATGTGAATATAACCAAGTAAAATGCAACAGGACATTAGATTGGTACCGCTCAGGGTACTAAAATCTAAAATGACCACCGTTAGAATCCACCGTAGGAAAAAAGATGGCGGCTGTTCATTTTACCACAATACCTTGCGGACCTAACACAGCACATAAGGCACAAAGAAAGCCAAATTTTTACAATATATGTTCCAGTACTAAGGACAATGTGTAGACTAGGTTTGAAGATTTTATAACTTTTCTTTACATTTTTATGAACGTTGTTAAGGTTTTTATGCGCTAAGAATTATGGGTAAATGTACCAGTCGCCATCTTTTTTCCTACCGAGGATTATCGCGGTACCTTTTAGGGTATTGAGCCGAAAAATAGAATATGATATGTGTTGTTTTAGAATTGGTACCTCTTAGGAGCAAGAATTCTTTTGAGCCATGCCCATCAAACGAGAATCTGGTACCTTTTACCGAGGGTGTTTTGCGAAAATTTCCGACGAGCATTCCCGTCATTTTTATATGGAGTATATATATATAAAGAAACGTCGAAAAGGAAAGACTAATACTAAAAGTAAACTAAGTACAGAGAAACGTCTTCATGTAGAAAAAAAGTTAAATATGAATGTAGGTACCGGCCGCCTTTTTCGTTCATAAACAAAAAAGTTACTTTGCAAAGTGAAATCATTCTGTCAGTTTATGTCTCTCGGTAGAATAAATGGCCGTTGTGTTTGCCTCCGGCGAGGATAGAGAAATTTCCGCCCGCTCCGGAACCAATCATATTGCAGGGTTCGCAGAATTCCGCCCGCTCGCGCTCTGAGAAAAAAAAACATATCGAAAAACGTTCCAATGACAGAGCGCGGTCGTAATAAGCCGTAAAGGTGAAACGTTAATTAAAAACTAGTTAATCTGGGTAATAAATAGCTATCCTTGTCTGTTGTTTGATAGATGACCAAGAGTAATTCGCATTGGGTCTCGGGCTCGGATTTTATAACGTAGCTACGGTCTCGGATTTTGAGACAATGGTCTCGGCGCGTCGGCGAGACTCGGATTTTACCATTCGCCACCCCTACCTTGAAAATACATGTTGACTTCATGTACAATAATAATTTTATTATAGATTTATCTGTACAGAAATAATAAAATATTTTACAATCACAGGTTGTCTGCTAGTTTTATATTAAAATATGTACGCTGAGAAACGAGAAGAGAAAGAGCTATACGCACAACGCCTCCTGTCAGGCAAAAGAAAGTATGACCACATCAGTCCAACATTAAAACAGCTTAAGCTTCTTCCTGTGTCCGATCTACTTTACATTAGGGATGCTGTTTTGACGTTCAAAATCATAAACAACCTAGCTCCTGGTTATTTACTGAGCTTTACCACACAAGATTTCAAGTTCATAAGTACAATACCTATTTCCAATAGCCAATTTCTCGGAGCAACTCGAAATTTTTAATCTTTGTAAGAGTATTGTATTCGCTTTATAAGTCATTTCCATTATTGTAATTTCTATTTTTACATTATATTTATTGAAAATTAGTTTGGAAGATCCCATTTGAGAAAACTAATAAAGGATATTGTGTTGTATTGTATTATACAAAAGACCAAGAAGTAGGGTTAATATTTGAAATACTGTACAATTAAAACTCTAGCAGTGTTGGGCTTGGATATTCTATGTTGAGGAAAAAAGATGCAGTTGAATCTATTCTACATGTTAGAAATAAAAGGCATTTTCCATTTTCTATTTATGGCTGTGGTCCAACTGATGGGAGATGCCAAGTTGTCTTGAAACATGAATTAAACCATCCATTAAATTATCAACCAATCTGTAAAATTAAAGAGCAAATACTGGTTACTCCGTACAGTAGTGATTTGTTTGTGCGAGAAAAGGAATCTACGAGTTAAATAGGTATGGTGACCCTTGAAACAGGTATAAGTATGCTCAAAACAGGTATAGTGACCCTCAAAACAGGTGCGGTGAGCCTTAACACAGGTATTGTGATACTCAAAACAGGTATGGTGACCCTCAAAACAGGTACGGTGACCCTTAACACAGGTATAGTGATGCTCAAAACAGGTGCGGTGACCCTTAACACAGGTATAGTGACCCTCAAAACAGGTGCGGTGAGACTTAACACAGGTATTGTGAGGCTCAGAACAGGTATGGTGACACTCAAAACTGAGGTACGTTGACCCTCAACACAGGTATGGTGATGCTCAAAACAGGTGCGGTGACCCTTAACACAGGTACATGTATAGTGACCCTCAAAACAGGTGCGGTGAGACTTAACACAGGTATTGTGAGGCTCAAAACAGCTATGGTGACCCTCAAAACAGGTACGTTGACCCTCAACACAGGTATAGTGATGCTCAAAACAGGTATGGTGACCCTTGAAACAGGTATAGTGATTCTCAAAACAGGTATGGTGACCCTCAAAACAGGTATAGTGATGCTCAAAACAGGCACGGTGATCCTCAAAACAGGTATAGTGATGCTCAAAACAGGTATGGTGACCCTCAAAACAGGTATAGTGACCCTCAAAACAGGTATAGTGACCCTCAAAACAGGTATGGGGACTTTCATAGAATGCTGGAATACCAAACCAGCGATTTTTAGAGTTTTAAGGGCAAACCTTAAAATCACTGCCATTTTTGCAGTAGGTTCTTGCATAAGAATGTCAATCTTTTCACCTCAACCCAGTTAAAAGTTAATGTAAGGTTTCACACATGTTACAAAAACACTTTGATGTAATAGTCTGCAGTGGCAGTCATCTAGGGTAGGGGCCGGCAAAAAAAGGGGGGGGGGGGGGGGGGTTCATTTAGGCACCTCATGAATGTGATTTTTCACTTGGACCACTTGGGCTGTGCATTTGGTGAATAAACACATATCACCCTGTTGCCTAAAATTACATGTAACCCCTTAGTATCAGACTTGCCTGTCAATAGGTTTGATAATTACAGGTATTGCACTTAGTCCCACAAGTGTTGTGACCCACATCTGAGCACTTGGAGGCATGGTTCTAGCCACTCTTTTTAGCGTAAACCTTGATGCAGCACAAATCCTGTTAATTGTAAAGCCTGGGATAATCACCGATGCAAGGCCCTGCCAGATGGCAGCTTCCACTGCGGTTTCGACAGCTTTCCTTTTCTGAAGATAACTGGTTAAGTGGTAATTTTGTTGGTAGCAGCGTCTTCCCTTGTCAATGGAGTCTGCCAAGCAGTATGTGGAGGCAACTCCATAGCTTCCTATGTACATCAACCGAGGAATGTGTGTGCGGAATGCCTCACCAAATTCATTGGCATATCCTGTCAGAATATATGTATCTACATAAGTACAATGTTCAAAGTGGAATTTGTAATAACCTTTACTATTACACGACTAAGACAGTCAGAGGGCCAATAACTAAAATCAACCAATCAGAATGCTCGATTGCCGGTCCAATATTCTCTAAGTATTGGACCGGGCATTGTCCCGAATGATCCCACGCGATTCTCCCGCCGGCAGGAGTTGTGTAATACATCTCTTATTACCTAAGCTTACTCGGGACCGTACTAGGAGAATATCAGCCCTCGGTCTACATTGTATATTCTCCCAGTACAGCCCTCGCACTTGGTCAATAAGATATATATACATGGCATCATTTCTAGAGTGTGAATGCACACCAAAACAAGTGCATCAACATGAGTCATCACTATAATCTTCTGACTGTGAACTTATAATGGAAAACAATATCAAAAGACAAGATCTCAAAATGTGACTGACTGACTGACTAAGTGTTCGAGAGTTTTATTTTTTTCTTGCCTAAAGGCTAAAAATACTAGACATTAATAATATCATTTATGGGGAACAAATACTTCTTGAAGAGCAATCTGAATTCATAATTGAATATAATAAAACTTATATAAAAGAGTAAAAAGTTAACACTGGCTGTAGTTTTTAAAAACACGGAGGATTTAGTAGCATACTGCTGCCTTCTTCAGCGAATAAAAATGTAAATGGCCTCCTTAATGATGTATACAAATGGAATAACCGTAAACTTCTCAAGTCTCATTGTTCCAGTTCGGAGAAGTTGTTCAAAAATGAAGAAAATTTCTTTTTGTTGATCATTTCCTTGATTCTCATGACCTGTATTTTAATATTACAAAATAATAGTAGATTTTGATCTGACACTATAAATGTGATTAAAGGATTATGGTAAAGGCTCTTTCAAGTTGTCTGCTGTTGAACTGTCTGAGATTTGTTAAAGAACATTTACAAATATTCAAAATGAAAAACAAACTGTCCAACAACCAGGAAATGAAGGGAAAAGGGAAAAATATCCAATGTTTTGGAGTTAGCACGAGACTTTTTACATTATTTTGAAATAGAAATTCCCAGTGATAGCACAGAATCAGTTAAAGCTTAGTACAATAATGTTGTCATGCAAACCTTGTGACATCATCTTTATCCTCGTGTTTTCTCTCTCAAAAATTATTAGCTTTTCCTAAGTGTTACATAAATTTTTGTTTTATACACACACTTCCTAAAACTCTAAAACTCCACAATAGTTCATATCTCAACAACGACCTGTGATATGAGATCAATCCTTACATTTCAGTGCCCAAAATAAAAATGCAAGAAAAATACCAAATTTTTCTTTGTAAAATACCAACAAACGATAATAAAAATTATTTATAAGCACTGTATAGGAGAGACGAAAATTTGGTTTTATCAACTGTTTATAAGTTAAATAAATTGCCTGGAAAAAAGCCCTAAGTGACTTCTGATAAACTGCTAAATTCTCATTCCAAATTGCCTTGTATTCTCTCAGAAACACAGGGAGAATTTGACGTTACATCACAAGTCACTTATGGCCTTATTCCGCGCACCCCTTCATTATTTATTGGCCACTGTTAAGAGATTAAAAAAACGCTGTTTTGAGCTCCAGCCCTTCATCGGAGTGAAGGTCTGACAAAGGTAAGCACTTTGGTTGGTCAATTACCCATAGATTAGTTACCACTACAACAGCTGTTCAAAGGAGAGTCAAATCAATGCCTCTTGGTTATAGTTAGAGAAGAATATTAACACCTGACCAATATTTTACTACTTCTTTACATAAAAAAAACTTTCTCTAGAAGAGAGCTGCCATTAGCCTTCTATTTAAACAAATAAATGCTCTTTAAACTAACTGTTAACATGTTAGCCAGGCCAATAAGATGTGTCAATGAGAGGTGAAACTAAGTGATAATAAGAGGTTTGTTATTTCATGCCCTTGTAAGCTCTCCACTGGTCGAAGAGCAAATAGGTTTACGGTTCACTAGTTTTGCAGGTGGAGCTTTTTACCACAAACAAAGCCAAACCAAGACAATTTACGAGCAAAAACATCTATTCAAAACTGCATACGAAAGAGTAACTTTTCTAGCACTAACATACAATCACAAATTGTAGTGGCATTAACCACATTTAGTTACAGCAGTCAGTGATTAAAAAACTGTTATCACTTGTTTAACAAATTATGTATTTTTAATATCAGAAAATTATTAAATATTCATATGTAACTGTCCCCTTTATCTTTTCCTTTAAGGAGAAATAGTTTGACATTTAAAACCTATTACCTCAATGATTGGAAATAGGCAAACTATTTAAAGTGACTTAACAACTGCTTCACAGTTGAATAACAAATTTGAACAGTTTTAACCTGTATTTTATTTGTCACCCACTTTTCACAGATTATCAAATTGTTTTGACAAAAACAAAATTGTTTGGACAAAAATCTCGTGCTTGCTGTGGTGGACGAGCGCAGACACTGAGAACCAGTGAACAGCACCGTAAACCAGTCTTACTTGGTAACACAGGAATGACAACATAAATTCATTGCCCAGAGGAGCTGCTAAAGTTTTGTTGCAAAGAAAAAATTAACTAACACAAACAATTCTTAAGCTTGTTGAAAAGCAGTGAACAAAATGGCTTGCAAGTGTTAATATGAAGGTAAGTGTTAAGTTATGCTTAATAATGTGCAGGATCCACAACACAAGTGCAGTTAGTTGGCTTGTCTGTATTTTTATTTACACGGAAGCCTACATCCTTCACTGCTCCTAAGTACATTGAGATGTCACCCATGACTGCTCTAGTGGCCACACAAAGAAAAGAGTCTAAGCATAAAGTACACTGGAAAATGCTCTACTTAACAAACAACTGTAAGTCCTAGCTCTGTGGATTGCAGCATTTATCACCTATATAATTGCAAGCAAATCTATCTTAACCTGTACTTAACAAGTGTCAGAAAAGGTGACAAAAAACGCTGGTCTAAAACGACAATGTAAAATTACAACATTCATGACTGATCTTCAATAATAAGACTTAACTATGAAAAACCTACATTTTCTTTTAAAGGAAAAAATTAAGGCAGTCCAAGGTCCAAGGGTGCTATTAAAGAGAAAACACTTAAATTTGCCCCAGTAGACATACACTAGAGATGTCGCATATTTGAAGTTTCTAACAGGTACCATTTTTTAATATAATCTTGTTTCTCAGCCAATTCCTTTAGCTCTAACAGGAATCATTCATGAAATTTTAAGAAACTGTACTCATTCTTAAAACACTTTCCAAGATGAACAGATCTCTATAACACAGACAACAGCTAACTTATTAAGACCAGAAACTAGTAAAGTACAAAAGCACATCAGGGAACCAAAACTACGAGAAAATATTACTTATGACATCTTGATCTTAAATAAGGTTATTTGTTATCCTCTGTCTTTTGTTCAGCAATCACTGGGAATAATAATTTTATTCTAATTGATTATAATAGGTGTGATAATATTGAAATTTGTTAAGAGTGCTGAAAAACTGTTACAAATACAGTCAGACATTTCCAGGATAACCCCTTCATCAGTGTTTGTGTTATCACAAGATTAAGATAAGGTATTACCACCGAGACGTCTGACTGTACTTGTAACAGTTTTTTCAGCACTCTTAACAATCAAATTTCAATATTATTATAACTATGTCGCCTTTTTTTGCTAAACATAACTAAATATCAGCGTATAATAATTGACTGGAACTGGAATAAGTGAAGACTGCATGTTTACATATTGTGAATGGGGGTCAAGGGTAAGCTGAACAAAAGTAACATTCAGAGTCACTGACAGGTGAAACATCAGTCACCAACAATGCTCCATTTATTTATAAAGAACTATCGTCAGCTAATGAATAAAGAGGTTAGTTTCTTAAGACTTAACTGTGGTGCTTCATTGGTGGGGAAGTGAACTTCCGCACAAAAAGTTGGTTTTATAAACTCGGTTGATAACCAGATTTTTGTGTATCATCATCTAACATATGCACTAGACATACGACTTGATCAATAATCCTGGACTCAAACCATTCACAAGCCTGCATTTGGAGGGAAATGCTTGACATTTTCACTCTTTTTAAACTGCATTTGAATGAAAAGCTCTATCTCTTTATTGTCGAGGAATTAGTCAGAGCTATTTGCAGGGAGTAATAATTTAAGTCTGAGGAAACTTTCTGTGGTAATTTAATAATAATTTGTGAGACCTATGGAATATTTTGACCGCTTTTGAAATTTTCCCATTTAGTGTGCTACACTGTGTAGATTATAGCCCATTTATTTGTTTGTTGCCGGTAGCCCCAAAATCGATACTCTACGAGCAGAGCCTCTTTCGATCCTCCTTTCCTCCTCCCAATTTTTCTAGAAGGATCGAAAGAGGCTCTGCTCGCGAATACAAAATCGAAAGATATTTAGGAAAAACTGTTTTTCGCCATATTTGTTTACTGTTGCTATGGAAACGCTGATTAGCATAAAAAGAGCATCATCCAAAACTTTCATCCAAGCCTAACATCTGGTATCAAATTCAGGTTCATTGAGCTAAAGTAAGATTATGTATAAGCGCATTCAAAAAGGGAAGTGTGACCCAAAAAAAACTACTTGGAGCCACCTTAATACTAGCACAAAAGACCCCAAGTTTTAAAAAGTCAAATGCTCCTTGGGATGATCACTGTTGGATTTAACCTACCCCAACAATATGTTGCATTGTTTTGGCCATATGGGGCATGATCGATAGATAGCTGATAGCATAATCTAAGCAACATAACAAGCAACAGACGTCCTTTATACAAAATCATTGTTGACTTTGAGCGAGGCCTTGCTGTCAGCTCGGCAAAATGAAATGATTACAATTAACGCCATCGAAAAGCCTTTTTAAGTAAATACACTCCTCACCTAGATACCTCAACGCTGTATCTCTAAAAATATCGACATCTACAGATGCCTTGATATCGGAAATCCCTTCTCGTTCTACCATTGTCTGTCCGCCATGTTGTTTCCTGTTCCATTGTCTCGTAGTAGCCTCGTCCTCATGTTGTTACTCGCCGATGGAAACGAGGTAAGCAGTAGGCATTTCAGTGAACCAATCAGAGAGCGAGATTTTGTTACGTAAGCGATCTCCAAAACAAAAACAAAACAAACCTTTGTCCAAAAAATTTGTTATGACACTACGGTAGTTTTTGCAGAATTCAGCACAGTTTTCAGAGCTTTAATCAGAAGGAGAAAAGTGTTTGAACCGTTGACATTGCTTTACGTTATTTTCTTGGATAAGTTTTTGGTTTGCAACCCTTTCAACTGAACACGAAGATGGAATATCCAAAGGTTTCTAGTTCAAATCATGCGGACCTGTCCTCAAATAAGCTTACTTTGTACGTAACTGAGAATACAGTTTTGCGAGCGATGCAAGGCGTTCGTGAAGATGAAGAAAAGGTAGGTTTCTAAAATATCTTCGCGGAATCTAAACAAAGGCTGACATGGCCAGTGCTATATTTTATCTGCACTGGCTTTTCTCGAATCCTAACCGTGAGTTCTACATTCGTCGTTACCGAGAGTACTTTAAACATGTTAAAGGTAAGCTCAAATTAGCGTCTTTGGTTACTTTTAGGGGTGCCGCGCTATAAGCTAGTTGAACGTTTTGATAGCTTTTATCTCAATCAATTCCTACTTGCGAGTTAATTTTATCATTTACTCAAATCTTTTTATCATCAATTGGAATTTCCATAGTTCATCAAGGGTTGCTGTAGTATGCACAAAAACATTACAGAAAAGCTATTTTTAGAACTTACAGCCTTTTCGAATTGACAGGTAACAACCAATAAGTAAATACCCTCCTCACTCCCAAACAGATACCACGCAGCTCTTAACAACTTCTAATTTCATTGCACCTGTATATCACACAGCTCTATTGTTTTTAGGGCTAGGGTCCATTGTTGTGTTGTAGTATTGTTTTCTCAGCAAATCAGAGAAGACCTTGTAAGAGCTGCATACTGCCCCCTCCCAAATGCCCCTCTAATGAATGGCCCAGGTGCTTATTTGAGTGTATATGCAGGTGGTGTCGTAGCTGCATTGTTATTTCTTTTTAGAATGGAATTGAAAAGAAGAAAGAGAAACCTTGGCAGGATGCTTCTCAGGTGAAGCAAACAAGTGAGGAAATTAGCTGTAAGCAGGACAAAGCCAAACGAAAAGGATCAGATGCTGGTGACCTTACTATTCCAGATACTGTTTCAACCAGTAACGATTCTAATGGATGTAAACAAGCATTAACGGCAAGCAAGACCAATGCTGTTGCCTTCCACATTCCTGCAGGCCAACCAGTATGCAGGCCACCTCCAAAACGATTCTGTAATCAGACCAAGTCAGGAAGAGAAAACATCAGCATTGAGAGGCTCACAGAGAAACAAAACTTGGCTGAAAGACGAAAGAATGTGAGAACCTTATACTGTTGCATCATTGCTGGCCTTCTTAACATTTGTTTCCTTTCCGAGAGCATGGGAGGTGCGCAAAGGCACGGGGCAAGAAAAGAAGCAAAAAAAATTGGGAGGGGAGTCCGAGAGAATAAAGGAGAGTTTTTCCTTTCTGATTGAGGTCTAATTTGCATGCAAGTTGATGGAAGTTGCATTGGCCTACCCAATGCAAGTTGTCACAAGTTGCTCTCGGTGTTGTTTACTACCATGGAAGGGCTGAAAAACAGACAAAGTAAAACAAGGTCCACCACTCATGACTCACGGACAACCTTTTGACCCCCAAAGCTCAACTTCCTTATCTTGTGAGCACTACAGTGATATGCATAAAAAAATGTTGTCATTGGTTGATATATTTTTGTGAACTTCCAATTTTGCAAGTTAACTTAATAAATGTTGAGTTAAATTAAAATGATTTCTTTTCCTTATAGTAATATACATCATAAATTTTAATGATAGAGCAGTTTTCAATTGACTGTCGAAAGTAATTACACAATTGCTTTGGTTTTGCATTGCTACGCTTTGTGATTGGCTAAAAAATCTCGCGCCACTTTCTCGACCAATCAGAAGTAAAACCAAAACCAATCGTGACTTGCTCGCACGCGTTTTCCCGCGCTTGGCGCCGCCGACATGTAATTGCTTCGAGCTCTGATTGGTTCATTGGATTGTTTACGACTGCTGTGATTGGTCAGAGTAATTACTTTGGTTTTGGTTTTACGACACTCAATTGAAAACTGCTCTATCATACTAATATAATTACTATTTATCTACACAGCAACATTTAGAACAGAAACTGAAAAGAATCCATGACCGACAAGAAGCCGCTAGAAAGCTTGCACACAATGTAGAAATTCTACTCCAACAGAGGTCTATTCAGAGTGCCAGCAGAGGTACTAGCCATAACACACCGCAAATGACACCTTCAAAACTACTTGCTACAGCTAGGCATGTTGCGAGAGATTTTAGAACATTGTCATGTCAAATGACAAAAGATTTTGCTGTGGATGACAAAAACAACAATTTGTCACAGAAATCCTCAAGCCGCATCAAGAACCAAGAGAAAAAACTCAGCTTGGTAGAATGTTCTACTAACGACAACAACAGGGGCATTGCCTTTACTGTTGGCTTTGATGACGACACTCAGCCTTTATCTCCATTTCCCAAAGTATTACAAGTGCCAAAGAAGACACACAAAAGCAGGCTAACAGCTCAAGAATTGGAAGAGAAACAACGAAAGGCCGAAGAAAGAAGAAATGTAAGTTAACTCGCGGAGTTAATTTTGTTAAAATCTGGCTTTATTGAAAGGCTTGTTGGGGACTACAGATCCAGCCATTTCATTCAGGGAAAGATCAGTTCAGTTTTGTCGACTTAAGTAAAGACCTAAGGGGAAGATGGTGGTACCATGATATATTCTTGCTTTTTACGGTTACTGAATAATGTCCAATCATTCTTGCTTGGGTCTCATGTGCCAAAAAATGTGGCAAAAATATCACTCTTAAACTCGCGAATACGCTAAGCATTTCGCTTGATTGGCTAACGTGGAGCCTGCAATATGTAATGGTCACCTACCTTAGCCATGGGAATGGCATTGGTGGCAGGAGACAATGGGGAGTTAGACCCAAGGGGTGGGGGATCTGGGGAGGAAATGCCTATGTAATGGT
Source organism: Dendrophyllia cribrosa (assembly GCA_024195265.1). NCBI lineage: Eukaryota > Metazoa > Cnidaria > Anthozoa > Scleractinia > Dendrophylliidae > Dendrophyllia > Dendrophyllia cribrosa. Next base: position 18,306,670 of record JAJLRJ010000008.1, read on the forward strand.
CACCTGCCTTACCCAAGGGGGCAGGGTGGGGAGTTGGACGTAGGGGATCACTGAAGAAAAAGTCCAGGAGATGGAGGATCGGAACGTTTCGTTTTCACAAGTTGGTCATAGGAGCCTTTGGTTTCATTCATTTTGTTATTTAAATTTAACAAAATTTGCTTCACTTGCAGCAAAGAAAACAAGACAGAGTTCAGAGGGTTATAGCCAACCGTGAAGCACTGTTTAAGCTGGCTTCAGACCTGGAAACATTCATAATATGGAATGATACAGAAGGACATGGACCTGCTACTTATGAAGATGGCCAAACAATGAGACACCAAGATCCGGCAGCTCACCTAGCAAATGAAATTGCAGATGGCTTTGATCGATTGAGTCAGAGATATGCTCGGGATTTAAAACAAGCTGAAGATTTTCCCTGTAGTATGTGGAGTCCCAAACCATTACCAAAGTAGTGTGCAATTTGTACTGTACAACGGCCAAGAAACTGAATTGGTTTGATAGAGTTAAATAGGAGTACTATTATTTTTTTTTTTTCATTCAACTCACCTCTTAAATACAGCCAGCATTGTAGAATGGTCACTTTCTGACCTGAACAATGATGTCAGTTTGTTCTAGCTTCATTATGGCCACTGCAGTGATGTGGCTCGTTAAATGTAAATTGTCATGTTATGCAAGTCTGCTTTCTGATGTGAAGAAGCTGCTGTTAGCTGCTTTAAATTGTAGATATTTAGTATTCTTGCTAATGTACACACTTTAATTATTCTGAATAACAACTGAAATCACTTGAAAATGATTTTAGGATTGAGTTTTTGACAGTGGTCAATAACTGACCCATGATGTACAGGCCATAGACAAAATCCTTGTATAATATTCTCTCAAGATTTGTAATTATACATGTACATTGTGTAAAAATGTTTAAGAGTGGAGTGTATAGCTATACATGTACAGAGATTGGTCTTTAGAACTGTCCTCTGGCAAAGTATTACTATGACTAGTCAATAGAGTGTTTTCACTAATGTCATATCAAAATTCAGAAGCATTAAACAACAGTTTTCGATTCAAAATGTTTATAAAATTGTAGAGAGTTTAAAACTACACATCTTGGCCAAATTTTGAAGCACAAGAGCATTTTGTTCAAGAGTTATAGGTGAATGAGTATTAGACATTTTTAGTAAGAAAAGAATGGAGCAGCCATCTTGGTGCCCCACTTAGGGACACCAACATGACGGCCAAAATTACCACAAAGTCTCATCACAAAATATTATATTCACTATAAGTGCTATTAAATTGGCTTATAAGCATCTATAATGCAAAAATAACCTTCTACTGGTTCAATTTTGTTTATTTTCACGGCTTATCTGAAATAGCATGACTAATTGCATGACACATTTAAAACCTTTATAAATCGGAAGCAAAGCATCGTTAAAACCTGAAACTTTTTGTGAAAGATTATAACACTGGTATCCACATACCACGTTAGAAACAGCTCTGTGGGATGTATACTTTAGATTTTTGAATTTTTATGACATCATGTGCAAACACTCTACAGAGAAGAATGTTACTGAATTAAGTTGTAATTAAAAATGTAAATGTATGTAGTATAGATGTATATATTGTTTTTAACTGACTTGTACAGATAAATGTGAATGACAGACATCAGAAAAGGATAAAAAATGTTTAAAATAAAAAAAACGTGTGTGTTACAGCACCCAGTATGTGGAAAATCTAATAAATACAGCTGTAAAACCTGTGTCCATTGTCATGAGGTGAAGTGGAAACTGAAGATTAATGATTTTAAATTATACCACATTACCACAAGGGGTTTCAATAAGAATTGAAGTAGGCAGCTGGCCAAGGTATAATAGGCGGCTGTGACAGATAAAGGGCCGTAAGGCCCCGTCCCACTAGGGGGATCTGGTAACTGGCGGTGGGGGGTGAAGTAGGCGGCGGTATACCACCAGTAGCTCAGGCTTCTATTGAAACCCCTGATTACCACTATTCCCAGTAAACCGTAACACTCGCAATTTTTTGTCATCTCCAGAATCCTGATAGTTATGCCATGAGTCCATTTCACAACACATTGTCTATGTTGTGGTTTAAATTTTTCTTTGGTTTGAAAATTTCAAACCAGTTTAAGGTGGCTCCTAATAGTTTAAACATTCCCATTGTGATACAAATATGATATTCAAGAGAAAATGTTTAGTACAGGTTTGTAAACACTTAACTGATGAACAAATTTAGGTGGCTACGACATCAAAATTTGTTACCATGACAATGTCAGAAGAGGCCAAAAAGACCCCATTTTCAACCTTTTGAGGCCAATAACTTCAAAACTGCTCGGTGAAATTTTTTGATTTTTATATATTTTCGTCTTATAAACAACAAACATTCGTGCCAATTTTGAAAAAAATCTGTACATAGGATTCAGATATATGTCATTTTTACAAAAATTTAAGGTACCTCTGAACTCTATGTACAGAATTTTTTTAAAAATTGTTAAAATGTTTCTCTTGCCAATTAAACAAAAATATATCGAAAACAAAAACTTTCACCGTGTAGTTTATAAGTTATTAGCCTCAAATGGTCCAAAATAGCGTATTTTTGACCTCTTTTCGCTTTGCCATGGCAATGAATGATGACGTCATTTGGATACCACTTTGTTGACTGATAAAATATTAAATATTTTACTGGTTTCAAGTAAAAGATTTTTAGCCACACCATCGGGCTAGCTGTAATGGAATGCAAAAGAAGAGAGGGCTGAACAATATGGAGCCACCTTAATTTTTATTTTCCTTTGTTTCAGGTTCATTGCCATAGTCTGAGACAATGGAAAACAAAAAACAAACATGTTTGAAAATTTTCAAACCAAAGAAAAATTTGAATCACAACATCTGCACCAGATGACAAACTATTTTGTAATTGTGTAACCAACTTTTTTGCTATAGTATGAAAAAGGCCATCACATGGTACAGACAAATGAGGCATTTGAAATACACTTGCAGCCTCACTATTGTTACTCTGAAGACAGCAAAAAAACTTGCAAGTGTGTTGGTGTCATGTCACACAGTTACTGGCACTTTCTCTTGGTACTTGACACTGTCCAGACTAAAGCAATCATGTTTTTCTATTTTCCTCTGGGTGGGTTTTCCCATGTAAAAACTCCACCTTGCTGACATACTTCAGTTTATTGGGTCCCCATGACTCAAATAAATTCACTTCTTCACTGTCTGGTTCATCATAAATAGTCGATATAAATACATCTCTTTCAGCCCTTGGTCGTTTCACATGTCGCTGTAGCTTTTCACCATAATAGCCAAGGCCTCTTTTACATTTTGGCAATTGTCCTTCTGCAACTACAGGCTCTTTGATTCCCACATGAGATGAACCAAGGCCCCCTCCTTCCTTCCAACCCTGTCTCCTCATCAACTGGCCACCAAACCCTTTGGTATGTTTCTCAAATCCACCGATTTTATTCAATGCAATATCATTGCCTTTTCTCCACTGCTGTTCTAGTCTCATCTGAAGAAGATCCCGAGCATCTTTGTCTCCTCCATCTGTATGTGAAAGAGAAAAAATATTTTGAATTGTCTGACATAATTGATATACAATGTACAAATGTACACCACTGGCAACATACTGAAAATAAGCTGCCAGCTTGCTTTTTTTCCTCTTTAAAATGGTTGCAATAAATTTTGACATAGAACAAACTCTGCACTTTGCGTACAGTAGCATCTCGATAACTTGAACTCCCAATAATCTGAACTTCTCACCATTTCAAACCATGTATAGTTTACCTGGCCTGCAAATACAGTCGCCTCTCATCGCTCCTGGTGGCTGAGGGTGTTCGCACATCCATGACACCTTAATCTCTAATGAACAGTGACAGTTGTGATGAGAGGTAGCTGCATTCGAATGCTACAGTTCCTCCTGCCAAACTTTCAAAAACTTAATAAGTCTTGTTGTTTCCAGGGCTGTCACTAACTTTTGAAGTAGCAGGAGGAAAAACAGCTATATTAGTAGCATTTCCTTGTTTGTCTATGAAAGTAGCCAGATCTCTGAAGTGTAGTGTAGCTGGGGGTTAGGGGGGTGGGGGGTAGAGGGGAGGGGGGGGGAGGGGGGTGAATACCCGGCCTCCAGCCCTTAATGACAGCCCTGTGTTTCCCTTGATCATTTTAGTTTACAGGATTCAACTGTATTCTCATTTCCCATACCTACCTGGATTTTCATAGATTTCCATGTCCACATCCCAGTCATCAGCAGTTTCCTCATCAAAATCTGCCTCTTCCTGCTGTTTCCAGAAAGCTGCATCAGTGTAGAACACAAGACCACTACCCCCTTTCTCCCACTTAAGTTCAATGTCCTCTTCAAACAGCCTCTCCTTAGTTCGATCTTGACTTGTGACATCATTATGCAATGATTCATGTCTGTCCCACTCCTCTGTGACATCATCACCATTGTCATCGTCATCATCAATGCAACTGTTGTCATGATCAACATCCTTGCAGTCAGCATTATCTTCACAAGTATAAACAATATTTTCATTTTCAGAATCACTGGCATTGTCACCTTCAACGCAGCTTTTTGCTCCTAAAATTCCCACATTATACGTAGATGAAGATGCTGAGGCTCCTGAATCAGGAGCCGTTTTTCCTTTTTCTGAAACAGAACTAGAACCTTTCTCCAAAGACTTGTAATCAAGAGGAACATTGCTGTATTTCTTTTTAGACTTACGTCCAGAAACATTCAAATCTAGTTTTCTAATAACATAAGGAGGAAGTTTGCAAGTTCTTATTAACTCCATAAATACTGACAATGGTGTTCCAACATTTCCATTTGGCATCAAGGGGGCTGGGTGAAGCTCTGACAGTTCCTTGAGGTCGTGCTGTGAAAACTCTAAGTTTGTCCTTGCAAAAGAATGTTCCCTTTTCTCGAGTCTTGTTCTATACAGTTGGTCTTGACTGGTCTCTAAAATGAGAGGGATATTTTATATAAATGTTAACCCTAGTGAAAATTTGCGAGAGTTTATAAACACAGCTACAATGTATGGAAACACTTGCGTGATCTAGTCATTATTTCAACCAGAGATTGCTTTTTGATGCCTATAACGTAAAACAAGATTGAAATAAAATACAAACCTCGTCCTGTTTTGATTTTAATTTTTGATATGGCTGCCTTGGAAGGGAAGTATTTTCCATTTCGGTCAACCCAGTTTTTGCCGTGGTAACACTTAATCAGATATTGCAACTTCTCTTTGAGTATCATTATAACACAGCAGGTAGTAGTTGATGCTTGAGTCTCTTTAACACCACCATTCGAAGACGCGTCTCGTTTAAATTCAGGTCGATGTCGGAAATGAAAGCATTTGAACCCGCCGGTTTCGTCATTGATGAAGTTTGAAAACATCGCTCGCAAGTCAGCCGAATGAAATTCATTCGGAATATTACCAATTACTCCATAACATATTTCTGATTTTTCCTTCGTCGACGTTTGGTCGTTTGAATCATCCATAGCTCAACAGTTCTTGTCAATGAAATCGTTGATAATTCGTCACAAAAAGATGTGCAATGGGATGCGCCATTTTGTTTTTCTTTCTGAGCGACAGAGTCAGCGACAAAAAGACATCATGGGATAGGTGCTGGGTAGCCTGGCCGGATTGCGCAGGATACATATTTATTTATCGGATTGCTAGGTAGCCTGGCCCGTCCTTAGTTACAGATGATAAATAATCGGCTAATTTGCAAAAAGGCAGTTGCACGACAAGATGCCGATAACTAAATATCCAAAGAAAAGCGAGCCCTTGTGGAAAGAATGGGATTACAAAGCACAAAAGAAAGGCGTCCACCACACAGTTTATTCAGTGAACGGCGATCAGTACACGGGCGAATGGGATGACAACAAAAAGAATGGTTAGTACAGAGTCGTTCGAATTCAATTCGTTCTTTTAGCTTATTTATAGAGAAACATTGTAGTTTGCCTTAAAATGAGTGTAATAAATTTATGAGAATGTTGAATTGGAATTAATGATAGAACTGCTTTAAGTGGTATTTCTCTATTATCGGCTTTGGATTCTGTAGCATTCTCAAATGATACCCACTGTAATTTTCAAGTCCTTCTAGAATTTTTGTTCAAAACCTATAGCTAATTAAAACATATAGTCAAACCCTTTGTGAATACAGTGTTCAAGTGTTGTGTATGGGAGGCTAAAAATTAAGTCCTTGTGGGTAATGATCATAATTTTCTTGATAAATAGAAAGAGGGTATAAATGTGAAGCTGGTCATGCTGAAATGCTTCAACATTAGTGACGCTAGCAGTATGCAGCATGTCTCACAAATAAACTTGTTAATGACCTTGCTTGCCACCCTGGGGATCTCCCATATAAAAGGAGCCGGAATGCCCATTGTCTCTTTTAGGGTTGAAAATTGTGGATTTTGGTATCACTTGGAGTGTTGAGGATGGAAAACCAATATTTTTAGCCATAAATGCAAGGTACATGTACACTGTACATGTACCTTTTAGAAATACACATCAAGAAATAAAAATGCTGTCATACTGTGTTGGTGTCCTTGATCAATCAGGCATGGAATCTTTAAAATTTCTTCTTAACCATCATTTAACATTCTCATTACCAGACATCAATATTATTGAGCCATGCCAGATTGGTCTCCTGAGGGGTTTATTTAAATCAAAGTGTTCCAACCTCCTGGAAATCTTAAAACAACTCACATACATTTAATTTTTGCAGGAAAAGGCACCATGACATGGAAGAAGTCTGGGGCTATTTATGACGGTGACTGGAAGGATGACCGCCGTTGTGGTTTTGGTACATACAGTGTTTCTGAGGGAGCAGGATACAGAAAAGTTTACTCAGGAGGATGGAAAAATGACAAAAGACATGTACGTTGCATACATGTATGATTAATGATGCTGTTACATGTAGTTTGTAGTTTCTATAGTCAAGAGAATATTATTGTTGGCATTCACCAGCAGGCACTAGTCCTGACATGGCTTAACTACAGTATTAAGCCTGTTTACACGTCAGGTACATGTAATTTTTAGATGATATTAGCAAGGATTTGAAATGTGATTTCAAATTTCATTTCCTGAGTTGGCAATGGGGGCAGAATGCAATATTGATGTCTTATACTGACCTTACCTACGCCACTGCAATTCATTTTTTGAGTAATGTTTAAAACACGAACAGCAGTGTTTTATCAAGTTTAAAAATTCGACCGCGAAGCGCGAGAATTTTTAGACTTGATAAAACACGTGCTGTGAGTGTTTTGAACGGCTTCAAACACGAACCGCCAAAAGCGTGTCCCTACGGAGATCAAACAAATTTGCTTTTTGTTCAAAGAGGATATTAGCATACGAGAAAAACAAGTAGACTGATTAGCATACAGCACATGTGCCACACTGACTTTGACGAGGTGACCATGGCTTCCCAGCAACTGTCGAAAGGAAAAAAATAATCCATGAAAAATGCTATACCAAAGTTGACAGGTACGGTGGATAATATGTATAACAATTTTTATTCATTGGCATTGAACAAGTAGAAATAAGCAGCTAGCATCACTGAACCACTCGCTTTCCTACCAATTTACACGTGGGCGCTGGTGTCATTCAAATAACAGCTTACTTGCTAAACTGTTGGTTGCTTATTTTGTTGGAGAAGATTCCATATAGAATGGCAAAAGGCTACATATCGTAAAACAGTACTGAAAAAAAAAATTTAAAGTCACCATTTAGTTGTACTAAGAATCCTGAATAATTACTACCAACATTAGTATTTTTAAAAAAAGATTACTAATAAGGAAAAGAAACCTATTGTCTTTTACCTTTATTAGTATTCTTTATATAAAGAATACTAATGAGAGTAACTTTTTTATATAAAGAATACTAATGAGGTAAAAAACAATCAGCCCCGCACTCCCCTTGGGACTGAAATCAAATCCGCCACCAGGCTTTTCAGAATGACCATGGATTACCAGGTATAAAGGTCCATGCACGTGATGGATTTACGTCATGTGATAGGATAATATGCTTATGAATTATTAATGAGTGTTTGAATTTCATTTAAAATTGCTGAAAATATCACCGTTAACATTGCATCAAAATCGCTTAAATGTGTAATTCACCATTTATCCTGTATGCCTAACTGTATTAACTTTCTTGTGTTTAATACATGTATGTTTCATTCCTAGGGTTATGGAACTAACTTCTACTCGTATAATGAATACTATGAAGGGGAGTGGTATGCAGACAAGTGCAGTGGCTGGGGAAGGATGTATTATGCTGATGGATCGGTTTACGAGGGAGAGTGGTACAATAACATGAGAAATGGAGAAGGCATGCTTAGGCTAGGTAACTGTCTTATTAGTAAGAAAAAAATATATTAGAAAAAACAAGCTTTTTCTTATGAAAATAATGTCAAACTGAATGTTACTTTATGAGACAGTTAATGATTTGTTACAAGATGAGCACTTGCTGTTTACAAGAAAGAAGAGATGCAATAGTTTGAAAAATTGTGACTCACAGTGTAGCTCCCTGCCACTACATCAACATAGTAACCCGGAATTATAAATTGACTGCCTAACCCTTTAAATATTATGCACTTTAACTTTTAAGGTTAATTTTCTACTTTTGTTTACACTCTCAACTGACAAGCATTGTGTTTTATGCTTAGCTCCAGTCAGTCATTTGAACCTTTCAAACCTGTTGCAAGACACCATCTTAGATATATTATAATTTCACAGAAGCACAAAAACCCAACCATTGAACATGTGTATTGAAGAGGCCCAGCTGTTAGGAGGATGTGCAATAATTTGTCCCTAGTCTGAATTTCACAGTTTTGCAAGGTTCGCGTGTTGCTGTCAGAGTTCTGTGCACTACCACACCATAACAGGGATTCTGACAGGGTGCGGGAAAAAATTAAAATTGTGCATGATTTTTGGGGCAAATTGTACGGGAAATAACTTTAATAGTTTGTGCAAGGAATTGTGTGGGATTGCACAATCTTGTGGCCAACCAAATATTCAATCACCAGTGTTCTAGCCAGGCCAAAAAATATGACAGGGAGTAAATTCTGCATAAAAGAAAAATATAAATAGATGTTTTACTTTGGAGATTAAAATGTACCCAGCAATCGCCAATTTGCAGCTGTTTTTTTTTTACCAAAGTTTATTTGTCTCAACAAAATCACATTGCGTAACACAATGAACTTGATTGAAACCGAAATACCACCTCAAAATAAAATGTTTCTGATCTGAGCGAGTCCCTCTATAAAAAAATACGTACATTTTATGTCAGGGTGTGAATAATTTCCAGTAAAGGTTCACACAATTTCTTTGAAAGTTTACAGCAAAAACACAACCCTGAAATGTGTGCAAATTCCGTGCTAGATGAAATTTGATAGCAGGTTTGTTTTTCTCACAAAACCTTTAATGAAATGAATGAAAATGTCTTTCACTTGAATGAAAAAATCAAATCCAGTATTCTAATCAGAACTTAATGATTTTCTCCTGTCAATCCGAAGTTCAGCGCTTTAATAGTTTGTTTGTCGATTCACAAACTTGATCAGTTCTTTGCAAAAATAATTCAGACACAGTAACAGTCATTTTGGCGCGGCAGTACATTTCTTCTGTTTCTTCTTTGGTTCCGACTTGTTTGAGGAAAGCATGGGATTTCTCGATTGTTTTAGTAGGAAAATAGTCTGAAAATAGCCAAAAAAGTTTCTAGAAATCTTGGTAATCAATAGAAATACCTGGTTTAATTAAAATTTTAAGGGAATCTTTCAATATTGTGCGGGATTTTGCAGACTTGTAGGAATTGTGCAGGTTTGACTGAATTGTGTGGTCCCGCACCTGCGCACCCTGTCAGAACCCCTCGCAATTTCACAGAATCTTCCTGTCATTCGTCATCGTTTTGTGTTGCTGCTGTCGCTGTTTTGACACCATGTTGCTTGTTGAAATTTACCCTAACAGGGCCTCATTGAAGTTTGCTGTCAAATTGAAAAATTGCCCAGTAACTGACAAAATTTGTCATTTAATGTTACCTTTTACCCTGTACTTGTAGCAAATGAAAATCGCTATGAGGGGCAATGGAAAGATGACAAGAAACACGGAAAGGGGAAATTCTTCTATCTTGACCGTGGGCAAATGTACACTGGTGTTTGGTGTGACGACATTCCAAAATGTGGCACTGTAGAAGATTTTGGTCGCCATGAAGCCCCAAAACCAACTACGTACCCCTTACCAGAGGTTGGTAATAATAACGATGATGGTTTTGTTAGTTTCATTTGAATCTCAAAACTTCTAGCTGGCCACAAGTGCCATACTTAGCTGGGTGAATGGACTGTGCAAACCAGACAAGGCTTTAACAGGAGCCCAGTAGTTTAGGGTGCCCAAGGAACTGATCTGAGGGCCGTTTCTCGAAAGACCCGGTAATTACTGGGCCCGGAAAGCTGTTTTATTTTCATTGAAGATCGAGGTTTCAAAAGTTTTGCGGATAATACAATAAAACTATCAGTTAGCAAAACAAAATGGACTGGTTTGTTCACTAGGACCCGCGCTTTTATTCTTTAGATTTTGATTTCAATATTTGGCTTTGGGCCCGATAAGTTACCGGGTCTTTCGAGAAACGGGCCCCTGGGCACCTAATGTTTAGCTAGAACACCTAACAGTTCACAGCTTGGGCCCCTAACTTCTGATTTTAGGGTTTTGTGGGTTCCTTGGAATGTTTCTTAAGCAATGGCCTTGATAGCCCTCAGACATTGTTGACAGTTGCCCAAGTATTTCTGGGTTTGAATGCCATTATTTGAAACTGAAATAGGAAAAGCAAGCTCTTTAGTTTTACTACTTTCTTAGGAGTGGAATAGAAAAAAAAAACAAAGCTTGGCAGCAAATTGCACAGGTTGTCTTTCAGCTTTTTAAACTTTAATTTAAAGTGCTGATCAAAATTTGACATTTTATATGGGAAAAAATTGCATTCCTTACAGCTTGTTACTGGTGGATATATTGCAAGTAAAACCCGTACTCAGGTTGAACCAGTATTTAATATTGGTTAAATGTGTACCCAGCAATCTACATGTAGGTAAGCTAACCCTAACCATAGCACAAAGCTAACCGTCAACCCTAGCACAAAGATGCATGTAGCCAGTGGTGTGATACTTAGCTTTGTATGTTGAGTCACGTACATGTAGCTAGGGTTAGCTTTGTGCTGGGGTTGAGGTTAGCTTACCTACATTGAGTACCAGGTACACATTTAACCTAGATTGAATACTGATGATTCAACCTGAGACCGGATTCCACCTACAACAGATATACCTATCTGGGCCACTGAAATGAAGTTTTGGCTCCGCAAAGGAAAAATATTGAGCTTTGAAAAGTAGTATTTTTTTAGTCCGCCATTATAGATTTATGTTCCAGGAAGCCTATTGTTTAGTGCTGTGACGTCATTTTCACACTGATTTCTCACTTCAGTTTGCAAGTGAAAGCTTATAGCACTAATGCAAAACACTCCAAAAACAAAACAAAGATTCTAGTTTCTCTGAGTGATTCATAGCACTTGAATGTGTGGATGTTCGGATTGGAAATCACCTGCAACTGGTAACCAAGCCGAATGAACATGGCGGTTCGATGGCGGTTGAAAACTGTACAGAATTTGAGTGCAAAAAAAACCCTCACTTTTCCTTCATCATATCAAAAAAAACTTTAGATGACTTGCACATTAGGAAGTTAAAGGGATAGTATCACGAGGTCGAAACTTGAAAACGTCGGCCCACTTTTCAAGTTTGATTCCGCAAATTCAAAAAGGCCGTTGAGAAGTGGAGGTATTTGTTGAATCAAAAAATCCGTTTTGATAGCCAAAAGAAAGAAAAAAATCACTTTTAACAGTGATATGTCCAAAATTCCGGTGCAAGAATAGTGAACAGTGCCGCACGTGGAACCTCGTGATACTATCCCTTTAACTACAGATTCACCAAAAATGAAAGGTACTCGAGGATGAGATCGTAGTAGCACTAATAAACAGTCAATACTCAATTCCAAGTGTGACCCCCCCCCCTTCGTAACTTCACAAACATTGGCCCGATTTATACTGAAGACGGATAATCCGTCTGGACAAACTTGGGAATACATTCGTTAGTTCGTCTGATAATCCGTCTGTGTATAAACACGGGCAAAAAGACGGATAATCCGTCTAGATGAACTATCTGCTTAGTTTGTCCTCCAAGACGAACTTAGCAGATAGTTCGTCTTGAAGGATAATCCGTCTCTTTGCCCATGTTTATACACAGACGAATTATCAGACGAACTAGCGAATGTTTGCCCAAGTTTGTCCAGACGGATCATCCGTCTCCAGTATAAATCGGGCCATTAAGGCTATGACAATGAAACCTAGAAGGTACATAGTACGTCCAAAACTGTCTCCTTTGCGGTCCGCACAATGGAACGATGACGTCATATGACGTAGTTATTAGGTAATTAGTTATACGGCCGCCATCTTGGATTTCTGAATTTTTTTAAAACCTCTTAAAAACCGTCTAAATTGACGCAAAATTAATCAAAACCAATAAATAAATGCTAAATGATGTAAAAATACAAAAGTTATACCAATAAACATTGTTTTTCTTCATTCAAAGGTATAAATATACAAATTTCCAAAAACATGGCTGTCAAAATCTTGTTGCCATGGAAACGTCAAGTCACGTGATCAAAAAATTGTCATATGAAATTGTTGGCAGATAAATTTCAGGAAAAGTCACAAAGTTTGATGGCATTTGAATACATATTAAAGAAGTTATGAACGTTGAAAGTTAGCGCGGGCACTTCCCCCCCCCCCCTCCCCCCCCCCCCCCCCCCCCCCCAGGCCGAATAGGGTTAATTGTTTGTTGTTTTTCCCCCAAACTTAGTGCAAACTTCAAGATTTAACAGGAGTAGTCAAAGATGCTGAAGATATCTTTCTGGATGAGCAGCAATGATGACAGTTACCATTTAACCTTGTATTTATTTTGTTCTCTAGTTATTCTAAATAATGTACAAACCAAGAAAAAGACTTGTACATTTATGTACAGTAAAAACCATGTTGAATGAAGCAAGTAAACATTCTATTAAGCTTTAACCAAAATGGATTATTATTAATCACATCCTAAAGACATGAACCAGTCTTACCTCTTATGCCTCCTCGATGTAACCACACTAAATTGACAAAAATCTGAATGGAAAATTCACATTCAAAGATAATCCAACAAGAGTTCAGTGAATCAAGAGGAATCAACAGCACATTGTGTCATTGATTATAAAAGAATCTGGACACAAAATGCCGGTTATGTCTGCTGCTAAAAGGAGCTACAACGTTTCAGTGTGTACATGTAGGATGTTTTCTTTCAATTAACAGCAACTGCTGCTTGTTGTAAATAACATAACTTAATTTGTGCTCCACTAATTGTAAAAGAGCAATTTTATACCGTCCTGTTATCAATGAATAAAATATAAATATTCTCTTTTCTTAGAGATGTGCTTAATAAATGTACGAAAATATATTACTTCTATGTCGGTCTGCAGTTGCCTTGGGCTATAACTTTTTCTTCACTAGCATAAATCAAAGGACAAGCTACTAAACTGTTTAGCATATCCCTCTTTATTGGGTAAACAAACATTGAAATTCGCAGAAATCTTACACGGCTCGTGGCTCTCTGGTGTGAAATTCTGATCTTGCGTGGCTATGGTTCATTACTGTTGTGTTTTTGATTGTTACAATAGTTCTGCTGATAAGGAATTATCATTTCATGCTTTTCCCAAGGATGAAAAACTCGTAAAGGTGAAAAATATAGCCAAATTTGACGGCGAGTCAAGTATCCGTTCATCGCACGTGTTTCAGGTGTTTACTCTGTAGGTTCAAATTATAAGCTTTCTGTTTTTTATTATTATTGTTATTTCAAGGTTTGGATTACGCAAATTAAAAGGGATCCAAATAAAGATTTCAAAGTGACGAAAAGATGCTTTCACTCTCAGCATTTTACAACGGAAAGAAAGGAATCTGTCCATCCGTATTTTTGTGGACCGTACAAAAACAAGAAGGGTGAATTTGTAAGAATTTTCATTTTCTTCTGACTTCCAAAACACAACAATAAAACATTGCACGCTGAAGCGCTTGACTAATGGCAGATTTATCATGGCCCATGTAAACATCATGAATATAATTTTCGGTACAAAAATTATAACCTTTGGAGCCAATGTCCTTTTTGCCACATCCTTCCAGGTGCTTTTGTATTTGTTGAGTAGTAAACTTTGGCAAAAGGCGAAGACTTTTAATCCAAATTATAGCGTTAATCTCTTCGCGCTGGAGATAGTCACTCAAAGACACCATTTTGTCACCATTTTGTTCAGTTTGCTTACCCAATACAGATCACGTGACCATAGCGCGAATAAGGTCTATTGGACTAGCTTTGAAAAATTAAGGATGCATTTAGATGGACTTTGCAATTCTGACATGATTTTATGGCGGGCTTTAAAAAAATAGCAAAAAACTATTTTGCGATCCAGTCATTCCCATAAATAATGAACCGTCTCTAATAGTGATCGGCATCTAATTTCTCTTTCTAATATCAATGCTTAATCTATAAGTGAGGTCACAAGAAAATAAGGGTATGATCACCCAAGATTAATTCTCTTGATGTTTTAAAAACTTCTCCCCACTACTGCTATAATAAGTGTAAGGGGACAAGAAAGGAGATTTTGTATTTCGATCTTAGGGTTTGAAGGGTTAAACCCTCTGATTGGGTACAGGGCTAGGAGTGGGTGTACTGGGTGATGTTCCTGGATCTGTGTGTAGCTCGTTTGCAATCTGTTGAAGTTCTTCAATTCCCTGAAAAGATCGTTCATACTTGTGTTGAACAAGAGACCTGTAAAAATGAATAGCAAACCAAACGAATACAATGCAAACTGGAACTAGCACCACAGATGAAGCGACAGCTGCTGTTTTGCTGTACAGGAAGAATTTGACCCAACAGAGTATCGCAATCTCTGCTAAGAATAGAAGTGTTCCTAGACCCGTGGAGAAAATCCATGCAATCTCAATGTGGATGTGGAGTTTCTCATGCGGTGAATCTTTTACCACTTGCATCCCCTGTTGATGGATATTTGCAACTCCCTCAATGTTCGGCAGAATGCAGACAGATATCATGAGTGCAAAGACATGTACTGAGATGAGAATTGTGGTCATCACACTAAATGCTATCAATAGCCCTTCTGGAATACCAGATTCCAGTTGAATTTCAACCATTGCTACCTGCAAATTAAACAGTCATGCAAAAGCTCTTTTATTATCTAATTTATAATATCACATTAGTAGTAACAAAAGAATGCTGGAGCGATTTTAGAATGCCGGGCCACTTATTTACATATCCCTGAACGGTTTGCAGAACGTGGCATATGAAAACAAAAGGATCAATGAGATGCAAATAAGTGGCATTATTTCTATAATCCGATAGTAACCCATGATCAGATCGATTGTTTGTTAGACCAAGCTGCCATTGCATAGATATCGGAAAGTGTAAATTTTTATCTTATCCCTCTTGATGCAAGGAAGTCTTCTGATTAGGCTTAAATGGGTATTTATGTTTACTTAAAGTGAGCCTGCTATTAAACTATTTAAACTTTTAAACAAAAGTATACGATGCGATGCTGGTATTTCTAAAGTAAACAAGAACAATCCAGAAAATTAGACAAGCAAGCAATCTTCTTCTGGTCAGCTTCTTTATAAAATACAGAAGCTGTTTCGCAATGTAGAATTTTTATAAAAAATAAAACAAGAAATTACCATTGCAAATCCTGACATTAGAGCTGAAGTGCGACTGGAAGCTTTCAGCTTTCCTCGCGTTAGAAATAGTCTTCTTACAGTCAGCTTTTGCGCCGACTCTTCATCTGCGTGCTTCATGTTCTTATCTGTGTTATTTACGAGCAGAACAAACCTATGTTTCAATAAACCCGTTGATTTTACGGCTATTAATTCCGCCCTTCAAAAATATTGTTGATGGAGGTAGGTGGCCATATTGTTTTGGTTGGCACCCGCTGACCAATACAAGTTGGATCCTAGGTGCTTGCGTGACAGGTGTCGCGACACCCTAAAAGGTACCGGTATGGTGGATACAATGTGACCAGTTTCCAAGCAACAGATTACAAGTGTAACATTCTCCGTTTGAGTGGTCTCTTGTGGTTTTATAATGGCTACGTCGGCTTTCAAAAATAAACACCTGCAGCCATTATAAAACAAAGGAATTCAAATTCAACGCCACATTATGTTATTCCAGTAGCCCTGGCCTTGAAAAAGATCAGTTTTTTGTTAGTCGAAACTGCATTGACTAATAAATCTGCCCATTTGCCGCATTGAGTTTTGTTTCATTATTAAAGCACAGGATACCCAAATGAAGGAGGGTATGGTAAACCTGTAACCAGATCTAATAAAATGGTTATGCATGATTCAATTCTAACTGTTACCATCCCTCCCCCCCCCCCGGGCACACCCCACAAACAGACTTGAAAATGGGTATCGATTAAGGGGACTAAAAAAATCAGTATTGTCTTAGGGAGGTGCCCGTATTATGGAGGTGTCCGTAAGGAGAGGTTCGACTGTAGGTTAACCCATAACGTTATCTAAAGTTTTTGTAACTATTTATTAACATATTTTATTTACAAGTGAAAAGTTCGCATTTCAAACTATCCAATGTACAAAACGTCGACTTACAAAATCTAACAAGCTCAAAGTTAATTTTAGCAATGCAGCTCATTAAAAATGTCAATTGATTAATCTTTGCAATAAATTAAGCTTCTAATATGGCAGAAAGCCAGCCGGAAAAATTAATGGATAAATAATAATATACACAAATGCGTTTGGATAAAAGCCGCCTGCGACAACACCCAGTCGGTTCGTCCATATCACCCGATGAAACGGTTTGGGCTGATTATTTTTAACGAGGTCCGAGAAAGCCGACCTGAGTTCATCCCAGGGAAAAAGTTTGTTTTAAAGGCTTCATTAGATGATTTTTCATCCCGAGATGAAGTTTTATTTCTGCACTGAGGACAGGGATGGTATTAATAAATACTGGGATGAAATCATTCCACCCAGTTATCATGTAAACAGCAGCGAAAAACGATCAAATATCGGCATGAAACTCATCCTAGGATAAAATGATTCAATCACATGCAACGGGCCGCTAAATGTTAGCCAATAGTTATTCTTTAAATTCTTGTCCAAAGCTGTTGGAAATAATTCAGTTAAACGTTGGCTGAGATTTAGGCTAAGTTTTAAAAAAAAATTGGTCCTCCGTGTTTCGGCAGTGCCTGAGTGGGGATCGCAGGCTATAAAGCTCTCACCCAAATGTAATGTGTGATCAACTACAACTGCTGTCATACCACTGGCATTAAAAAATATTAAAAATTTACAAAATTACAAGGGCACTTTAACGGAAAGCACTTGAAGGGATAGATGAGAGGGCCCAAGACTCCATATTGAGACTTATATAACGCAATGTCGACACTTAGAATTTTATTTTCAATAAATTTTTAAGTGTAAAAAAGAAAATCTAAAATCCCCACTCAGGATTGAACCTGTGACCTCAGCTAGGCTTAGGCTTACATAGCCTACCGTACCACTGTATCACCTAGCTTCTCGGGTTGTCTAGTCCTAAATTTAACTATATAAACTGCTACCCCTTACTGTAACTGAAAGCTAACCAGTTACTCCGTTATATAAGTCTCAACAAGGTGTCCCATTTTCCTGTTGGGCCCTCTCATCTATCCCTTCAAGTGTCCTCCCACATTTATCAACCGGCTATTTCATTTCATATACGAGTTGAATATTGCTGTTTTCTTATTCTTAGTCTGACTTAACACTTCCCTCCAAAAGTTAAATCTAGTCATATTCGTGAGCCTCTAGAATCTATGGATGAAAAACTCGAGTTGTGGCCATTCAAATGAAAGCTATTCAGCAGTACTTTCCTTTGGCGCTGTTTATTATGCTGAACAAGATAGTGCTAAACTCTATTAGTGCAAACCTCAGGTGTTACCACTAATGAAAGCTATTAAACAGTACTTTCCTGTGGTACTGGTAATTATGTTTTAAAGGCGGTTCTAACTTTTCAGTCTGAGGATGAAATCCTTTCAAAGTGCGACTATTCAAATAAAAGCTATTTTGCAGGACGGTCCTATAGCGCTGTTCTGTTTATTATGCTGTATTTGTTTGTCAATTTTCTCTCCAAGTCGAAAGTTTGCATATTTTGTTTATTTTCCTTCGGTACATTAGGAGATGAAGACTTAAAGGACGTAAGTTACTATGTTTTACGTGATTTTGACACAAACCGTCTTAAAACAGTCTTAATCTTCTAAACAATAGTTTCAATCCAAAACAAGATATCTTTGGGAGCCGTGGGATAGGGCGGATGACTTAAATTAGACAAGATTGCGATGGATTGCAAACAGCACAACTTATATCTGAACTTGTCTTTCGTCGGACCAGCCGACAGAATTCAAGTGTTGGGCAGAGAGCAATTTGTTCACAATGCTTAAAAATCCTCTTCCATCATGATTTATGCTATGTGCACACTGTACCGGACGGCAAATGGCGACACTGCAAATTATGTGTGAACAGACACGGCGCAAAAGTGCAGCTGTTCACACTAGAGCGGTAAAGGTTTTGTGCAGGCTGTAGGTATAGGTAGATATGGCGCAAAACATACCAGCGTTTCATGTATGAACAGATTACTGACCATATTTGAAGCTGGAAGATTGCCAAAATCAATAAAAAATAGCTTGGTCTAGCTTTGGCACTAAAAGCGAAGGTTACTTTTTAACAAAAAGCCGGGGAGCGAGGATGGGAGCCAGGAGAGCGATAAAAAGATGTTGATGAATGTCTAAAGAAAGCAGAATAGAAATCTCATTCCCACCTATCTACCCTACCATTCATCACTATACTCCAATCTTCCCTGGGTACCGAAGCGATTTCTCTCGGCCTCTTGGTTTCTTACTCCCCGGGTGCGAGGTTGAGGGCGGGGGAGGGAGAAGGGGGGGGGGGGGGGGACGGGGACGGGGGTGATCGTCGAACATTTTGAAAGGAAGCCCTGAAAGGTACCACAAACAAGTTATGTGGTTGTGGCTCTCTATTTTCTTCCCCTAAGTGGTGAAATTCTATTGCTGAAAAGTTGTCCCTGTCAGCAAATTATTCAGGCTTAATATCCTAAAAGGTATACATCTGACAGCGGTCATTTCCTGTTCAAACACCCTTAGTGGTACCAAACCAAGAATTTTCACCCCTAAAAGGTACGACGATCATCCACAGTCCCCCCCCCCCCCCCGGGGGGGGGGGGGGGGGTGTTACTGTCTAGCGACTCATACATCGACCGACCTACCAATTTAAGAAAAGAAGGCAAATGTAGCGTTCATTGAAAATAAAAATCAGCACTGCCAGAATCTCAAGGGTCACTGTTTTAAAACGGAACAAGAGAAACAATAAGCGAAGGAGATACAATAAAGACTTACGAATGTTACAAGAACGAGCGTTGGGTTGGCGAGAGTAAAGTGGAATTGAAGTTTTTCGAGCTGCTATACTGCAAGGGACATTCATTAGTCTTACAACCAAAGTTAATTAATTACGACGAGTTTGCCTTCCACTATTTTGAGGTCATCCTTGGAGTTTTTGACGAATTCTTGAACAGCATCGGGTGTGACGCCAGTGCAGGAACGCAGGTCGAGGCGAGCAATGGACGGGAAAAGCTTTACAAACGACAAACACTTGTCAGAGAGCTTAGCACAGCCACTGAGTAGGAACTCGTTGATCAAAGCTTGGCCGCAGACGCTTTCAATATCTTGATCAGTTATTCCAGGACAGAAACTTAAATCCAGCTTCCGCAAGTCCGGGCAATGTTGAACCAGCAGGCGAAGAGTTGTCCCGGTCACGTCACATCCAGAAAGAAACAAAGTAGATAACCGGAAAAACGGGCTTTTGGTCTCCCCAGGACCCGAGCGGGAGTCGGAAACAGGTAAAACGAGTTCCTTCAACAACGAGTCAGTAATTCCTACGGACCAACTTAGGCCCAGGACTTTGAGCCGCGGGCAGATAACAGATGAGAGTGCGTATACTGTGGCCTCTGTTGTGCCACTCAAATAAAGCTCTCGGATTCTAGGCAGGCGGTTTAGGAGCCATTGCAATTGTTGAAAAGTAACGTTTGTCCAGCTCAAGTTAAGCGTTGTCGGCTGGCGTCGTACAATTCCCCTGAGAGCGACAGCGCTAACAACTCTCTTCTCAGAAAGGTCAATCACCGACCAGAGCCTGCGATCCATGCACCAGCTGTTCCATGTGTGACATACGCGCATGCACACGCACAGCTCCGATTGCGAGAGAAAGCTAAACACTTGGAGCCACAGCTGACGGTCCATCACGTGATCTTGGTCGTTTTCTAATGCAAAAGACTGGGGCGGAGGAGAAACAGGGCACGGACGAACTACTCTCTTAGGGCGTACTTCCGGCGGAGGACCAACTGGAGGTTTGGGAACTACAACAGGGCGGCGCATGCGTGGAGGGGCTACTTCATCACCAGCAGGAGTAGATTCGTCACTTTCTTCGTCTGAGGATTCGCTCTCCATTTTGCTCCTCTGTCAAAAATAGATAAGAAGCGTTAAAGTGTAAGCCAAGTTATAGGGAGGTTATTATGATAGACTGTGAACAGGCTCGTAATAGGCTCTCTATGACAGTTTCACAACGGCGAGAGAAAGCAAAAAAACGCTCTATATTAAACTGCAAAACAGTCGGCTTTTCCCTCTGAAGCGCGCGTTGGAGGTGTTAAGCGTCGGCCCTCGTGCGCGAGTATCAAGCACCCGGTCTCTCTAATCACACACACTTCAGACATTCTCTGCCGACTTCGCTTCGCTTTTCGGCAGATTTGCACAAAAATACAGGCTGTCTTGCAGTCTTGGCCTACATTTCAGTGGCTTCTCTGGCATCATATCAACTCTTTCACTCCAAAAATCAAACCAACGCTCATGTATTATGATTCTAACTTTCGAGTCTTTGGATAACATCGTAAAGTGCGAGTAAGTGACATTCAAATGAAAGCTACTGAGCAGTCCTTTATTGTGGCACTGTTTATTATGCTGTACAAGGTGGTTCTAACGTTTGAGTCTGTGGGTGAAATCCTACAGTGTGACCATTCAAGTGAAAGCTATTGAGAAGTACTTTCCTGTGGTTCTGTTCATTATGCTGTACAATGTGTTTGTAACTCTTGACTCCGTGGACGAAATCCTAGAGTGTGACCATTCAAATGAAAGCTACTTTCTAATGGTACTGGTTTTTATTCTTTGCAAGATAGTTTTGAGTCTGTGCATGAAATCCTAACGTGAAATGAAATAGAAGCATTTAAGCAGTACTTTAATTTGGTACTGTTTGATTTTAGATATTTTGCAAAATAGACTGCTCGCTGTTTCTTTTCAGTCAGTCGTAAGGGTGAGCTGATCGAGAGAATAAGCTCGGCGAGACTGCAGCGAGCGAACGAGCCGAGGGAAAACTGGGGGAGAGGCGGGAGGAAAAGTGACTGCGCTCTCTTAACCGCGGTCAAACGAGAGGAATTTGCAAAAGTTAAGCAAAGTACTTAAAAGTGGAGGTTGTCGTTTTCACTGTTTAAAATTTAATATATTGCCAATACACTGTCAATTTACTAAACGTTTGGAATGTTTACTAAAAAAGTTCTAAGCGTTAAAAAACTGAACTGCAGAATTGTCTGCGTCATTTGCCAACATAATTTTGATCACTGAGGCCCAAAGAGTTTTGGTCAGTTTTCAACGGAAAGAAGCTCAATATTTTGAGAAAAATTATAAGATAGTTACGTCAACTAATTTTTTTTATACATCCTTGTCCATATTTCCATTTAATATTTAAAAAATCCCACTAATAAAATGAAAAACGCCTCGGACGTTTGACCGCGGTGGATGCGCTCTCACGGACGCGTCTGTTACAAAAAAGAATGCAGTCTTCCCGCCTCTTCATCAGTCCCCTCTCGGCTCCTATTACTTCCGCACGCTCGGTCGCTCCGTCGATCGCCGGCGTGATGCTCGCTCGCTCGACTATCAGGGACTGCTAGCAGTCTATTTGCAAAATGGCATTTGGCATTTTATTTTCTCGTTTTGAACTGGTGTGGTTATGGGAGTGAAAGGGTTAAGAATGCCCAGTGCAAGTGCAACATATGTAGTGCTACGTAAAGTGTAAAACGCTATTCTATTCCTATCTGTATGGTTTATGGCGTTGTACGGCCGCTGAGAAGAGGTAGGCATCATGAAGGTTCCGCTGGGCAAACAATCCCAGTGCTGGCCAGACCAGAGTTGCAAATTTTGACATTCACATGCAGTCAGTACAATCAGAGTACAGCAAATCTCACTCTCACATACTTAATGGTGCTGTCCCGATCGTTTTCTGAGGCGAAAGTTTTGCAGCACAGTCTGAGTCATCCTGTCGATTAGGAAAATGAGTTTGGAGGTGAGTTTTTGGAAAACTTCTAACAATCAGTCCGTCTATAAACGAACAAGACCCTCTTCTCGTGGAAGCCGAACATCCACCGAAAACGTGCAATAACCAGGCACCGAATACACGCAAACAAAAAAGAACACATGATTTGACCATTTCAGTCCCATAGCCAAACCGTGAGCCATATAATGAAGCTTCGCGTTTGTGTATGATATCCCGAAGTTCGCAGCTTTTGAACAGTCTTTCGTGTAATACTGTTTGTTGTTTAATGGCCGAATTTATACTAAAGACAAATTATCCGTCTGAGACGTAAATTCGATGAATAGACGAATTGTGGGGCAAAATTCGTCTACGGTTGATTCGTCGGTCAGGACGTGCTTACAGACGGATAATTCGTCTCTAAATTTAGGTATAACTAGATGAAAACGAAGACGGTTTTTTACTTAGTTTCCTACTTGTTCTCTTTGGTCTAGTGGTTAGCGCGTCGGACTTTCAACCTGAAGGTCGGTGGTTCGGTGGTTCGGTGGTCTCTGCCGTCGTGTCGTTTCCTTAGACAAGAAACTTTGCTCCACGTTGTCTCTCTCCACCCAGGTGCATAAATGGGTGACATATTGCTAGGGGGGTAACCTTGCGATGGACTAGCATTCTATCCAGGGGGGAGTAGTAATACTCTCAGTCGCTTCATGCCACAGAAACTGGGCAGTTGTGAGCCGTTAGGCTTGTGAAGACTCTCCCCCCCCCCCCCCTCCCCATTTGTTCGCAAGGTTTCTTGGGATGTCTCTGATTTCCTCTCCCCAGTCCATTACTGGAACTCTTCGAAGATATCGTCTTCATATTTATACATTGACGAATTATTCGTCCGAAGGATAATTCGTCTAGACGGATAATTCATCTCTAGTATAAATTCGGCTAATATTCTACAGAATGATATTAATTTTGGATTTTTTTTCTCAAGTTCTTGGTCAGTAGAAAAGAAAGGTGTTCAAGACATGAAGATCAAATGGAGCCTGGTTTGTACGTCGCATAGCCTGCGAGCAAGCTCTCGGGCTCGGGTTTGGGGTGGGGGGAGGGCCTCCGCTCCCCCAAACCCGAAACCCCGAGCCCGAGAACTTGCTCGCAGGCTATATGTCGCATTTCAGTCGCGTGAAAATTAAAGTTGCCGAAATCGCCAACTGACTCGCAAACAACAATAGCCTGCGAATACAGCTGTCTCTTATCGCTCCCGGCCGCTAGGGGCATTCGCGCGAGAAGCATCTCGCGCGAACGCCACTAGCGGCCGGACATGGCCGTGAGCGATGAAAGTAATTAGCAATAAGACTTGGAGGACATAAACAAAGGAAATGAATAAACATGCTTTTTGTTCATTTCCTTTGTTTATGTCTATGTTTATAGACATGTTTACGTTTATGCCCTTTGTTTATTGCAACCAACTCAGTGATTACTTGACAATGTTTTTATTACTCGACTTACCGAATGTTCGTCATTTCCGATGTGATGCCCATTTTTAATCTAAAACAGCCAGAAAATAAACAAATAACTATTTATAAAAATAACATATATAAATGTAACATTCAGAGTCTTGACACTAACATCTTACAACAGAATGGTTTCACTGTATGCAATTCTTAGATATCTGAGGCCCGTTTTAAACGTCGAATTTCACATGTGCCGAATCTAATGCTAATGAGAAAAAAACTAATGTCCTCGCTCATTTGCATTAAGTTCGGCACATGTGAAATTCGACGTTTAAAACGGGCCTGAGGATGCAACAACAACAACAGTTTATTTGCATTCCCAATTACAAATGGTATTGCATATAAAAACAAAAGCAAAAGTATAAAATTAAAGTAACAAAATCAGTTAATTTACAATTCTTGTAACTAATGGTTCATTTCTTAATGAAAAAGCTTCGTAAATGAAGTGACCTAATCTTTTACAAATAAAAGCATCGGTGCTAAAACCTTGATCTGTTATAACGAACTCATAAACTTGAAAACAGTTTTCATCTAAAAATCAGAAGAAACGTGATTTACCAGGGTAGGTTGAAAACTAAAAGGATTCAAATGAAAAGAGTTGGCGGATCGGAGCCTGATTTTTTTAACTCAAGAGAAAACCCCGGGGGGGGGGGGGGGGGGGGGGGTACTCGACAAAGTTTTGTGCGGGGATGCTCCGCCCCAAGGTCCAAACCCTTACCCTTTCGTATACCGTTTTTGACAGAAAAGGTACCCCTTTCATATACCTTTCATTGAAAATGGTACCCCTTTCATATAGCCTTTAGGTGCGTCTTGATATATTTTGAAAGGCCTTTTTTATAATACTTAAATGGCAGCTTTCCCTTCCCCCTTTTTTATACTTCAACTCGTGTTTTCCCTACCCTTTGCTATACTTCGTGAAATCCCTACCCTCTCATATACTTCAACTCGTGAAATCTCTGCCCTTTCATATACCTCTAGCCTAAAAAAGGTACCCCTTTCGGGCGGAGCATCCCCGTATACCCCATTATAGGTAGTACTCCCCCCCCCCCCCTACGGGGGAGAAAACCGATCTGGCCTACCTTTTTTGCAGAATTCTTTAATGGACTTCCCTACAAATAAAAAAAACAACTAGATAAGACAAAAGCTTTTTTGAGTTTATTCCTAGTCAAAAACAAAAACCGTTGTTTTCGACAAAAAAGAACAAATTCATAACATTTCTTCTCTGGCAAAACAAATCTTCATTACCTTTCGTTTCTTTACAGGTGTAATTGGGAGATCTCCCACAGAAGACCCCTACAAAGAGAAGGCAATACACCACGGTTTATAACTAGTTACAACTGGTTCTCTCATTTCTCATATTTCTCTATAAAAACTAGTCTCCTACGCAGCCGTCACGTAACGCGCGTTGCTTGACGACCCAAATAACGGTTGTATAGGACACTATGTAAAAACGGGCTACTTTTAATTTCTAGAATAGAAAAAAATACTATAAAGCGGTTTTCATTTGAGCGTCGGAAAACTAAAACCAAAGTACTGTAATCATTCTGGCCAATTACAACAGAGGCAGACAATCCAATGAACCAATCAGAACTTGAAGCAAATACATGAAGCGGGCGCCAAGCGCGGGAAAACGGTTGCGAACAAGTAACTATTGGTATTGGTTTTACTTCTGATTAGTCGAGAAAGTGGCGCGAGATTTTTTAGCCAATCACAAAGCGTAGCAATGCAAAACCAAAGCAAACACGAAATAGCTTTCGACACTCAATTGAAAATTGCTTTTAATAAAGCTGGTCGACTAGCTTAGCTTATCAGTGATTACAGCAAGCCATGTTGATATGTACGCTTGTAAGTTGATTCCCAAGACATAATACCAACAATAACAACAAGTTATTTGTCAAAAACATCTGTCTCCATTTTCCGCGAATAACTCTTTGACCATGTACTTACCGTTGTGTCCTTACAGCACTTAGGGCACTCCCAGCAGTTGTTGATCTCTGTAACCATTTTACAGTTTCCCATGGTATCATCCAGGCAGGACGGGTGCACGATCTCACCACAGAATCTGCACTCCATCAGGGGATGTTCTTCTGTGTTCACTTCTTTACACACCAAACAGCGTACACAGGTCGGCAAGTTGGGCTAGATGTAATAACAACAAATAACTAACTTCATTTGTGCAGCAATTCAGCCGGCTCCCGTCTTGCAGACATCTCGCTATAACGGACACTCAGTTATTCACCCCTCCAAAAACTTTCGGGAAACAAAGCACCAGCGTTCGGCACTGAGACTTCTGCAATCGTTTGGGTAACTAATATGAGCTATGATTAGTTAATGGTTGCCTTTGGAAACCATCAACCCATCGTAACTAACGCTGCTTACCAAAACGATCCCAGAAAGCCAAGTGCTGACAGCTGTTGCAGTCTCCCTGAAGTTTCTGGAGTGGCAAATTAAGGAGAGGAGTTGAAGTCTTGGCGAATGAGATTTAGTGAAAATAACACCTGATATTACGGACTTATCCATTACTGACACCAAATCGTAGTCCCAAAACAGTGCACATAGGTCGCCAGCTGATAAACACAAACGTCTTTGAAGTAAATCAGTTTAAACGAGCTTAGTATGGATTGTCTTGTGAACACAAGTACAGCCGCCTCAAGCTGCCGGGAGCGATGAGAGGCGGCTAAGTGTGGACTGGTGAAATAAAGAAAAAGACGGTAATCTGCCATCTGTCGTAAGCCAGCACCTTTACTGGTCCTGAGGCGAGATGGTCACTAACCAAAGAATGAACTGTACTTCTGTAGTATTTCTGTGCGATTTGGGACACTTTAAATTGTATCAATAGAGGAAATTGAAACGACCAGTTATGAAAGAAAGACGTAGCACAAAAAAATTCAAGACACTGAACAATACCAACACCACGACACAATAGTAAATCACCAATAGCTTCCGCAACATCAAGATATACCCAAGAATTCCAACTGCTACGAAACATTCAAATTTGGTTTTCTTAACTTAGTTGATCACGTAAATTGGCCACCGTATAAAATAAATTCAAAAGCTGACGTTTCGAGCGCTTATCCCTCCATGATTCGCTCTGACGGAGGGCCAGCGCTCGAAAAGTAGGCTTTTGAATCTCTTTGCGGTGGCCAAGTTACCTTATCAACTCAGTTGAGAAAACCAATTTTCTTTTTTTTACTCCTCCACCGACGCAGCACCACAGTCTCTAAAGAAACTGAACCTCTTTATTCATTTGCTACGACACACTGCAAGGATTAATGTTAGCACTGCCATGTTTCTAGTCTGTGAACAGGCTCCTTTTTGGGGGTATTAATATACCCCAAGGCTATTAATATTCCCCAGGGGTATTGGGTTAGAAGGAATCGGAGAACGGAGCGAACCGAGCACGGACTGGGAAGGGGAAGGGGAAGGGGAAGGGGAAGGGGAAGGGGAAGGGGAAGGGGAAGGGGAAGGGGAAGGGGAAGGGGAAGGGGAAGGGGAAGGGGAAGGGGAAGGGGAAGGGGAAGGCGTCGGCCGCCCACACCCCCCTCCCAACCCCTGGCCCCCTTTCTCTCCCCACACCTTGTCGGTTCCCTTCGCTCGCCGATTTCCTTTTAACCCAATACCCCCAACACTTAGAAGAATTAAGGCACACAATAATGTGACATAACGCAAAGACAAGAGGGAGTTTGGCAGAAATCGAAAGTTTAGCTGGACCGGAGTAGCAGGGTAGTTACACAAGTTCTTTTCGAATTCTCCTCCGCCATTTTGAAAACGGATAAGGCCCTGGGGACGAGATTGGTCCAGGACGTCAACGTTCTCGTTGCTCAAGGACTCTGTTATCTCATGTTTCAAACCCCTATGACATAGTCTAATAATAGCTGAACGTACATCAGTGCACACTCGCATTTGACAGGACTGTTTCATTCGTCCCGGCCCTCCGAACTTCTTCATATCTTTACAGGTTTTGCACTCGCCACAGTCCTCTCTTAGGCAGTTCTCACACTGCCCACATCGTGTGCGCCGGCGCCTGATTCCTGGGCCGACCTTTGTACCAATCATTGGTCCTCTTGAAACATGCTTTCTCGCCACCGGATTTTTCTGTCGAGAAAAAATGACAATGATCATTTTAAGCCTTATAGCGAGTATACATATGCTGTAATGACTTGAAATCCTGGCTACCCAAACAAAATTGCAAGTATCGGCGCAAGTACTAGTGTGCAATTATCTATTTTCGAATTGCCCATAATACACTTTGTTTGCCCCCATATTTTGCATAAACTATTGTATTAAAATGCTCTTTGGAATATGCAGTCCTCCCAAGAGCATTTACAAATAATAGTTTATGCAAACTTTGGGGGGCAAACAAAGTGTATTATGGGCAATTCGAAAATAGAGAATGAAGGGGTATTTTAGGCAAGCGCGCAATGAATATTTTTTAATATTTTTGAAAAGGACGGAGAGTTGGGGCAAGTCCAAAAAGTCGACCAAAATCTTCCTTCGTCGTTTGACGGAAGGCTGAACAGAAACGCGAATATTTTTAAGTTTACTGAAGGCACTTTAGTTAGAAATGCAAGTTATGGGGGTCTGAGTAAATTTAAATTACACTTAAGGTGACATTTAGCGCAAGTTGTATGATTGATAGTCATAAACCCCACTGACGCTTAAAAAAATACAAGCTGATAAGTGTTCAACCACATACAAATAATATAAATAGATTAATTTTCAAATGTCAATTAGTAATATAGTTTTAGTATTTCATCGCATATTCTTTTTATCTTTTATCTTTTGAATCAATAAAGACATTTATTATATGAACCAATCAGAAAGCTGGAAATTCAATGACCTACAGTGTACTGAGTGATGTTGATGACGGTTATCGGTCATTGTAGTGGTAAAAGTATTGCGTGGCTCTTTCATTGTTTGCAGTCGGTAGAAGTATTACACACACACATTTCATATATTTATTTCATTTCGGATTTAGAGTAGCATTTCTGCTAGTATCTCCAAAAAGATAAACAATAAATAAAACGAATGAAAATAGAAATAGTACAATTAAAATACATGCCATATAGACATCAATTACACACACATATATATATATTACAACTATGTTTTAAAAGTTAACTGCTTTATACATCGTTTGAAAGTATTTAGATCAGGAGCGCTTCTTGTTTCATCGGGCAGAGAGTTCCAGGTGGAAGTAGCTAAGTATTGAAAAGTGTTCAGTCCAAAAGAAGTAATGGCCACCTTCGGCACAATTAGCTTTTTAACCCCCCTGAGATTATACTTACTAATACGTACATGAAACAAAGAAGTTAAATAGAAAGGTGCCAACACTTGTAAACAAGAGTAAGCATATCCTGAATTCTCGCGTCTCTTAAGGAAACAAAATCTAATCCATTAAGCATGGAAGAATAATCGCTAGTAAAGTCGTTAAATACTAATCGCAGTACTTGTTTGTTAAGTAATTCTCTCATTGTTTGCAGTGGGTAGAAGTATTGCGTGACTCTCTCATTGTTTGTGGTGGGTAGAAGCATTGCGTGACAACCCAAATAACATTTACGAAGGACACAACATTACCTGTAATGGTTTGTCGATCTGCAACAGGTGCTGAAGACCAGAGGCTGCTAGAGTTGGATCATCATCCCAGTGCAGTTCAAGCAGCTCCTAAACGATTAACACAATACTTGTGTAAACATACAGCCTATCAACACTAGGGACCCATTTCTCAAAGTTGAAACGAGGTCTAAATCCAGTTGCCAACGTCGAAATATTGTTGTTTCCAAGACCTTTGAACAAAGAATAAACGTTGGCAACCACTTCGACTGGCTGGCTGGTCCTGACCGAACTCCACTTGTTTGTCTGTAACTAAACTCTTTCCAAGTCGGACACCTGTCTTAGGTGAACAGCGGGCACGTTTATAGAAAAATTCTCGTTAACAATACCTCTCAAAGGCAGACACTAAAAATGCAAATGGTACAACTTTGATCAAGCGTAACATTAATAACCAAACTGTTTTTATCATTCAAGAACAGGCACTATTTATTGGCTACATGAAAACCCCCTAGGGGAACAATAAAACATGTATGCAGTGTAAATACCTTTGTAAACGGAACAAACACTTCAAACATTTGACTGCTTGACTCTGCTATCAACTACAAATTGGCCTGTTCCAAACTCTAAGGGCGTGTTCTATTGGGGACAACCGTTTTCGGTTGGTTGGATTTTTTTCGCGTTCTATTGGGAAAAAAACGTTTTCGGTTGGTTTGGTTGATCAACCATTTCAACCAGCTCTGAACCTGGTTGAAATGGTTGAAACCGAAAATGGTTGAAAAATGTTCTATTGGAACGCCTTAATCAAATCAACCAAAACCGGTTCAGGTTGAAACGGTTGATCCCAATAGAACACGACTTAAGATCATGAAAATGGATCTGTTTCATTTCTGAAGTCACATATTTCTAGTTTCAGCTTAATACATAACTCTCTACAAGGCGGACTCATCTCTAAGGCGGAAAGCTAGGGCTGATCCAAAGGGTGTCCATCTTAGAAGGAATTCATTGTAATTTAATTTAGTTTAACTCTTCTTTTTTTGTCACTTCCAGAGTCAATTATGGAAACATGTAGTGCAGTTCTAACTTTTGAGTCTGCCGACGAAATCCTATGGTGTGACCATTCAAATGAAACCTCTTCGGCAGTACTTTTGCATGGTACCATTTGTTCTAACTTTTGAGTCTGTGGAGTAAATCCTATGGTGTGACCATTCAAATGAAACCTCTTCAGCAGTACTTTTGCATGGTACCATTTGTTCTAACGTTTGAGTCTGTTAATGAAATCCTATGGTGTGACCATTCAAATGAAACCTCTTCAGCAGTACTCTTGCATGGTACCATTTGTTCTAACTTTTGAGTCTGTGAATGAAATCCTATGGTGTGACCATTCAAATGAAACCTCTTCAGCAGTACTTTTGCATGGTACCATTTGTTCTAACTTTTGAGTCTGTGGATGAAATCCTATGGTGTGACCATACAAATGAAACCTCTTCAGCAATACTTTTGCATGGTACCATTTGTTCTAACTTTTGAGTCTGTGGATGAAATCCTATGGTGTGACCATTCAAATGAAACCTCTTCAGCAGTACTTTTGCATGGTACCATTTGTTCTAACTTTTGAGTCTGTGGATGAAATCCTATGGTGTGACCATTCGAATGAAACCTCTTCAGCAGTACTTTTGCATGGTACCATTTGTTCTAACTTTTGAGTCTGTTGACAAAATCCTATGGTGTGACCATTCAAATGAAAGCTCTTCAGCAGTTCTTTTGCTTGGTACCATTTGTTCTAACTTTTGAGTCTGTGGATGAAATCCTATGGACCATTCAAATGAAAACTCTTTAGCAGTACTTTTTACCATTTGTTTTTCAATATTTCACAAAATGAAATTTGCGATTTTTCTTGAAAAAAGAACAAAGGTTTCGAAAACACAAACCTCCAATCTCTCCAACAATCCATCTGGATCTTCCACACTTGACGGAACGTTCTTTTGAGCTTGAGGCCATATTCTAAGTTTTTCTATCAGCTTATTTAACCCTTCCTCCTCACACCGTGTTAGGTACACTGGACGCCATGGTGTGTTTTCTTCTTGTTGTTCACTCGCTTCAGGTGTACTCTCGTTCTCATCGTTTTCTTCATGGCCTTCGCCGTTCATTTCTTCGCTGTCCTTGGTTTTCTTAGGAGATCTCTTCTTGCTGTTAACTTTTTCACTCTCTTCCTCTTTCTTAACAGGTTTCTCTTTTTCTTCGTTCTCTTGCACTTGTCGAGCGATCGCCTCGTTCTTCGCGACTCGACTAGATCTTCGACGGTTTGGTGCGCTCGCGTCTTCTTCGACAAGTTCTTTCTTCGCAGGAGAACTAGTTTCTTCGTTCTTTTCTTCGCCATCAGTTTTGGCGGGTCGTTTGTTCGTTGATTTCCCTTTAGCAATGACTGTATCTTTCTTCTTGGGAGTGGCTGTTTCCTGCTTTCTTTTATCTTTTTTTGGTGTCGAGATTAAGCCTCGTTCTTTTTTATCTTTCTCCAAAAGTCGAACGTACTTGTCGGCGGCATACCACATCATATGTGGCAAAAACGGATATCGAAACTTGAGGGGGACCTGGTGAAAAAGCAAAATGTAGAAGAAGAGAAGTTAGTTCAGAAGTTCACAACATTGACTGGTTGCCGGGAACAGTGGCGGATCCAGTGAAGGGGTCTGGGGGCCTGAGCCCCCCCCCCCCCCCCCCCCCGCCCAACTCTCCCCCCCCCCCCCCGCCCAACTCTCCCCCCCCCCCCCTTTTATGTAGTTTTTTTATTTAGTCTAACATTTTCACATTTCACATTTTTGCAAGATCTTTATAGCAAGACCGATATATATATATGGAATTTCCAGACTTTGTTTCACATTGATCCGACCACGGTGCAGTCATCTATTTTAGTATCACTTTGAAAAAGACAAAAAGCATAGTTATATCAATTGGTGGAAACCCTAAAAATAATTTTCCAGTTTTCTTAACAATTACTAATGAAACCATTATTATTTTTCTTTGGATGGCCAGGGGACAGGATGACAATGGATTATCCTCTTTCCTCTGTTTTCCTGTGTGATATTTTACAACTATTCACCGAAGTGGAGGTGGCAAGTGGTGGATATTTACCGAGCCGCGAAGTATATACTAAATCTGATCAGTGAGATAATAAAGCACGTAAATGATGATTTTTAACTCATTTATTTCTGTCAACGATTACAATTTTCGCGGGCAAATTGCTTGGAGGCGAATAGCACTTGCTATCCGAGTTTTAGTAGCCAATCAGCGGGAGGTAACAATGCCATCCACTGTTTTAGTATTTACCAAAAGGCCATAGAAACTGCAGGGACCCGAATTATCGTCTGTATTCACAGGCTTCACCTTTCCCTACCTCCCAGGAACAACTGCCGTACCACGGAATAAATTCGTAGACAGTCATGCCTTACCTTAGTACTGTCTTCGATCTCACTGATTTTTATTTGCCCTGGGATGTTATAACTGTGAATGAAATTGCCACCAAACACAAGCGAGTCATCTGGAGTAAACACCGCATGGATCCAGCCTGCAAAAGCAGAAGATTACGAAAAGAATCAATGGCGCGATGCATGATAATTCTCAACCTGTTTAGAGTGAGTACAGTCAGGCTGATAAAGTGGTTCATTAAAGGACGCCATGCGTGGAAAATCTCCAGGCCCAAACATAAGAAAACTTACAAGAGCACAGTCGAACGTTTTATGTTAAACAAGAACAAAACAAGAAGAGACATTTTTAAAAATGGACTTGTAACCAGGTGGATTCATGATTTAATAAAACGTTACTCTGGTTAAAAATTGTGTTTGAAAATATAAAATATGTTAAAAATCCCAACGTTTCGGCTAAAACTTCAGCCTTCATTAGGGTAAAGTGATAAAAAAGAAATTTACAACGCTTGTAAATAACCATCAGGGCCGAGTTGTTCGAAGGACGATTAGCGCTAATCCTGGATTAATTGTCAATAGAACATATGAGTTGTCGTGGTAATTAATCCAGGATTAGCGCTAATCGTCCTTCGAACAACTCGGCCCTGGGGTCAATTTAATAAAACTTTTACAAGTGTAATTTACAAGTGTAGCCATTGTTTCAGAGGTTAAAAACAATAGCTACACTTGTAAACTACAAGTGTACAAGTTTTATTTAATTGGCCCCAGGTCTGCCTCCTGCAGTTGGTATTCTGAACCCTTTAAACACCCAAGAGTGCCAGATATCAAAATTCAAGAAAAATCCAAAATTTCATTTTGTAAAATATTGGAAAACAAATGGTACCATGTAAAAGTACTACGGAGAGGTTTCATTTGAATGGTCACATCATAGGATTTCGTCGACAGACTTAAAAGTTAGAACTACACTACATGTCTCCATGGGGTTAACTTTGAATTATTTGCTTCTGATGTTCAATGCTCGGATCCACTAGGAAGTGTGCTATAAACAATACCGAAGGTTTATTCAGCTCTTGTTTTTCTCTTGTAGTGACTTTTATTTATTTTGCTTGTGGTAAAGAATCTTACAAGCAAACATTTCATAGTGGTCTGAGCAGAATTCGAACCCAATAAATATTGACTTATTCACTACCCAGCTGGGTGATATCACTCGTATTTGCCTCTTACCTGTAGGAATCAAGAACGTATCCCCTGTTTCCAGGTAAGTGCGGCAGCACTTTTCGACTTGGTCGCCAAAGAAAACGTTTTGTTGTTTTCCAGACAAAACCCACTGTTCGTACAGCTGAAGGTTCTTTTCGGTCGGCGGAATCAGCCAAAACACCTGGTAAAAGGTGTGAAAAGATTTACTAGAAGGCCACCTGGCTGGTACAATTCGTGTTAATACTTTTCAAATGAGTATCGTAAACCTAAACCAAGTTATTACTCAATCACAACAGATGCAGACAATCCAATGAACCAATCAGAACTCGAAGCAAATAGATATAGCCGGTGCCAAGCGCGGGAAAACGCGTGCGGACAAGTCACAATTGGTTTTGGTTTTATGTCTGATTGGGTGAGAAAGTGGCGCGAGATTTCCTAGTCGATCACAAAGCGTAGCAATTCAAAACCAAAGTTATCGCGAAATTACTTTCGATATTCAATTGAAAACCGCTGTTACGTCAGTTCTGTAATACGATTCTACTTCCCTACGCTGTTGTTCATTATGTTGTACAGGGTAGAAAGCAATCTCGTTCCCAGAGCCCGCGTTACCCTTGTCCAGCGGAACGGGAAACGTTTCCCGTTCCGCTGGACAAGGGTAACGCGGGCTCTGGGGACGAGATTGGGTAGAAAGCTGTTGAGCAGCAGCTGTTCAAGATGGTTGTAACATTTGAGTCTGTGGATGTACAGTAGAAACCCGCAAGTAAGAACCTGCATTTTTCCAAGTTAGCCTAAACAGGTTCTTACGTAAATGGTAATTAGCACAAATTTAGGCTATTTAGGTTCTTAAATAGGTTCTTATTTTCTGAAGAAAAAAATTGCATTGTAGCTAATAGAATTTAGTGGTATTCTGCCTATTCCTTATATAAAATCTGCATACCAAGTAAGTATTTATGTAAAAATGACTATAATAAGAAAAATTGAAGCACTGATCACAGAATATAACATTATAAACATGTACTCTTATTTGCCCAAGTGTATTGTACACATTTTTTTATATAGATTTTAGAAAATAAGAACCTGTTTCAAATTTCAGGCTAAACAGGTTCTTGTATAGAGGGGGTCTAACTGGCAAATTTTAGCCTAACAGGTTCTTAAAAACTAGGTTCTTACTTGCGGGTTTTTACTGTAATACTAATGCGTGGCCATTAAAATAAAAGCTATTGAGCAGTTCTTTTTTTCTTCTTTTCCACCTTGCTCTTTATTATTCCATACAAGGTGGCTTTTATTTCTGAATAGGCTTTTACTGTGATCACTTAAATGGAAGCTATTGAGCAGGACTTTCATGTTGTGCTGTTCATTATGTATATTGAAAGGTATAGTTCTAACTTTTAAGTGTATGGATGGAATCTTAAAGTGTGACTATTAAATTGAAAGCTGTTGAGCAGTACTTTCCTGTGGTACTGTTTATTATGCTGTACAAGGTGGTTCTAACTTTTGAGTCTGTGGATGAAATCCTTCAGTGTGGCTATTCAAGTGAAAGCTATCGAACAGTACATTCCTGTGGTGCTGTTTATTATCTGTACAAGGTGGTTCTAGCTTTTGAGTCTGTGAATGAAATCCTTAAGTGTAGCTATTCAAGTGAAAGCTATCGAACAGTACATTCCTGTGGTGCTGTTTATTGTGCTATATAAAGTATATAAAGTGCTATATAAAGTAGTTCTATATAAAGTCTATATACTCACCTTTCTACCTTTCATGATATGGTACCACACTGACGTGCCTCCAAAGTCGATATGAAAATCTGTGTAACAGCCGCCTACGCTCATCAACACATACCTTACAAAGAACAATATTCATGAATTAGTTTGTAAAACTAGCAGTAATCACAGATTATGGAGACGCGTTCGAAGGAATTTCCGGCGGAAATGAGCCCCTGAAAAAAAAAACAATAGGGGCGGCCATTTGGAAGACCGGCCACCAAAAAATCTCAAATTTTACTTCACATAAACCACAGGACAACCAACACGAAATTAGGATTGCGTTCTTCGAACGCGAAAAGCAAGCAAGCAAGCACTTCTTCCGCCAGCACCAGTGGAAAATACTGCTTGATTGAGTATCCCTATGAAACAGACCTAAGTAGTAAACGGCTTAATATTTTTCGCTTGAAGAAGTCATCCGAAAACATCTTAGTTGTAAAACATTTCCCAAGTTCATCTTGATACTTTCTATGTCTAAAAATAGACAAATGAGCTGAAAATATCGTTTGCTTGCTGTTCAAGACATGCCAAATAGCTTTTACATGTAGACGCCCATAACCTGACTGAAATTTCAAGAATTACATCTCGCGAAAAAATATATCATTTTTTTAATGTGCAAAAATTAGATACCACCGAAAAACTTTGAAAATCGTAAATCCGCAAGTAAGACTTTCCCCAATATTTCGTGATACGCAAAAATTATTTCCTGTTGTTTGAAAGTCTCAAATTCTTATTCAGGTAAAACAAGTGAGTAGGTTTGCACCCAAACGACCTTTATGTGACCACGAGTAACTGATATTATCAGCACGTGCACCGCTTATCTAATTGTTCGAACCTGAACTGCGGTTATCTATCGGACAAAGGACGTCTACTGTAATAAAGTACTCTCGATTCTCTTCACGCCGAATACCGAAACGACCCCTACCGAATACAGCTCAATACGGTATAGTATATACCGTATTGAGCTGTATTCTCGATCAATAAAGATTTAATTCTTTTTTTTTTCTATTGTAATCTGTTTATTGTTGGTTGTTTCTTTTTTTGCTTGTTGACTTTCTATATTATCTTACGAATTTGCAATACAGTAACAATTTATGGTCATGCAAATAAATTGTTGTTGTTGTTTTCGAAGTTTAAAAACGACTCGTTCGCAAAGCAAAATACCCAGAACATACCGAAGTCCTTGTTTCTATCAATAATCACTTCTTAAAGCGTTTTCGCCCATCAAGGTTTAGAGAAAAAAACTGAAATTCGAAATCAACGCTCCTTACATTGTTTGGTGCCTGAACAGTCTAACAAATCGATCAAACGTCAATCAAACACTCCCCGTTCGAGCGCATGCGCAGTCGCTTTTCACCACCTGTTGTACAAGGTGGTGCTGACTTTTGAGTCTGCAGTACCCTGTATAAGACCGTTTTTAAGTAAATCAAGAAACAATTTTTACGGCGAGATGTTGGTCATTCCTGAAATTTTCTTTCTGAAATAAAATATGGCGACTAAGAGTAGAGGTCACAAATTAGTTTTGAAGTCGTTATATAAAGAAGAAATATTTTCTCTCTTTCGTCAACTTTGCATAATTTTTCGTAAAAAGGAGTTTTCTTTAATATCAAAAGTAATTAATTTTTTCACTTCCAGAGTTAGTTAGGGTTAGTAGAGTTATTACTTTCTCGTTTCTGTTGAAAATCTCTGATGATACCAAAGCGTTTGAAAAGTACATTCAGCTACTTGGGTGGTTGCGATTTAAAGATATTTAGTTTTGAAAATTGCTCAAACAAAACACAAAATGGTAACAGAACGCAATTTGCATAGAGCAAAACTTTCTAATCACTTAAAAAAAAACCTTTACAAAACGGTCACACGTTAAAATAATGATTACCCCTCACTTTTTTAACAGATATGAGGCTTTGAAATGATTCCTGATGTTGGACAAGAAAGCTCGATATTTGTTTTCTCTTAAAACAGTTATTTTTATCTGGTTTCTGGTCTATTTCCCTGCTATTCACGTACGATGAATATATATTTGCATTATTGCTTATGATCACTCGTGCGTTTCTGAAACGGGCGAACCAATATAATTAAAACAATCGAACGTCCCTTGCGGCCGGGAGGAAGGGAGGGAGAAAAGGTGGCTGTATTCACGGGCTACCAAAACAATTGAATTCTTTGTTTACACATGACGTCATCAAAATTCTAAAATCTTAACAGCTTATTAATCTTATACATGGCCTTTCTTTTAATAATAATTTTAATTCCTTCATATCAGCAATAGTAATCGCCGTGCCATGTGTCATGAATATGCGTTACATTGCTTTGGATATAAAGCATTTTAATTTTTTTTTTTTGCCGTGAAGCTGTGCGTTTTCATGTGCGAAACAAAAACAGGTATTTTTTACAAAGCGAGGATGCAAATCGGAAGTCTTTTGAATCTTTGAACTGAACATAATTTATTATAAAGAAAATATATCTTTACTTCAAGAATTTTTTAAAAATATTATTTTCCCCACAACTCGGGTATTGAAGATCGTCAGGCTTCAAAATGTTTCCAAGTCGTTTCATTTGGCATTCTCTGTAACATCTTATCTCTGTGGTTGCACTCAAAAGCCAGAAAAATAAACTGCTTACGTAGATGAAATCTATAGAATAAATAAGCTTGTGGCACTAAATAAGAGTGCAAATAAATATTCCTCCCAGTGCTGTGCCGTTTGGGTAGAGGATAATTTTGATTTCTATCTTATCGAGTACTTAAAGGTCAAAATAACAAGATAAGTAAATCAAGTTATCAAATTTCTGAAAGAGATCAAATAATCGAACTCAAGGCAGTCAGGGCACCTTTCAGTCCCAGAAATTTAATTCTAGAAATTTCCGAATCTGTTAAACGAAATCCAAAAAGATGTACGTGAGCGGTGACCACCATTCAAATAAAAGCTATTGATACCAACACCCTTGTTGTGGTAAAGTTTATTTATATGCTGTACAAAATAATTACAACTTTTAGATCTGTGGATGAAATCCTAAGAGTGTGCCAGAGCATTCAAATGAAAACCTTTAGCAGTACTTTACTGTGGTGGTATTTATAAAGCCTTGCTAAATGGGTGTAGCTTTTGAGTCTGTGGATGAAGTCCTAATCTGTGGCTATCTGTTTCAACAAAAGCTATTGAGCAGTACTTCCTGTGGTACTGTTTATTATGCTGTACAAAGGTGGTTTTAGCTTTTGAGTCTGTGGATGAAATTCTAAAGTGTGAACATTCAAATGAAAGCTTTTGAGCAGTACTCTACTGTGGTACTGCTTGTTCTGCTGTACAAGGTGGTTCAAACGTTTAAGTCTGTGGATGAAATCCTAAAGTGTGACCATTCAAATAATAGCTATTGGCAGTGCTCAGTCCTAACAATTGATTCCGCGTGGGCTAAATCCTTTAAAATTACGACAATTCAAATAAAAGCTATCGAGTAGTACTTCAGTGCCCGTAGTTTATGTTACCATGCTGGACAGGGTTTGTTCTAACTTTTGAGTTGGTGGATAAATGTTTATTGACCTTAATTATGCTGTACAAAGCAGTTATAATTTGCGTCTGTGAATGAAATCCTAAAGTGTAAACATCAAAGCTATCGAACACTACTTTTCTGGGGTGCTGTTCATTGAGCTGTACAAAGTGGTTCTAACTTTTGAGTCTCTGTGGATGAAATACTAAACTGTGACCATTTAAATGAAAGCTATTAAATAGTACTTTCCCGTGGTGCTGTTTATTATGTTGTACAAGGTGGTTCTAACTTTTGCCTGAGTCTGTGGATGAAATCCTAAAGTGTGAACATTTAAACGAAATCTCTTCAGCAGCACTTAGTGAATAAAATGCAGGCAAAATAAACAGCACCACAGGAAAGTACTGCTGACTTCGAATGCATAGACACAAGTTAGGATTTTATCCACAGGCTCGCAAGTTAGAACCACTGTGTCCATGCATTTGAAGTCGACAGCAATACTTTCTTGTGGGGCTGTTTATTATGCAATACAAGGTGGTTCTACCTTTTGCGTCTGTGGACGAAATCCTAAAGTGTACCGGGCCATGAAAATGAAAGGTATTGAGCAGTACTTTCTTACGGTGCTGTTTATTTTGCAATGCAAGGTGTAACTCTATCTTTTGAGTCTGTCCATGAAATGTTAAATTGCGACTATTCAAATGAAAGCACTGAGCAGTACAATAATGTGGTGCTGTTTATTATGCTACAGAATGTGGTTCTAATCCTTCGATTCCGTCGCAAGTAATCCTTAAGTATGTACCCATTCAAATGAAAGCCATTGAGCAGTAATTTCCTGTGGTGCTGTACAAGATGATTCTAAATTTTGAGTCTGTGAATGAATCCCGAAGTGTGACCATTCAAATGAAAGCTACCAAGCACACTTTCCTGTTTATTATGCTGTTCAAGGTGGTTCTAACTTTTGAGTCTGTGGATAAAATCCTACAGTGTGACCATTCAAATGAAAGCTACTGAGCAATACTTTCCGGTGGTATTGTTTTTTACTCTGTACAAGGTTGTTCTAACTTTTCAGTCTGTGGATAAAATCCTACAGTGTGACCATTCAACTTCAAGCTATTGAGCAGTACTTTCCTGTGGTCTTGTTTATTACGCTGTACAAGGCTGTTCTAAGACCAAGTGTGGAATTGCACACATTTTAGGCATCCTACTGATGAACAGTTACGAAATTTAGATATGTTTAGTAGCCACATTTAGTTGAGGTCTGTCCCGTTTGAATTCTAACTATTAAATTAATGGATACAATCCTAAAATGTAACCATTCAAATGAAAAGTACTTTCGTGTGGTACTGATTATTATCAATGCTGTACAGAGTGGTTCTACCTTTGGAGTCTGTGGTTAAAATCTTAATGTGTGACATATCGAGCCGTCAGTATAGTTTTCTTATTATATTAGGCTGTTCAAACTGGATTTAAAATCAAGTTTGAGATTGGAGTCAAATCCTTAAAAGTGTGACCTTTCAAATGAAAGTAATTGAGCAGTAGTTTCCTGTAGTACTGTTTATTATAATGTACAATCTCCTAAAGTGAAAGCTGTTGAACGGCACTTTCCTGTTGCACTTTTTGTTGTGTTTGTTATACTGTTCATGGCGGCTAACATCTGTCTGTCAGGCAGTTATCTTGAGTGGTGGGGTTTGTAAATCTTTTGCAAAACATAATTGGGATTTTTGTTCGATCATAAACTTTAATAATCAGCTCTTAATTATTAAGAATATCATGGTCAAACTGAAACATATACTTGCTCTAAGATGACTTAAAAAAAATCCCGTCTTATTGTACAAGTGAGGATCAGTACGCCTTATTAAAATTAAGGCTGTATAGCTGTGAATCACGTAATCATAACCATTATCAAATAAGGATGTCTTTACCAGTTTGCCAATAATTGAGCTTGAATTAAGCATTGCCGATGTTTTTGCCATAATTTTAACTTGGATTTTTGAACAGATGCGTCATAAACAAGCGTCAAAAGTGGGTAAAACTCTAATCTTTTCCTGCTATAGGCTTGGTTTATCTATCACTGCCTCAAACGTTTCCTGCAAGTCTCGAACCTCTTGTCAAGTCTGTAGATAACTGAAGCCATCGAGGAGTCAGTTTATGCGGTGCAATTCGTTTATCACTTTCCCCAAGATAAAATTAATTGATAAAATTTGTAAAATTGACGTTAAAAGGAGGTAAAACCTATAGTTTTCACTAGCGAAATAAGTAGGCAAAATACGTATCTAAAATCAACAAACTAAGGCAAGCTAAGCACATTAAATTATAAAATCTGAGCTTCAGGGTCGTCTGTTAGTCATTTCCATAAAGCATTTCCATTTCTCTGACTGTCTGAGTACAACAATAATTGCTATCTTTACTTTAGATACGCCACAGGGGAGAAGAAATTTTTGTTTTTACTCCAAAATACGAAATTTGTTATTCTGATTCACACTTGCTTATAATTAGAGCAAACTTTGAGAAGATCGCCGAAGAAAACGTTTGTGTTTCGTTTTCTACGTTCTCAAAGTGAGTTTGTAGAAAGTGAACAATCGAGTCAACTCAAGAACTAAACGAGTGCAAGATCTTCTGCCTGAATTGAGGAAGTTGCAGTTGGTTTTAAATTTAACACAAGACGAGCACATGCAGTCGACCATATAAATACACGTACATCGATCAGAGTATAATTATAACTCTGGCATACCAAAACACTGCATTACTAGGAACTCCAATTCTTAGAAATTCGTATCAATTCTCCATTTAATATTCGAATATGAGATCTCGGAGGAACATGAATGTTTTGCAATATGCTTTACGCGACAATTATTGATTGGTGTTGATAGAACAGGTCTTTGTTTATAGAGGGAGTAGTCACGCAACATGGCAAGCTTTTAGAATATCAATTCCTCCTGAAAGCAAACAGCAGGAACACACGAAAGAAGCTGATATAAACGCCTAAGTTTTGCGTACCACTGATAATGTTAACATAGAGGACATAAGTACTGATTAAAACCCCTTGTGGCACCCAAGAACCATTGAACGAGACAAAACATGTTAAATTTTAATCATACCAGACAAAATTCCACATGATTTTAGCTTCTTGTTTAAAATATAAACGTGGATTCGACTGTAGCGTAATAGTTTCGTTTTTAAGCCATCGTTTTGCTCAAACAGCCTTCTAAAAATGAAGCAATACACAGCCGAAGGTTGTCTTTATTGTACAAACACATGTTGCAAGTTGGTAAACACCAAATGATGACACAAATCACTTAGATATCAAGTTTATGTAATACCTACCCCGTTCGTTCAGTTCAATGACCATTTAAGAACGCTAGTTTCAATAAGTAGTCAAACCTAAAACGATCCATTTTTATGTACTCGTGTTTTCAGAGAACTATATTTCTCATATGTAAATTAATCAGCAAATGTGGAATGGATAACATTCAACTCAAGGCATTACATACTTTTACATGAAGATCACGCTTTAAACTTTGATTACGGTCATTACAAAATTGAAAATACAAACGAAAGATATTTCTCATAGTTCGTTTGTCATCATTGCTTTAACTCCAAACTCGAGATGAATACGTTTTAATTTAATCGTTGCATCTCAACCCAACTGTTGATGTATTTTAAACAGTCAGCTTTGATATTCATGAAAAATTAGCAAGAATGTCGCGGTCAACTCCATATCGCGACTTTATATCGGTCCTTTGCACAATTTAGCATCGAGATATATATCGTATGGGCAATAAAATCGCAAACTGGACCAATTCTATTTACATAGCTGTGTGCAAATGAGAATAAAAGCACTGTACGTATGTAGTCATGTGTCTAAACAATGCAAGATACATCATAAATTTAATAGTCAATAAATCAAGAACTTACTTTCTCACTTTCGGGTACTTCATGTCTGCTAAAGAGTTCGTCGAATCCTTTTGTTGCTGGATGAGATGTTGAGGCCATACAACGTTCACCCAGTCCATCAATCGGACCTAAAAACATGGATATTCTTTTTCATTAAAGGCTTTTCTCTCTAGATTTTAGTTGAGATTACAAAGGGAATATCTACTTCGATACGCCTCAAGCTGCGTATAAAGCATAGCTCATTTTGACCCATTCAATACCCCATATAAGAGATCCAAAATAAAAATTTCATAACAATTTGAAGCTCAACAATTGGAGAAATATGAAAAAAAGAATAATACCACAGGAAATAACTGCTCAAAAGTTTTTAATTCAACTGTTACACTTTGGTGTTGAATTTAATCGAACGTTTCGACCACAAAAGGAAATACCAACAACTTTTTCTGAAAACTTTAATCTCTCCATTTTTTAAGCTATATGACTTGGCATCTTGTAAAAAAAAACTTCAACAGGTTTACAGAAGTGGTGATCATTACAAAGCAGAATCGAAGGAGAGTAACTTGGACACATTGGTCCCCGAATACCATGGATCTTATCTGTCGTTGGTTATTTAAATAACCACAATTCTCGAAAGTCAAAAACCGCAATTCTGTGACCTTAACAAGTAAGAGACCAAAGAAAGACGATAAAAACAATGATGAGTATAATTTTTCAAAAAACATGTATTAAGTAAGACTC
Organism: Dendrophyllia cribrosa; assembly: GCA_024195265.1. NCBI lineage: Eukaryota > Metazoa > Cnidaria > Anthozoa > Scleractinia > Dendrophylliidae > Dendrophyllia > Dendrophyllia cribrosa. The sequence goes on from JAJLRJ010000008.1 coordinate 18,350,681, forward strand.
AGTGAAAAGCCTTTCTGCAATGAGTTATCACTGAGTTATTGTGGGTTGCTGAAAATAAATAATTCAGAAGATTCCCTTGCTTTGAAAACTGTTCCACGTATTTATTTAATCGTTAACTTAAACCACGTTAAAAAAAATTAATAGCGTTGTTTTCTTTATTACTGAATAGCCATTTTGTATTTCTCTCCAGTCTGATGTTTCTGGCTTTTATCCAGACCTTGTTAAGCCATGCTTCCAAAGTAAAGTCAATTTTTTAGCTAACATCGGGAGCAAGTGTCAATTACTTTTTGTGATAAGGCAAGCAGTTCTTTTCTAGCGTATTTTCACTGCATAGGTTGTCCTTTTTTCCAGTTTAAAAAAGGGAACAAATATGAACTGTTTAGCTACAATGCAAATGTTGAGTTTACTAACACAAAACAGCACAACAGTCGCTGCTTTGCTGTTTGACTGGTTTGACTAACTTCATAATATGCCAAGGTACTAATAAACACGTGCTCAAATCCACGCCGCCGATTGGAAACGAATTTCACAAGGGCAAAAAAAAGTACAAATGTGAATAAAAAAAGGTCACGTTGAAAATTATAACAAAAAATGGTTTTAAAACGATCGGCATGAAGTTTGGTCATATGATTTTTAGCAAAACAAACAACTGATGAGTCTGAAGGTTTGAAGTCAACAAACAAAGTTTTACACTGACAGTAAAATAATCAGTTCAAGGCTTGATTTGGTTACCACCCAAATCAATTCAGCCATTTTACACCACAAGGCGGGCGGAATGCTCACAACTCTTCTTTTGAGGATAGTAATTCCAAAACATTAAGATTTTTATGTCGTTGGATAAATGAGTATTAGTATTTTACCGAAATAAAATTGACTTTCTTTGGACCTTGACCGTTTTTTAACCAGTGCAACGGAAAGCACCACTGACTTTAAGACTTCAGTTTCTTTGCCGGTCAGAAAGTTATTCTCTTTGTACCAGAACAACCATGCAAGCTACCGACGTGCGAACCTAATTAAACTCTTAATGTTACGAAAACAATGGTATGGACTTAGGATTCTTTTTTATTTCAAAGGCCATCCAAAACGCCTAACATTTCGGTTTCATTTGATTCTTGGCGGCCTGCACCAACATTAGCAGTAATGAGTAAGCCGCCATATTTGCATTACTATAAACGTAACGAGGCGCGCTGCGTTTTATGCCGATATTCAAAACCATTTTCGGCTTTCGGCACGAGAAACCTCCTAGAAAGCTGAGAAAAAGTTTATTCTCCGATAATATGAAGATATATGAGAATAACAGTGACAAAATAGTTCCATTTAAACGTAAACACACGACTACATTTTTAACCATGTTCATCATTGCTATACAATTGAAGTACAGGATGACGCGTGAGGCTGAAACGCAACACTAAAATTGCCAAAATGTTTTAATCATTGCAAGCAGATTCTTTTTGCTATATATCTCCTTGACAAGAAACACACTCTTGACTGTAAGAGTTTTGATCGGGATGGTTAGGAGTGATTTTGCTTAAATTTCATACTGCCTTGCATGCAGAGTGCAGGTATATTCCATCTGGTTGAGCTTCCAAATTCTAAATCTTTCACCACTCTCGCTTCCAAAACGCATCCCAAGCTCTTCAACACTGAAACAAAGCAATCTTGTATATAAAAAAACGCAAAAATAAAGAAATCTGTGAAGTAAGAATCTGACTTTTGGTTTCCTTGTCTGTAGTTTCGGGGTTTGTTTTTGAAGGGCGTGTAAATAGAAAGGAACTTCAGTGGCTGCATCTTGCTGTGAACTGGGGGCCTAAGATCAGTTCTTGGCAAGAACAATTCTCAATTTTGCGTCTCGTTCTTTTTCCAGTTAGCAGGGATCGAAATCTGCAAGTACAAAGTAATTAGCTAAGCAACGTATAGTGTGGAGTCTCTATTTGGAAAGCCCCACGATACGTTTTGGTTTAGTACTGCCACTTTATACGTCTTGTGTCACAAAGCAGAGTATACAAAACATTTCATCAGCCACTCAGAGCCAAAGAGATATTTATTGATCCCAAAGAACAACGATTGTTGCAGAGAAATTTTAATGAAAAATAACCATTACTGAATTAAATGAATTTTAAAGATTTACACGCAACCAATAATGAAAATTACACACACACGAGTCAAACACACAAGTCCATTTATACCACACGGCTGGGAAAAGAGATATTTAAAATAACCCACCATACACAAAGAACAAGATATAAATTTTATGACGCAAAAAGCTTAACAAATTCAGCTTGCTTACCAATTGAGGCGGTTCAACCAAGTCCTCCAGTTTAGTGTGGCTAAATTCCAAGCTTATAACATTGTAAATTTCCTCTCTCTCTTCACTTGTGAAATATTTCACCCATTGTTGCAAAGTCATTTCCATGGCTTGCTGCGTGTTAACATCTATTACATCCACGATTCTCCGGGCTCCTAACCATGTGAACACATGCTAACCTCAGAAAATAATCCACATATCTGTACCGACCTATGCAGGTTTTAATAAATCAACGTGCGGCAAAATATTATTCAGATCGGACAATTTCAAATATAAGCTTAAGCTTACCGACAAAATTCTTTACATCTTCGACAGTAAAATCTTTGTTAGGAACCCTAAAGTGACAGAGCAATTAATACACTTAAACCTTTAACAATTGAACACCGACAAATTTAAAAAGTTGAAACAAACATTCTCGTTGAAACCTACGAACATACACGTTTTGTTCTTGTATTACACAAAATATACGTACCGCAAATCTAGTCCCTCAGGGTTTTTCATTAGAATGGGCGAAGTAAAGCCATGCTCTTGTATATACTTAAGATTGATTTCTACAATAATAAAACATTATGTAAGCGAGCGAGTTTTCAACTGCAAACTTTTATTCAGCAAAATAATTCCATTGGACCCACCGTCTCCGTTGCTGCAGATCTTTACAAAATCACCCTCCGCAAATTTCGGACTGTTTAGCTTTTCTTCCACGCTAAACGTACGTTTTCCTTCGATAATGTCATCGGTATCGTCGTTGTAATTCCTGCGGTTCTGTTTTCTCTGTGATAAATACGAAAAAATTTTATCAACAGAAGTTTAGAGAAGCCGAAACCGTCCTTTCATGATCAACAAAGTAACGCACATCGCGCTAAAATTTCTCTCCGCGCACGTTGTAACGAGAAAATTGGTCAATGTTTACCAGCCTCAAGAAATACAGCCAGAAACCTAAACGAAATTACGTTTGCAAAATAAATCTACACACCAATCTGCGTTCCCTCTCGAATTCACAATCCATTCTGCAAAACAGTTCAGTCACACATGAAGAGAAAGATCGAAGGAAACGAATCAGTCCGGATATTCACTGCTCAGTTCACAAGTTGAAATAACAATGCACCAGGTCCCTTGGGACCAAGCTCAGACCATAATAAGACGCTCGCAAATAGCAAGTAACTCGTGACATTACCATGGCAACTGGTGGCCACGTACGTATCAGATGAATGGTTAGCTATTAAAAGTAAATATTCTTGTTTCGCGTTTGATCATTTCGGGCAAATATACAGAATACATTACAGCTTGAGACTTTGAGATTTTTTTATGCGGCCGGTTCGAAAATGGATTAATTATCGCTAATCCGGGTTAAACGTTCAAAGGTTTTTGTTTCTTTTTTAAAAAAATCAGAGTATCGCTGCTTAATTTCATTCATCGAAAAAGGGTCAATTTAAAATTAGGAAGTTTAGGCTTCAGACAAAATTTTGTGTAACAACCGGTCCCTGGTGGTTTAATTTAATACAACACGGACAAAATCTTATTCAAATTAAAAAGAGACATGCTAAAACTTTACATTCAAAACTGCCCCAGGAAATTCAGAGCTCTTCTTTCGACACATCCAGTTAGTAACTCTATAACCAGATTAAACTGACGAAAAGTTATCCTTCGCCTTGTCACTGTTTTTTTTTTTCCGAAAAATTACGCTTTAACAGGCGTCACATATTCTGTTATTGTTGGGTGACTAAGAGGACAAGAATGTTGGATTTATTTCTCGTTGACATACCGGCTGACATTTATTAATAATAACGGTGACCAGTTTTTCTTGAATGAGTCGTCGCGCGAGGGAAAGGCGAAGTATGCGTTATGCGAGCGCGACAGTCAAAATTGGTCAGTACGTCAGGTCACGTGGAACACCACAGGCGTGCGTTTTGCCCCGCGGATTCCGCTGCTCTGATTTGACTTCTTATATGATCACACCGTATTATCGCCTGGAGTGGAGTGGACTGGAGCGTTGGCCGTTTAATCGTTGAAATAACCATTTTGCTTCTTGATCTCCTTTATGAAGGACTTCACTACTATGTCAATAAAGACACCGCATTCAAATGGTCCGATCCTTACAATCACGACTTCTGGCCTGCGCCAGATAGACATGAGCAATCTCTTATCACTCAAGACAAGAGTAAAATTTATCTTATTCAAAAACATCAAAGCGGGAAGCTAAACACAAGTGGGCGCGAACATCTGAAAAAGTCGGGCGAAACTCTGAATAGAAAATACCGTCATTACCGTGTCGTGAGAACAGTACCGCGCATCGTAAGCTGTAAATATTTGAAACCTCGTCCAAAGGACAAGATGATCAACTTGTCTCTTACACCAAACTGGTTGTCTGTGTTTGGCCGTTTCATTTGTCGCACCCTGCACCCTGTGCGTACGTTTGACCCTTTGCGGCTTCGTTGCTCGCATATTACATCTTAGCCTGTGAGCAACCGGCTCTCGGGCACAGCGGCTCGCTCCTTCTCCCCTCGGCCACCCACGGTCCCGAGAGCTTGCTCGCAGGCTATAAATCTAAAACGTAAGCTTTCTCGCAGCTATAAAAGAATTTAAACACTGCTTTATATTGCTCTCAGTTCTTATGTCTTTAATGAAAACTTTGAAATCTTTATTCACACTTATTTCGAGTAGTAATTTTCACCTTAACAGATTCTATAATTGTTTAGCCTGCAAAACAAGTAGTCTCTTAATACTAGCAATGGCGGATGAGGGATTCAGACTCCATCGTATGGTGGGGAGGGGTCGGGCGGAGTGAAACCCGCACCCTCCCCTAGATTCGCCATTGGCTAGCGTAGAAGGTGCGGCAACCTCCCCACCCCTCCCTCACCACAAGCAGTCGTTAATCCCTTTCGCCGCCAAAACTACCTATGTTGCAGGCTGATCTTTCTTTTGTGTTTTTCTGTCAAATTAAACTTTCCCCACACTTCAGTCTTATCAGGAGCCAATGACGGGCAGTTAAAGTTTCACTCGTCGTCGCAGCGTTCCTTTTTAGCTTTTGACTCGCCACAAGAAGAGCAAATGTCGTTTAAAGCTTCGCTGTAATCCGTGAACTTTCGCTTCAGAGAGGCGCACTCTACGCTTGCTTTCTCCTGATCCTTTTTGAAGCTCTCAGTGACGCGAGTTTGTTCTTCCACTCTAGATTGCAATCGAAGTGATTCTTCTTGAAGGTGACAAATGTTTCCCTCAGTACTTTTGAGCTCTTCTAACAATTCTTTCCTTCTTCGCTCCAGGTTCTCTTTTTGGGAACCAAGATTTTCCAATTCTGCTTTTAGTTGCAGAAGAGTACAGCTCGCCTCTCTTTCTTTCGCTTGTTTCTCTGACAATTCTCGCTGGGCCCTGCGCAGTTCAACACGATTTTGTTCCTTTTTGTCTTGAAGTCTCGCCACCAACATACTTGCAACGTCACTCTCCTCTCGAATAATCTTTGCAAGAGAGCTACATGTATCATTTTCACGCGATATTGGGTGCTCAGCACGTGTAGTGCACGTGCCCTCTTCCTGTGACGACATGCTAGCACGTGCAGATTCTTCAAGGATATCTCCACTTTCTTCCATTGGTAACACAGATTCAGAGAACTGCGAACTCTCCGAAAACGAATTTGAAATGTAAGGTGAAGAAGCTTCCGCGCTATCAGCAGCGCAATTTACCACGCATGGAACAACAGTACTGATGCTATGGTCTTCGTCGTCTGTTTCGTCATCCTGAAGGTTTATCAAAACACTGTTTTCGACAGCTACAGAAACGCAACTATTCTGCTCAGCTGCATTTGTTAAGACGCTCGGCTGAGAAGCACTTTCGAGATCAGAATGGCTGTTATTAACAACACTGCTCAACGCATTTGTCGGAGAACTTTTCGGACAAGACACAGGAGTGTTATCAAGAAGAGATTGCGAGTGATTTGACTCGTCCTGCGAAAAACTGTCGTCAGACGATGCTCTTCCCTGGGATGAGCTACGGTAGAATCCTTCCCTAGGGAGAAAGCTACTCAATCGAAGGGCATATCCCTTACAAGTGTCATCCTTATCAGCTATGCTCCGAGCCGTGCTGTCAGTAGCAGGCGTGATGGGTGCAGCATTGCACGAAATTTCGTCCGTATCTTGGGTATAAAGCTGGAACAAATCAGGATACGTCCGTGCAAGTTGCTCAACCCCTAGGCCCGAAGATTCTCGCAGTACTTTCTCAACAAGATCAGCCTTGCGATCGCGAGCAACATCAAGCGGGGTTTGATTTTCGCCATTTTTTGTAAACTTGAACTTGTGAACAATCTCTTTGTAATCTGAAAGAAGATATTTCACAGTCTTGATGGAGATATTGCTGCGCGAAAGTATATGAAGGATACTTTCCCCACGGTCATTTTGCGAATTGATCGCCTTATGCAGCGCATTTTTCGGCAGTTTCTCCAGCGTTTGCAGACTAGCAACACGCACAAGCAAAATTTTCATACAGTTTTCGTAGTACTCTAGCTCACTGTTGACAGATCCTTGTTGGCTGATGCATAGCGCACAAATATGAAAAGCCGAGTTACCCTGCACTTTGTCTTTCAAAAACAGTCCTTGAGGGTCTTGTTCAGTGAGCGTATACACTATCAAACTAAACTTGCTGCAAATGAAGTCCACTGAACGAGGGGTCGGATCACGGCTTCTGACTTGGTGTAGCAATCTCACAGCTCGGTGCAAACCTGTTTCGCCGGTTCGTTCAGCCACAACAAATGCTTTAAACTTCATCTTTGTAAGAAGCCAGCTCAAGGCCTGAGTTCTGCCTAACACACACGCCCACTGTACCAAAGGAAAGCGGAATTCCGAGAGAGCATCCGGGACATTGCTCTGCGCGTTCCATCCCGTTTGCAGATGAGAGTAAAGCGCGACTTTAAGAGAACCTAAATCTGGTGGATTCCTGCTGTCGTCACTAATGGCGCTCAATGCTATGATCATTTCGTTGTGTTTCATAGAACAGTTATCGGGACAGAACACAGTGTGATCGGGTTTGACGCTGTTCGCAGCCATTTTCAAGCATCCTGAAAGCAAAATAACAATTATGATATTATCATAAGCAAATTCTTGAATCTAATTGGTTCTTAACGTTTAAGCGCCTGTTGCCCCGGAGGAGGGAGAAATTATGATCCTGGCACTATTATCCTAGATCATCGTGGAAGGCGGATCACCAGTTTACAGGTAGACTGTTCACAGCCCCCTATTTTCCCGTGTGTTCGTCGAGTTCGATCGGTCAGTTCGTTTAGCCGCCATCTTGAATGTCGGGGCGCGAAAAAAACTGGGAAGAGTACAAAAACTACTCTGGGGGCAAGGGCGGGAAAAAGAAAAAAGGCTGATGCATGTAAACTCAGTGATGGCAGGAAACATGTCGCGCTTGGATGATCCAGCTGCTAAGCACTACAACCCTTGCCATGTTAACTGAAATCACTATAGGATCACCCCCGTTTCATGCAAACAGGCCTTATACTACGATGATGAAAAAATAGTGCGGAAGTCGTAATGGCTTCCCCGAAAAAGAGATTGTAAGTCACGAGCCAAAGGCGAGTGATTTACAAGCTTTTCGAGTGTTAAACCAACATTCCAACTGGTTTATTGACCGATAAACACGAGAAATGATAATAACTACCTTTTTCTGTGTGGTTTGCCGGTGTAACAGTCAATACCTAACAGGGCCGGGTTGTTCAAAGCTCGGTTAAACTAATCCAAGGTTAGCATCAATTTTGATTCCCGTTAAATAATTAATCAATGGAGATTTTTCCGAAGTATTTTTGCCCTATAGTTTCGTCTCTGACTTGTCTTTCCATGTAACTTATAATTAGCTTTTGAAAACATTTCTAACAAGAGAAATTCAATCCTCGGTTAAGTTTTAATCCTGGGTTAGCGTTAACCGGCTTTCGAACAACCGGGCCCAGATATATACAAATCACATGCCCGCATTATATTCAGTTGTTGTATAATTTGTTACAATTGAAGGGCTCGGTGAAAATGGGCATAAGTGACGATTTTACCTTGAAATCCAAATTGCTCCAAATCAGCTCTATTTTGGCACAGAGACTGGTTGTCAAGTAAGAAACTTAGTACTTTATTTATTTATTTTTTTTTTTTTGGGGGGGGGGGGGGGGGGGAGGAGCAAAAACCTTAAACACTAAGAATAAGCCTATTAAATTTTGCTTAAAACTAAACTCAAGCGAAGCATTACTGATTTTCGTTGTCGAAAGCTTGAACTGAAAAAAAAGGAAGTCAGTCAAGTGTACCTCTGATTATTTTTATTGAAGCCGTTTGCTCAAAAAATAAATACAGAACTCAGACGTTTGTTACATGATAACCAGTTTTGCTCTGTGCCAAAATAGAGATTATTTGGAGCAATCTGGATTGCAAGGCAAAATAATCACTTTCACTTTTTTTCCAGCAAGCCTTTAATTACAAAGCCAACGAACTGCGACATGTGCATGACGTCTTATCTGCGTTAACACAAGCTGACCTAACACAGTCAACAGAAGTGCATGTCATATAGTCAACATTTTATAAATGGTAGCATCAATGTAACAGGTTAGAGATTATAAACACTCTTTGAATAACACTGTGTAACTTGCCATCATAGAACACATACAGCTTGTATATAACTTTTGTGCAGTGCAACCACAATTCAGAGCAAGAACAAAATTCTTTGCTTAATTTTAGTTTTTTGCATAGAAGTTATGTAAATTGGTCACTCCGAAAAATAGCATAATACTCTTCTATGTGCAGGCTCAGCCTCACCGGGATGTAATTATTCAAGTCTCCTTTGTTAGAATGACTAAGGTAAGAACAACAAATCATGTTCACTTGTTGTATGGAGTTCATCAAAAGGCCTTAAATAATCTTCCACAGAATGCCAGAGCCATTAGATCTTACAAAAAGTTTAATGCCCACCTCATACTCCCACATGGCAAACATGTAAACCAGTTTTTATCTTTCTTTGTAACTGATGTTTTTACTGTTTAAAATAAAGTTATGTATGTATGTGTTGTGTTTTTGCAAAGATACACAAAGCCCTACTAGGAGGGGGGAGGGTAGGGTAGGGCGGGGGAGGGTAGGGGAGGGTGGGGGGTTTCACCATAACACTTGTTTCTATTTCACAGTGTCTTTGAAGTGTGACATAGAGTAGCCTGTGTAGCAGGTGTCGGGGAGAAGGGAACTGGGGAGAGAGGGAAAAGACAGCTGCAATAAAGATCCCCATTTGTTCATTTCTGCGGACGCTGACGGCCGCAAATTCTGATTGGCTAATTCGCGCTGGGCGGTAAACAGAGTAAATTCCCGCGTAAAGTCATCCATGCATAAAAGCGTGTGCCAGTTTCTGATTGGTGAACATATTGACAGTTGACGTAATTCGATTACAAGAAAATCATTGGGCGTAATGCAAATAGCGTGGTTCTTATAGCAGGCGTTCCTTCCCTTCTCCCCCTTTCCTTTTTTGCACCCCCTCCCCCCTCCCTGTTTACGCCTGCCACACAGGCTAGACATAGAGTCATCTTATGAACAATCAGTTATCATGCTAAAAACGTTATCATGCTATAAAACATATTGACTACAATATATATCAATTATAAATGCTTAGAATGAGCCAAATAACAATGATGATGAATATATAACATGCCACGTCCCAAAGGCTGAACAGCACCTTACAATATTGGAATTAAAAATACAATGTGTTCAATATTGTTTAGGTCCTGATTATCGGATTATCGAGGTGTCTGTGTTAGGGGAGAAACTTTAGAGAAAATATATGAACTTTTATTCCGTCGGGGTGATAATGATGTTGTCGTATTAAGCAGTTGTCTGAAAAGCAGAGTAGGATTGTAATGGGCGTCCATGTTACACAGGTTTATTTTAGAGAAACTGTTAGTAAAAGATATTAAAAAGAATGAAATATACTTTAGTGGATAGGCAAAGCAGTGCTCTTAACTTAATAAAACTCTTTAATATATTGTCAGGTCATATCAGTACACTATGGCAATGAAAATACAAAAATAAAATAAATGACTTTAGTACCGGTATACAGTAAAAACCTGCAAGTAAGAACCTAGCTTTTAAGAACCTGTTAGGCTAGAATTTGCCAGTTAGACCCCTTCTATACAAGAACCTGTTTAGCCTAAAATTTGAAACAGGTTCTTATCTTCTAAAATCTATATAAAAAAATGTGTACAGTACACTTGGGTAAATAAGAGTAGGTCAACATCTTGGATCCTCTTTGGAGACACTTCAAATGCCAATGTTGAAAATCAAATAAAATTGTTATTGATACAAATAGGCTGAATACCACTAAATTCTATTAGCTACAATGTAATTTTTTTCTTCAGAAAATAAGAACCTATTTAAGAACCTAAATAGCCTAAATTTGTGCTAATTACCATTTATGTAAGAACCTGTTTAGGCTAACTTGGGAAAATGCAGGTTCTTACTTGCGGGTTTTTACTGTATATTAAAACAGTGGAAAGACTTGTTGGCAGTTCTGATCGGCTAATGAAACTAGGGATAGCAATTGCTGTTCACCTCCAAGCAATTTGCGTGCGAAACTTGTAATCGTTGACAGGAATAAATGAGTTAAAAATCATCTTTTTTTGTGCTATATTATCTCACTGTTTTAGTCTACTCACCTCAGTGTCAGTGCCCAGTGGTGAATATTTACCTCGCCACTTCGCAGTTTGGTAAATATCACTACTTGCCACCTCCACTTTGTATACCTGCCAACTTTTCCTAAGTCAAATGAGTGAGATTTTCGTATCCATATTACCCGAATTTCTGAAAAATTTATGACGACTTCCGAACATTGCCGAAGATTTCCGAAGATGTTCCGATTATTTCCGACGGTTGCCGAATGTAACGGTTGGAAGCTCGAAATCTCAGCACGATCTTAGCATTCAAATGCAACATTAAGTGCCGCTCACTGGACTATTTTGGGTGGAAATTTAATTTAATTTTTCACTTTAATGGTTAATGAACAAGTCGAACAAGTAGTCCGGAATTGTGAGTCAGGCATGTGAAATTTTCCTGTATGCGTGTGATCGATGTTTTCGATCCGCAGGCGTGTGACACATGCATTATGCGTGTGAGTTGGTAGGTATAACTTTGGTGAATAGTTGTTAATTATTAATGTGTCAGGAATAAAATAGTGAGGGTTGAGACCCTCTACTAATTGGGGACACTTAAACTAGTTCTAAAATCAAATAGCACCAATTTACAATTATACATTCAATTATAGTGTCTAATTACATTAAAAATTTATACAACTAAACTGGAAAAGTAGATAAAATTGAACCAATTAAGTAATGCATATTGCACAGTTTGTGCAGTCATTATCTCCCGGGGGGGGACTCCCATATAAAAATGATGGGGGTGCTCGTCGGAAATTTTCGAAAAACACCCTAAAAGGTACCAGAATCTCGTTTGGTGGGCGTGGCTCAAAATAATTTTTACCCCTAAGAGGTACCAATTCTAAAGCAACACATATCATATTCTGTCATATTTTTTCGGCTCATACCCTAAAAGGTACCGCGATAATTTTAACAGTAGTCATTTTAGATTTAAGTACCCTAAGCAGTACCAATCTACAAATTTTGACCCCTAAAAGGTACGACGAGCACCCCCGTCATTTTTATATGGGAGTCCCTCCCCCCCGGGCATTATCTGTCAATGCAGATAATACAACAAAGCAGATGTCGTTTGAAAGTATTAAGTGAGGTTATGAATATATGAATGAAACACATATGTGAACTTCAGATATGGAATTAAATAAAAAAGTGATCATGGGAGCTGTGAATAAAATTATTTAATATTGTGATCTTAAAGCTTAAGAAGGGTTTCAACTTTTGACTACCATAATACTGGACGTATAACCGCAGTGCAATGCTCTTTCAGACAAGCAAAACAGTGAATATATGAATGATATCATATGTAAACTGTGATAAATTTTGGTATACATCCAACATTTTCGAAAACAGTTTTTACCAGTAAAGTTTAAACATAGCTTTGTTCAAAGAGAATTGCACGTTGATTTGTCAAAATCTATACAAAAACAGAAACTGTTTACTGAGTTCAAGAAATTTCTCTTGTACACCAGGAAGCAAATAAGCTGTACACAGACCATTAGGCATTGTAAAGTTATTGTAGCGGTCTTTCAATTTCCAAAAGCCTACATGAATGCTATGTTTAGAGAATTTTGGTAGCAATTAACTTAAGACAATATATATAAAGCTTAGCTTTATTTGGAAATAGGTCCCATAAAATCAAGAGAATAAATTGGAATGTTGAAACGCATTTAAGATGAGGAAATACACATTTATGGAACTTTTAAATGACCACGGTTTTCGCCACATAAAATCCCACTGATCACACAACGTACAGCTTTGGAAATTACTCACCTCATAATATGTTGTTTGTTTCTCGAATTTTATCAGAACCAGTCGCCATGTTTTATGTTCTTCTTGCCGGGGGAGTCTGGATCGGAAATTTGCGTGACGCTTACGTGACGGCCCGTTTCGTTTACATCAACCGCTGATCAAAAGCGCTCACTTGCCACTTGCCCAGTTGTCCCACTTGCCTTAATTTGAGGGACGTTGCCTGCGATTACAGCGGCCTCTCAACGTTCCCGGCCGCAGAGGCGTTTGGAGCGATGAGAGAAGGCTTTAATCTAGCCTGTTCCAGACGTTCAGATAGTGGGGAGCGAGGAATAGGTGCTGACGGAGGGGGATAGGTGCTTTATTCTCACCTCGCAATTTTTCTTTCTCGTCGTTCCCCATATCTGAACACCTGGAACAGACTAGCGATACTGTAGACCTATACCTGCCAAGTCCCACGCCTTGGGCGTGAGTCTCACGCCTGCGAATGCAAAACTCCGATCTCACGCCAACTCACGCCTATGGAGCAATTTCTCGCGCCTGACCTACAGATTTGAGCTATCAGCCGTAAGGCGGGATTTTACCCTGAATGCAATTTTTCCGCCACTTAACATGACTTTAATGGTAATATCTCGTTCACGTTTCAAGCAATCCAAAAACTTTTCCTTCATCTCATGAATCTATGTTGTGGGATGTTTTGTACCTTTTTGGGTGATTTTTGGGTGTTTTTGGGAGGAAATAGTTTTTCTCAAAGGATTTGTAAAATTTAGAGAAATAATAAATATTGAAGATTTAGTGAAGTTTTAAAATTAGAATTTGTAGTTAATAATTAATAGACAGACACCAAGTTAGTCCACTAGCAACCTGGGGTGCTCTTATGTGGGTATTAACTGTCTGTTGGTGTTCCAAAAATCATTTTCTTTCTCATTCAAGTTGTTCTATCCCTTCTTTTAACCTCTTACAATTTCATTAAAATTCAGGCAATCGTTCTAGCCTGAACATTACGGAGGGGGACATTGGGGATTTGCGGTGTTGCGGTGTTGCTCATTTTTTTATGCGGTGAATAAAATCCCAGATTGCGGTGTTGCGGTGATCTCAAACCCTACGGTGTGCGATGTTTGCGCTTTAAAGTCTGCGGTGTTCGGTGGGACGAAATTATCTGCGGTGTTGCCGTTTCCTGTTTGACCCTTGTCAGATCTAAATTTAGCTTCTATATGTTATTTATTCCGTACTTATTTATGAAAAGCACGTACCGTTATGTTTAATTTGTAACAAAAAGCGGTCCGATACTGTCTAGTTAATCTTCAATACGCTGCCGGTCGCCAATCCTAAGCCTTTTTCATTTATAAGTAACTTGACAAAAATATATATTGCGGTGACGGTGTTTCGTCGACTTTTTTTGCGGTGATGCGGTGTTCGGTAATTTTTTTTGCGGTGTTGCGGTGTTCAGAGCCCCCCAATGTCCCCCTCATTACGATTACAGCGGGATGTAAACGGAGGTCTGAGGTCCATGGAAAACCGGCTTCCGAATTCTTCGGAACATCTTCGGACAACCTCGTCTCCAGGGTTGTGCCTAAATCATACCGTCCAGAAGGACGTCGGACACCTTATTGACACTTATATAACTTATACACTTTTAAGTGTTAAAAAGAAAATCTAAAATCCCCACTCAGGATTGAACCTGTGGGCCTCAGCTAGGCTTAGGCTTACATAGCCTACCGTATCACTGTACCACCTAGCTTCTCGGGTTGTTTAGTCCTAAATTTAAGGATCGTTCTTTTTCAACAAAAAATGCTGATTTCCCAGAATTCCTTTCAGACTGTCAGTGTTCGAAATTAACTATAATCGTAAATTCAGAACAATTTGTCATTTAACGATAATCGTAAATTCAGAGAGGAGGACGGGTTGGATTTGGGCTTGACCCGTCTCCAGGGCCTTCTCCGGCCCACCATTTTGAAAGCAGGGGAGGCCCTGGGGACGAAGATGTCCTTGTTTAGCCCCAGGTTTGATTATATCATCTAAAGTGCATCCCTTCCCCTCACCCCTATTAATCATTCGCACGGAAAAAAGCACAGGATACATGCGTCCTGTCGATTCCCGTGTAACTGCCGGGACAGTCCATCGAGTGAGGATCGTAATTCGCGTAATGCGCGTGCGCTTGACTTACCCGACGGCATACCCAGGGGAGAGTTGGCCCCACTCCCCGCTCCCCCTTTTCGAGAAATAATAAAAATTGAGAACAAAATCCTTACAAAATAATCGAGAAAGCAGACTTTTTCAATGTAAAAACGAGAAAGATGACATGCACATGCGCAGTGAATGCCTGTGTAACTTAACTGTCTTCAGTAACTGATTTCGGACGAGATGGAACACCCCAGGCCTTGCCCTCTTTCACGCCTATGCCACTCTGTCAGCACTCACAGTATTATCCGCGCCGCGTATCCTTCTCTTTCCACTATCTGAACGCCTGGGAAAGGCTACTATTTGCGTACACAATACGAAGGGGAAAATGAAAAATGAAGAAAGAAAAACTGACATGTTTGCAATACGAGTTTACCACCTGAAAATCCTAAAGCTTACTCAGAATCTTTGTTCTTTTATTATGCGTATCAGATATGTATACGCGGCACATTTTGGCATACCCGTCTCAAACGATGACGCCTTGCAGTCATGTTAATCCGTAGTTCTAATTTAGCATATATTTAGCACATATTTAGTATGTAAATCGATCTTATTTTGTCTCCTTCCTTAATTTATTCTTATCTATGACAGTTACTTTAGTTTAGTGTTTCACATTCAAATAAAACTTATATCCATATGAATGGTTTTGTACTTGGCCTCGGTTTGAAAAGGAAGAGCAACTCGGAAATGGTCTGTTGAGGACCCTTCTGTAAGCCACTTCGTAATGTAGGCTTCCTCATTAAAGATTACAGTTATTTTATTATTTTTATTTTATAACCTCGTTCATACTAGAAAATAATTTTACTTGTTATACTATGCCGTCGATACTGTAGATTGTGTTTTTGCAAAGCACATTACAACTTTAATTTGGTACTTGTACGTTATTTCACTAGGGGAAATAATTCGAAGTGGCAGGCATTTTAATTGTTTGTTTAATATAAATAGGCTCATAACAAATTTCATCCCACATCACTGACACTGTCACGAAAATGACAGCTTGTATTTTGGAAAGGCATTGAAAGAAATAACATAAAAAAATCAGCTTATTTATGGATCTTAGCAGCTGGGATCACTTCTTCAAGTTTGATTAAATTGTCGAAGAGAGCTTTCTATTTATGAAATGTCCAAACGTTTTGAGATTTCGTTTACACCTTACGCCCTGCCATGCATGGCCAATTAATTGCAGTATTGAATAATGCAAAGATATCTGACAAGCGCTTTATACCATCTGCTACTGAATTTAAAAATTCATTTTTGTATCGTTTCATACAATGTTCTGTTTTAGCTGAAATGCCCTCTTCGTGATCATGCAATTGGTTTTATTAATCACGAATCAGGTTCAAAAGAAAGGAGGATTTGTTTCATTGGTTGGGGAAGCTATCTAGACAAAGACACAAGTTCACACTCACCAACCCAAGTTGTTGGCTGCGCATGTTCTACCCCGATTCAAAGTTAGCAGTCAGTGAAGATGTGGTTTATAGCTCTTGGTTGGTCGTTGACCGTCGTTACCATCTTAGGAAACTTGGTAGTGGCTTACTTGATTATCACACGACCACGGCTACATGTTACAGCGAACTGGTTTGTCCTGTCTCTTGCACTGGCTGATTTATGCGTTGGTTTGAGCTATTTTCCTTTACTGTTTGCCTCAAACTTTTTTCAAGGGTTAACCACTGATCACACGGGACTATGGTTTAAAGTCAGCCACACATTTCTTTATTCCTCGTCTGCAAACTTGTGTACCCTAACAGCAGATAGATTTTTTTCGATTACCACGCCTTTAAAACACAACCTTTACTTAACACGGCGGCGATTGCTGATTCTCGTTGTCGCTTTTGCTTGGATCATGCCCTTCATTCTTTTCACATTACCTTCAATTTTTATTTACACGAACAGGAACGAATCCTTTATCTTCATCTTCGAGATATTCAGAGTTTTAATCTTTCAGCTTATCCCTAGCGTGGTCTTCATTTTTGTCATTGGACGTCTGTGTTTCATAGCAAAAGACATTTCTCGAAAAGAAGCGTTTCTTTTAATGCAGATCAAGTTTAATCTAGCGACGCAGGGCACGAAAAGAAACCATCACGCGGAAAAGAAATCAGCTTCGGTGAAAATAATAATGTTTATTATTTCGCTTTTCGTTTTGTGCCATGTTGGAGGAAACTACAGATGTTTTTGCTTTGTCTTTAAAATGTGCGTTGTGCCTGAGGCTTTGAAGAAGGTTATTCACATCCTTTTTGTCCTCAATTCAGCGTTTAATCCGCTCGTTTATGCATGTTTGAAAAAGGACATAAAAAAGGAATTAATGAAACAGATGGGCTTTGACAGGTTCTTCTGTCGCTGTTAAAAGTTGGTAATCAATTAACGCTACCGTTGAATTGAAAATTTCGTAAACATATTAGCACATTTAAGTAAAAAGGTCAAAATATTTATTATAAAACACCTCGCTTTTTACGCTATTTTAAAAAATTAAGGACATAAAAAGGGAAATGAAAACAGATGAGCTTTGATAGGTTCTGTCGCTGTTAAAAATTCGTAATCAATCAGTTAACGCTAGTTGAACTGACAACTTCGTAAACATATGAGCACATTTAAGCAGAGCCCAAAAAATCTCGCTTGCTAATGTTTATCCAATTTTGACTGAATACAGAGTTTTTATATATATTAAGAAAGGAGAAAAGCGGAAAGATAGATGTTTCGATGTCATCAAGGTATTTAAATTAACATGATATAAAGGTTGTTTAAACGGCGTCGTTTAGAAACAAATTAAAGTTCCAATTTTAAACATATTTACTGATTGGTTTAACTAACAATTGCATACCGAAGTAGAGGTGAATACTCTCTTGTAACTTAGCAGTGCTGTTATTATTACAGTCCATAACGAAGCTAAGCGCAAAATAAAAAATGCAGAAAGAAAAACAAGTTTGCCATGCGAGTTTACCACCTGGGAATCCCAAAGCTTACTTTCTGTCTCAGATATAGCTAGATGTACCGTGATAAAAGACATATTTTGGCAAATCCAGTGAATAAAAGATCGTGTTTACGATCGGCGTTTCAAAAGATGCTCCTTCCCCCCTCCAAATCCCCCTCCCCCTCCCCCTCCTTAAACCCCGGCCCCCGTCCCCGAGCCCGAGAACAAGCTCGCAGGCTATCACTGCACCGCACGTTTAAAAAACTTACTACAGTCCATAACGAAGCGAAGGACAAAATAAATCAAAGGCTCCAAAGAGCCAACCCGTGAATAAGAAATGCTAACACGTAAGGCAGTATTGCGGTAAGATATGTTTTCACACTGACATCGTTCGATATTTTTTTAAAAATAAACGTAAGGATTTTTGACGAACGCAAAAAAAAGGAAATCACTTTCCTAATGTCTAGTCCAAAAGAAAAAAAAAACAAAGGTGTCTTGAGCGTGCATTGAACTCGGGGCCTTTCGACTGTGAATACAGGCGCTAGACCACTAGCCCATCGAGGAACACAAGCTCAGTTAAAACTAAATTTTATTATTTTATGGTAGATTCGCATCAAAACGCGTGTCTCGATTGGAAAATCCTTTTGGAGTATAGATCGATTTTAATGTTGCATTAAAGACTCCAAATGCGAAACATCTTTAAGTTTATTGTTGCTTATATTCGTTTACAACAAATTATAGTTATTGTTATCGCTAGATTCACGTTATTCTTGTTCACCCCGAAACACATTCATAACAAAGCATTACGTCTCTAAATTTACAGCTGATGGAAGGAGCGAGTGATCACGAGCGAGCGAGTGAGTGAGTGAGTGAATTAGACACCGTTACCGATAACCCATTCATTACCGTCTTGCGCGTATTCACGTCTCCACAAAACTCAGAAAGGAAAACATGTTTGCTATGCAAGTTTACCACCTGGAAATTCTAAATTTTTACTCAGAATCTATTTTCTTATACTTTGCGTCTTCCGATATGCATACAAGACATATTTTGGCAAATCCAGTGAAGGACTGAAATATTTTACTCAGCATCGGCGTTTTAAACCACATTGCATGAATCATGTTTACAAAACGAGCACAGAACATTGAAATCCCCATGGGCACTTTCAGAATCTGTATTCTTTTTTGGCCTGTGAAACGTATATTTGAAAACACTCATCTGTGTGTGTGTGTGTGTGTGTGTGTGTGTGTGTGTGTGTGTGGGGGGGGGGGGGGGGGGGGGAGGGGGGGGTATTCCCGACAATTTAGGATAGGTGTGTGCCGCCAAGGTTCTCAAACCCTGACCCTATTTAAGGGTAGAAAATCAAGATTTGATACCCTTTTTAAGGTCCAAAACCAAGGCGTGTAGCACAGTTTTAACAGACCATATATTTTTCGTTTTACGCGTTGGGGTGGATACTGCTACTGATACTTAGTGACCCTATGTAAGGAATATCTAAGGATCACTACACCAAAAATACCAAAAAGGATACCCTATTTATGGACTGAGCACCTCAAAAAACCCTACCCTATCAGGAGGCACATACCTATATAGCATATATAAGGAAGTACCCCCCCCCCCCCCCCCCACCCCGGGACCCACATAGAAAATAAGCCGGTTATTTCGAGGCACCTCGTGGAAATATGGTTATTCACCAAGGGCGTAAAAACATATATCCCCTCCGGCGTTGCAATTGCCTAAAACTGAATAACTCTTACTTATTGCCACTCAATTATCTCTTAAGGAAATAAGTCGAAGTGGCAGGTATTTCAATTGTTTGTTTAATGTAAGTAGGCTCATAACAAATTTCAGCCCTCATCAAGTATCACGAAAATATACAGCTTGTATTTTGGAAAGGGACACTGAAGGCACTGACTCAGAAGAAATGACATCAAAAATATATTTATGGATCTTAGCAACCGGGGAAAACATCAGGCATCAAGTTTGATTATATTGTTGAAGAGAGCTTTCTATTTATGAAATTCCAAACGTTTTGACATTTTGTTTACACCTGCCGCAGCATTGAACAATGCAAAAAAATCCCACAATTAAGTGCTTCAGTTTATACCATCTGCTACCGCTGAATTTAAGAATTCAGTTTTTACATGTTTCATACAATGTCTTATTTTGGCTGGAATGCTCTCTGGTCATGCATTTGGTATTTTTAAAAAAGAAAAGAGAATTTGTTTTGTAGGTCGGGGAAGTTATCTGGACACAATCAGTAGACAAAAGTTCACAATCACAGACCAAAGTTGTTGGACGTACATGTTCTAACCCGATTCAATTTCGGTCTACATTTGAAGTTAACAATCAGTGAAGATGTGGTTTATAGCTCTTGGTTGGTCGTTGACCGTCATTACCATCTTAGGAAACTCGGTAGTGGTGTACTTGATCATCAAACAAGACCACGGCTACATGTTACAGCGAACTGGTTTGTCCTGTCTCTTGCACTGGCTGATTTATGCGTTGGTTTGAGCTATTTTCCTCTGCTGTTTGCCTCAAACCTTTTTCAAGAGTTAACCACTGATCACACAGGACTATGGTTTAAAGTCAGCCACACATTTCTTTATTCCTCGTCTGCAAACTTATGTACCTTAACAGCGGATAGATTCTTTTCGATTACCATGCCTTTAAAATACAACTTTTACATAACACGGCGGCGATTGCCTATTCTTGCTGTTGCATTTGCTTGGATCTTGCCGTTGATACTCTTCACATTTCCTACAATTTTTATTTACTCAAACAGGAACGAATCCTTTTATCTTCATCTTCGAGATATTCAGAGTTTTAATCTTCCAGCTTATCCCTAGCGTGGTCTTCATATTTGTCATTGGACGTCTGTGTTTCATTGCAAAAGACATTTCTCGAAAAGAAGCGTTTATTTTGATGCAGATCAGGTTTAATCTGGCGACACAGGAAAACTCGAAAGCAAACAATCACGCAGAAAAGAAATCACCTTCAGTTAAAATGATTATGTTTATTGGTTCGCTCTTCGTTCTGTGTCATGTTGGAGGAAACTACAGATGTTTTTGTTTCGTTTTTGAAATGTGCGTCGTGCCTGAGACTTTGAAGAAGGTTCTTCACATCATTTTTGTCCCCAATTCAGCGTTTAATCCGCTGGTTTAAGCTTTTTTGAAAAAGGACATGAAAAGGGAAATGAAACAGATGGGCTTTGATAGGTTCTGTCGCTGTTAAAAATTCGTAATCAATTTAGTGCCATGATTTGAACTGATAACATCGTAAACATATTAGCATATTTAAGCAGAGCCCAAAAAATCTCGCTTGCCAATGTTTATCCGATTTTTACTGAATACAGAGTTTTAAATACATTTTAGGAAAAATACAAGTGGAAAGATAAATGTTTCGATATATATCATCAAAGGTATTTAAAATAACATGATATAAAGGTTGTTCAGAAAGCAAATTAAAGTTCCAATTTAAAACGTATTTACATAGGTATTGGAGGTGAACAATTGTTTTAGTATATACCAAACCAGTCGGACAAGTCAGCCCAAAATAGCTACTTTAATTCTGATCTACAAACTGAGAAAAACTCGCGCGTGAAATCCAGAATAATACCTAGAGGTCATATATCAATAACGCGATAAAGAGTGTTTCATCAGGATATTCAAACACCGTGAAGTGCATTGAAAAAACGAGACGCAATCGAGTCGTTAACTGACATAAAAACTCTTTTCCGTGTTCGAATGTAACTTCTCAAGCCATCAGTATTTCTTGGAGAAATTCAAAGCAAAAGTTCACCAATAGAGCAGTTTTCAATTGAGTGTCGTAAAACCAAAACCAAAGTAATTACTCTGACCAATCACAGCAGTCGTAAACAATCCAATGAACCAATCAGAGCCCGAAGCAATTACATGTCGGCGGCGCCAAGCGCGGGAAAACGCGTGAGAGCAAGTCACGACTCGCTCCAGTCTCAATAAGCTTGTTTTCGTGATTAGCTCGCCCGCTCGATTGACTGAAAAGGGACAGCTAGCAGTCTAGCTCTTTCTCCGAGTTAGGAGTTTTTCTCTGGTTTTGTTCATCGCTACAACGTCATGATGTAAACGTAAATGTATAGTGCGTTTTTAACAGACTTTCCTTATGTGGGCTATGGTTTGCGATGTGCTTGCGCAGACATACATCGTAAGAGTTATATTTTGACTGTGAATAAAATGGATGGTCTCGATGGCTGGTCGGCCTCTCCAATTGTCTCTAGTGTTTACATGGGAAATGTTTCCTATTCGGCTGAGCGCTGCGATAGAGAATAAAACATGCGCCTTTGCTGGCCATGTAATACACCACTTTCATAATGGCGGCCGAATTATTTATTCTTTTATATGTATGTTAATAAGCCTCACCGGCCTCGTTTTTGAGTAAAAATTCTTTTGAATTTTGCACATGTTACCGAGGCCAGTGAGGCTAATTAACATACATATAAAAGAATAATTAATTCGGCCGCCATTATGAAAGTAGTGTATAAGTATATTTGTTATATAGCTGGAGTTTTTCTCAATGCAACACGCCTTCATTGGTTGATTCATGGTCACATGACGTCTAACAAACAAACTGTTTCCCGCCAATTCGGCAAACGTCCATAAGCGGGCATCATTTGCGAAAGTTTGTCACAGACGAGTGCGCCCGGATACCAAATTTTATTGTTGGTGTCATTGAAGTATAAAATATCTGAAGCAAAGTTGAAAACAGTACTTATTTTCCCTCGGCGCGTTGCGCCTCGTTGTCGCTCAAACTTGTCGGTTTTCACTAAAAATAAAAACCCTCTGGAACACAGGGTAGGCTCCGGGGGGGGGGGGAGGGGGAGACTCCCATATAAAAATGACGGGGGTGCTCGTCGGAAATTTTCGAAAAACACCCTAAAAGGTACCAGAATCTCGTTTAATGGGCATGGCTCAAATGAATTTTTACCCCTAAGAGAACCAATTCTGAAACATCACGTCATATTCTGTCATATTTTTATGGCTTAATATCCTAAAAGGTACTGCGATAAATCTAACGGTGGTCATTTTAGATGTTAGCACCCTAAGCGGTACCAATCTACAAATTTTGACCCTTAAAAGGTACGACGAACACCGCCGTCAAAGTAAATCGCATAAACTCTGCAGCAGTAGCCTACCCCGGGGGGGGGGGGGGGGGGGGGGTAGGCTACTGCTGCAGAGTTCATGCGATTTACTTTTCGGCGAGAAATAGTCAGTTAATACGCCCTGAAGCATCTTAACTAATCTATTACTATCGTTCGATCCTTGAAATGTTTCTAACGTTGGATTTGAAAGAATCGAAATCATCCTCTACAAACAAACTGAACGTCTGTAGTATGTCAATGGCGTGGCACAGTTCTTGTTTTGAGGCGCGTTTCGGGGGCGGCTCATCAATCACAACCTCATCCTCCTCTTCAAGATGGGGAAAGGGATGCAAGTGCCATGCACACTGCACTTCGATTCAAGGGACACAAGAAATTTATTGACTGAACTGGACTGACTCATTTTTTGTAACGCAACAAAAAGACAGAATACCCGGCGGCTAAATTGCAGAATACCCGGCCCACTTATTTGCATCTCATTGAATAAGAATAGTGCCTATTGTTATTTGCCTCGTTCTACAAAACGAACCGACAAATGTAAATGAATGGGCCGGGTATTCTGCAATCGCTCCTACCCGGCTGCTTCAAAATAAATTCAATGTTTTGGACTACAGTACTGTATTTTTTGACTTGTCAGGTCTTGACAAACGTGGTTCGAGTTATCGAGGGTAGAATTATATAGAAAATGACCTAAAGGGAAACGAAAATTGCTTCGAGTTTATAGCGGGAGGTTCGAGTTATCGAGGGTTCGAGTTACCGAGGGTAAAATTACAGTAAATGTATGACGGAAATCCGGGGGAAATCGATTTTGGTACGAGTTATGCATGGTTCAATTCCTACAGTTACCATCGCCCCCGGGCACACCCCCGGGGATTTGCCTTTTTTTTTTTCACTTGGAGTCCCATTCCCCACCCCCGGGCACAAAGAAAGTCCCCACCCCCGGGACACTCAACAGCAAGCTGCACCGTTTCTCAAGAAGACAGAAATATTTATTATATAAATCCACCGAACAGTTTACAAAATAGACATGGGACTGGACTAGACTCGTACCGTATGGCTACAAAGATCAGGATAATAATAATGACTTTATTAACGTGTCAGTCAAAATCTAGCAGAGGGAATTCCACACTGCTAATAGGGGACACCTAAACTATCTAAAATATAATAAAAATACAAAAACAAGGAAGCATCTCTCCCATTGCTTTTCTTCCTTGCTCGCGTTTCTTTGGCTTTCATCGCTCCTCTCTTGCGGTTGTTTCGTGTACTGAGGATGTGTTATTCCCAACACTTCACATCAACCACTGAGCGGCAAAGAAGTCCGCTCGTTGAGTCATGTCGTCCACCATGTGCTTCGACGAAATTTTCGCCCCATAATTCCTTGTGCACCTAGATTATTCCCACCCCCTACCGCCGGGACAAGACTACTTGCAAAATTCCCCACCCTCGGGCCACAAGGGCCGACTTTGTCCCGGGACTTACCCGGGGGGGGGGGGGGGGGGGGGGGGTTGGTATCTGTAGGAATTGAACCATGCATTAGCTCGAGGTTCGAGTTAGCGGGGGTTCGAGTTATCGGGAGTCGACAATATTTTGCTTTTTCCAATATTTCAGCTGGCCAGACCAAGACTTCAAAATCGAGCAAGGCTCACTGTACAGCTGGGATTATGTATTCTGTCCTCTGTTCTGTAATACATGTAATCCCAGTTGACAGTCAGCCTTGCTTGATTTGTTATTTCCTATATTTATATAAAATTTGCTGACTACTCCACCATCCCACGCTTTTGCATTGTCCGTTCACGGCCTTTGCAGATATTTCCTAAGTGTTCATTCTTCGGATTTGCAACGTGATATTCGAGGAGAATTTCGCAATACACTCAACCTCTATTAGGCGGTCATTCAATGTTAACTTGACCTTTAAGCGATCATCTCTATTTGATAAGCGGAAGCGGTCACCAAATTTTATTGTATTTCACCACTATAAACGGTCACCTAGCGAGTCCCTAGTAACTCTTACTGAGTGCTAATCAAGGTGAGTGTCTTACTTCACGAAATTAAACTACGCGGCCCTAAAATACCGCCAAAACACGCGTACAATCATAACTGATGTTTTCGTTTCATGTTGAATGTGATGGCAAAACTGTCATTGATGCAAGGGCTTGACTCACAAGCATTATAAAATTTGATAGCCAGGCATGAACTTCCTTGAACATGCTATTACTTAATTTTATTTATCATAGTTTGCGCGGTAACTGTTCTTGTTAAAATAAAGTGTAGATCATTTGATCAATTTTCCCGAAGGGGGGTACTCGGGTATATTTTGGGTGGGTATGTGCCGCCCTGGTCTCCAAATTTGGACCCCGTTTTAGTAAGAATTTGCACAAAAAATGATACCCCGTTCTAGAAATAGGTCAATTTTTAACACCCCGTTCTAGAAAAAATGGCTGCTGATAAACTGAAGCTTTCGTGCGTTCGAAATATTATACCCCGTTCTAGGAAACGTCTCTAAAATGGATACCCCGTTCTAGATCAGGAGTCCCAAAATCACGACCCCGTTGGGCGGCACATACCCGTATAAATATTTTGGGGGAGTACCCCCCCCCCCCCCCCCCCGGGTCAATTTTAGACTGCTGACTCACCCTTTTTCGGTCATTCAAGCGGGCGAGCTAATCGTGAAAATATTTTCACTCGTTACTAGGCTCCCAATTTGACCCTTAAATCATAGCAAAAAGGTCATTTTTTTGAAAGGAAAATCAAAATTTCGCGCATTTCTGAGTTACTTTTCTGAAATCCACACTCGGATTCCAGTACTATGGTTATTATTCTATCTAGAAACGTTAAAATATTTTAATAACTTTAAAAAAAGTACCGTCATTTTGACCTTGAAGTGAGCAATTTCGTATGAAGGCTTGTATGGAGTTCGACCGCGCGGTCATCGCTTTGTAGGCGTTCTATCATTTTAACAGGCGCAAAGACAGGTAGCCTCCTACGCAGACGTCCTTAGGGCTCGTCATTGCGTGACGAGCCCTAAGTACGTCTGCGTCGGAAAAAAATTGCCATCACGCAATATTAATTTTCACCGCGCCAATCGATTTTGTCAGAGCAAACTATCTTTAGTGTTGCTACTCCTTACGTACGTGCAGTTATTCAAGCAGATTCAAGCACGACTACCGGACATTTAAACCGACACGACTCTAGGCCAACACGTTTTGCTTCATTGGTAAGCTTGTATAGTTTTGTTTTGCCTTTTGGTCCTACATTAGTCTAATTTTTTTCAAGCTCAGTGTTAAGCCCAGGTCAAACATACTGAGATACTGACTGTTTACCGAACTTGCTGACTATACCGATCGTGTACTGACTGTATCCATTGTACCGACTGTACTATAGCCTGCAGTGCTGGCGATTTTGGGTGGGCGAGTGCTGAATTTTAACATTTGTTTAGTGTTTGGTCGTCATTTTGGTTTTACAAAGCGTCCGGGAGGAGTGAAAGAGGGTGGGGAGGGGGCGGGGAGGAGAACGAAAAAAGGCTTGCCTGTAAGGCAGGGCCGTGAAGTAACCTGATTTTCCGGATTTTCCAGATTTTTTTGGGATTTTTCCTGAATTTTTAAATTCATTTCATCACATACAAAACAGAAACGCACAGTACGCGCGCAACTTTTCAAAACGAGAATTTAGTTTTATCGACTGAGTCGATAAGGTAAATTGACCACCGTAAAAAGATTCAAATAGCTGACGTTTCGAGCGCTAGCCCTTCGTCGGAGCGAATCAAGGAATTGTGGGTAGTGTGTGGTTTTATATAGTAAGCGGTGGAGCTACGCTATTGGTGGAAATTTGGTGACGTGAAAAACAAATGTAGATTAGTTGAATGAAAAGCGTTCGTTGATTCCGTGGGGTTTGAGAGTGCCGATTTGAAAGATGATTTTTTGTTCTAGGTTTTTACGGCTTTCTGTGTTACCCTGGTGTAGGGAAAGGCCGCAGATTGTCATGTGTTGTTTAGAATGGTTAGTAAGATTAAAATGGCGCGCGACTGGTTTGGATGCGTCTTTGTCATTTTTTTCAACGTCTCGGAGATGTTCACGAAAACGGTCGCCCAGTCTCCTCCCTGTTTCGCCAATGTATATCTTTTTGCAAAAAGTACATGTAATGCAGTAGATAACATTTACGGAGGTGCATGTAAAACGATCAGTGATTTTAATAGATCGTTTGGGTCCTGTTATTTTGTCCGCGTTGTGAATGAAAGGACAAGTGTTACATCGTGTGCGTGTGCATTTGAAAGTTCCCGGTACATCGTCAGATTTCAGTGCGCTCGTAACTAGAAAGTTGCCTATGTTTTTGTCACGTTTGAATGAAATTAGTGGGGGTTGTGAAAAAATTCTGCCAGTTTCGGGGTCGTTTTGGAGTAATTTGAAATTTTTTAAAATGATGCTTTTGACTGTGTTGTTGTGTGGGTGGAAAGTGAGGGTGAATGGAATTCTCTCGTTCTCTTCCTTCTGTGGCGTTTGTAGTGCTGACTGTCTGTCGATCTGTTGTGCACGTTGTTGGCCCGTATTAACAACAGAGTCAGGGTACCCACGTTTCTTGAAAAACTGGCACATTTCTTCTGATTTGTTGGAAAAATCAGAGTCATCACTACATAGACGTCGAAGTCTGAGAAATTGAGAATACGGAATGGCGTTTTTAACGTGCGATGGATGTGAGGATGAATGTAACAGATAACTGTGGGAATCTGTAGGTTTGTAGTGCACACTTGTGGATAAACTGTTACCGTTGATTGAAATATTAATGTCAAGAAAAGCGACTGAGGTTTCGGAAATTTCCCAGGTATATTTTAGAGCTGGATGAAAAGTATTGACAGAAGTTATGAATTGATTAAGTTCCTCTTTACTGGAAGAGGTAGCGCCAATGCAATCATCGATGTAACGGCCGTAGAGTTCGGGTTTGGTTCCGTGGTACTGATTAAAAAATTTGTCTTCGATGTGGCCTACAAAAAGGTTAGCGTAGCTTGGTCCCATTTTGGTGCCCATGGCGACTCCATTTACTTGTTTGTAGTAGTTTTGGGAAAATGAAAAACAGTTAAGTGTCAAAACTAATTCGGCTAAGCGGAGCAGTGTTTCTGAGCTTGGGTTTTGAATGCTCAGAAACAAGCTCAGAAACACTGCTCCGCTTAGCCGAATTAGTTTTGACACTTAACTGTTTTTCATTTTCCCAAAACTACTACAAACAAGTAAATGGAGTCGCCATGGGCACCAAAATGGGACCAAGCTACGCTAACCTTTTTGTAGGCCACATCGAAGACAAATTTTTTAATCAGTACCACGGAACCAAACCCGAACTCTACGGCCGTTACATCGATGATTGCATTGGCGCTACCTCTTCCAGTAAAGAGGAACTTAATCAATTCATAACTTCTGTCAATACTTTTCATCCAGCTCTAAAATATACCTGGGAAATTTCCGAAACCTCAGTCGCTTTTCTTGACATTAATATTTCAATCAACGGTAACAGTTTATCCACAAGTGTGCACTACAAACCTACAGATTCCCACAGTTATCTGTTACATTCATCCTCACATCCATCGCACGTTAAAAACGCCATTCCGTATTCTCAATTTCTCAGACTTCGACGTCTATGTAGTGATGACTCTGATTTTTCCAACAAATCAGAAGAAATGTGCCAGTTTTTCAAGAAACGTGGGTACCCTGACTCTGTTGTTAATACGGGCCAACAACGTGCACAACAGATCGACAGACAGTCAGCACTACAAACGCCACAGAAGGAAGAGAACGAGAGAATTCCATTCACCCTCACTTTCCACCCACACAACAACACAGTCAAAAGCATCATTTTAAAAAATTTCAAATTACTCCAAAACGACCCCGAAACTGGCAGAATTTTTTCACAACCCCCACTAATTTCATTCAAACGTGACAAAAACATAGGCAACTTTCTAGTTACGAGCGCACTGAAATCTGACGATGTACCGGGAACTTTCAAATGCACACGCACACGATGTAACACTTGTCCTTTCATTCACAACGCGGACAAAATAACAGGACCCAAACGATCTATTAAAATCACTGATCGTTTTACATGCACCTCCGTAAATGTTATCTACTGCATTACATGTACTTTTTGCAAAAAGATATACATTGGCGAAACAGGGAGGAGACTGGGCGACCGTTTTCGTGAACATCTCCGAGACGTTGAAAAAAATGACAAAGACGCATCCAAACCAGTCGCGCGCCATTTTAATCTTACTAACCATTCTAAACAACACATGACAATCTGCGGCCTTTCCCTACACCAGGGTAACACAGAAAGCCGTAAAAACCTAGAACAAAAAATCATCTTTCAAATCGGCACTCTCAAACCCCACGGAATCAAGGAACGCTTTTCATTCAACTAATCTACATTTGTTTTTCACGTCACCAAATTTCCACCAATAGCGTAGCTCCACCGCTTACTATATAAAACCACACACTACCCACAATTCCTTGATTCGCTCCGACGAAGGGCTAGCGCTCGAAACGTCAGCTATTTGAATCTTTTTACGGTGGTCAATTTACCTTATCGACTCAGTCGATAAAACTAAATTCTCGTGTTTCATCCCCCCACCGACGCAGCACCACAGTTTCTCTAGAAACTAACCCCATTCACTTTTCAAAACGGCCGTGTTTGATTCCTTTCCTTTATAGTTTCAACGCAAGCTGTTAACTTCATTGCCGCTGTCTTCTTCATGAAAATAGAATCAGCAAAACATTTTTTTTTGAATTGCCGCTGTTGTCAAAGGAGAAATTACTGGTTCGCCATGCTGATGATTTGTTGTGCATGACAAGCCAGACAGACATCTAACAGCGGGAGTATTGCAGGCAGAAAATAAAATATTTAGTTTAGTTTATAGCTTGATATGGGGCCCACACAAACTGTGTGTCCGATTTTTAAATTTAGAGGAAATGTATGGGAATATCAAAAAGGTTCATATTATCGTAATATACTGCGATGAATATTTACATATAAAATCAAAATACAAACGTATTTGCGCGACAAATGTTAGCAGTAGCTGAATACAGATTTACGCAAACATATACCGGACGTATAAAATAACTGATCAGACATTGACAGCTTTAGTGTCTTTTGTGCAATGAAACTGACACTCGCAGTTAGCGTGTCTCTCAGCCGGTTTAGGTAAGCCTTTTCGCGATGTCTGATAGAGCCGTAATATTTGTTTTAAAATGTTTAGTCAAAGGATACCATGCCTGAAAAAAGAGGAGAGTTGCTGAGTTGCTATAATAAGAATCGATCCAAATGGAAAACAATAGATGGAAATCGATGAGAATCGATGCAAATCAATCATGTACAAAAAGTCACAAAATTTAAAGCAAACAATTTGATTCACCTGCGTCTTGCGTTCAGATCCAGCAGAAACAGCCAAATCCACCTTTACCGGTGACCCTTGCGTGACCGTTGTCAGACAAATAGGAAATTGATGTAGCTCGCCAAGGTAGTCTTTTGGGCCTGGGGATACTGAAGCGGGTTTTGGGGCGCGAGCGAGTAGCGCGAGACAAGCGAGGGGGAGGAAAACATTGAGAACAACATGCCTAATATATCTAAATTTTGATCTTAAAGGAAAAGATCAAACTAAATCTAATCTAAAGCCGGTATAAAATGCTCTTACAAAAGAGGAAAATCGTTAAAACATACGCTGACCCTCTACGCTCGTAAGAGCTAAACTCTAAAGGTCAAGTAAACAACATCAGGAAACTCCACAGGATCAGAGAAGTGTAAAAAAATAAACGTCAATGTGCCTTGGCATGCAGTTTGCCGCGAATAATTTTAACATTTTTTGATTAGTCGTTAGTAATAACATGCCTGTAGCCTGCATAGTAGGCGCCGGTTTATTTATGGGGCAAAATTTGTTATAAGGCGAAATTTCGAGAACGCGTGCGCGAGGGGAACACGGGAAGGGCCACCTCTCTCCTTCGCACGTTCTCCTCTCGCGCGTGTACTCGAAATTTCGCCCTTTTTCTCTCGCTCCTGGGAACGAGGTTGCGCCTGCTACGTAGGCTAACATGCCTGCGAAAGTGTCTGTTGTAAAGCTTTGCAATACTGTAAGGATTTATAGTCATGCAAATAAAGCTACTTGTTGTTGTTGTTGTTGCAGTCTGTCAATTTTGGGGGGCGTGTGTGTGGGCGGAAGAGACATAACAATAGGTTAAGTTGTCCACAAGCGCTATTTTTTTTTTCGTTTCCCTCTCCTCGCGTGCCTCGCGCGCTCGCGTCCCCAAACCGGCTTGAGCCGGCCCGAATAGCGCCTGCTATGCAGGCAACTCTCCAAAAAGGTACGTGCAGTCATTCGTGCAGTTTCAAACGCTACTACAAGACATTTAAACAAGATTCTAGGCCTACACGTTTTGCTTCATTGGTAAGCTTAATATAAAGTTTGGTCTTTCACTTGTCGTACTGCATTGTATTAGTCTAATTTCTTTCAAGCCTGGGTCAAACATACTGAGCCATTGACTGTTTACGGAACTTGCCAACAATACCGATCGTTTACTAACTGTATCCATTGTGCCGACTGTACTATAGCCTATAGTGCTGGCGTTTTTTTGGTGGGCGAGTGCTGAATTTAAAATTTGTTTAGTGTTTGGTCGTCATTTTGGTCTTGCAAAGGAGAACGAAGAAACGCTTGCCTGCAAGGGCTGTAAATTACCTGATTTTCCCGATTTTCCTGATTTTCCAAATTTTGAATTTTTCTGAATTTTAAAATTGATTAGATCACATACAAAACAGGGACGCGTAGTTCGCGCGCACAACATTTCAGGTAAAAATACATTTACTGATTTCGATCTTATGTATAAATATTCATCTCAGTATATTAGGATAATGTGAACCTCTTGGTATTCCCATACATTTCTTTTAAAAATAGGAACAGTCACACAGTTTGTGTGGGTGCCCTATGTTTATAGTCGAGCGAGCGCGCGCGCGAAGCCCATAGATTATCCGAGTTTTTGTACAATCTTCGCAAATCGGGACTGTGGTATCACCTCGGCCGATCCGAACTTAGCCGAATTAATATCGTTTTATAAGCTCACTGAAACTCTTATTGAAAGCGTTTTAGGTGCTAAAAACCGATTTGTGCGTCGTCCGTGCGTCGTCCCTGATCGGCTCAATAAACCAAACTTGCTGCAGAGTCTTTTCCCTCTGAAGCAAAGGAAATAGGTGAAATCGATACAAAAATAAAACAAATCTATGTGGCAGTCTTAAGAATACGACAATCCAGCCAGTAACACGAACCACGCATGAAGAATGCCTCAAACTTCACTTCACATAGGCCCGGCACACAGGCGTGACACATTAAAATTCCATACTTTTTTTTTTCGCGATAAAATTTTTTCCTCTCAGCGAAAATAGCTGGAGATAGATTTCTGCATCGATTGGTCAAGCCGGGATGCTTGGAGGAAAATCACCCTACACACAGACAGGTATCAATCGATATGCAACTTTCCGCACTAATCAGGAACTAAATAGAGGAATCTCTGCTTGCCTGTGAACAGGCCTTTTTATGGGGTACCAGTCGCGGCCCCCATTACTTTCGAAATTAGCAGGCCTAAGCGGTCGCATTTTTCGGGTAGCCGCTACTTTCGGGCAGCTAAAATACGTGAGTAATTGAACAAAAAATGTGAATGTTGAATTTTAATGTGGCATCGCCCTCCCAACGTCTGGGGAACGGGATAAGGAGTATTCGATTGAGGAGTTGTTGTGGTTCATGACGATGATGCGATGATGATTAACGTAACGGAGTGTTCAGTTCATGAATTAAATTGTCCTGTCGTTAACTCTAATCCCTCGAACTAGAAAGTCGTTTGGAGAGATTATTGACTTTTCGGTATGCAAAAATCGGAGCGCCAGGAAATGAGCCAGGCCCTGTGATGAGGTTTCCTTTTAGGGTTACAGGTTGTATGGTGCCAGCTATATAGGTTTGTGGTATGGTTTTGTCAGTAGCCACGCAGCTCTTTGGAACGTCTAATTTCATTGGACCTGGGTATCACGCAGCTCTATTGTTTTCAGGGCTAGGGTCTATGTTGTGTTGTTTGTTCTATTGTTTTCTTAGCCAATCAGAAAAGACCTTGAAAGAGCTGCGTGCCGCCCCGATTTTGTGGTGTAGGTTTATGGTTTTGTAGTATGGTTTTGTGCTATAGGTTTGTGTTATAGCTATAGGTATGGTGCCAGCTATAGGTTATTTATTACTGCATGAATAGCTGTGTGTGGCCATTGTGTTCTGAAAAGAACTTTATTAACAAGACCGGTTTCGGAGACTTATTATAAAGTGGTTTCTTTCGTCAGTTGCGTTCAGTGCTCAGTGAGTGAGAGCAAATTAAGGTTTTTGTCGGGGGGGGGGGGGGGGGGGGGGGGCAGCTACTTTCGGAACTCTACGGTATTGAGTTAGAAGAAAGCCTGGGCCGAGTTGTTCAGAGCCTGTTTAGCACTAATCCTGGATTAACTGTCAACAGAACATATGAGTTGTCATGGTAATTAACCCTGGATTAGCACTAATCGTCCTTCGAACAACTCAGCCCTGGGGTGCGAAAGAAGGGGCGGAGCCTGTGACTTTTTTTGATACTATTAATTTGTTTCATTTGTAAATGGAAGTACCTTATAAAGTTGTTGTTATTGTTGTTGTTGTTGCTGTCTTGCATTCTGGATTAAAAGCTGATTGACCAATGGCTGACAAAGTAATCTGGGGAACAAAAGATTTTCAAGTTCCGGAGTACTTCAACTTTGCAGACGTCATAGACGAGTGGGCACAAAAAGAAAAGGTGAAATGAAGCTGGGACTGGCCTAAGGGACAGACCATTATTTTTCAGAAGGGGGGGGAGGGGGATGAGAAAGTTTCGTCTGCAAACAATTTTTTTTTAATGTATGCGCCTCTGCGATCATTTTTTGTCCAAGAGCACCTTCCTGCAAACATTTTTTTTCTTTTTTTTTTACAGTGCTATCTTCTCTGCTGCTAAAAATATTTGAGATAATAAGCTATTTTTCGAAAAAAAATCAATAGTGCTATAGCCAATTATTTTGGCTACATACGCTCCTTGTAATTTATTTTATTTTATTTTTTTTTTATTTTTATTTTTTTATTTATTTATGCAAAACATTTACGTAACAAGCAGATTTAAAAGGTTACAATACAAAGGAATACATGACAAGATGTTACAACAATACACTACACTAGACATTCCGAGACTGGGTTGGCATTGGCGATTTCAATTTTTGTTTATAGTCTGAAGCTGCACTAATCATTTAGTAACACTATATAGTAGTTAACAATATATTTTAAATTAAATAATACTTATATTTTATTTTACAGAGGGGATTTTTCTAGATGAAATCTACAGTTTAATTTAACTACAAATTCCTCTAAAGATAGGTTTTTCTGTGCTAGTTTTTGGGTATAGAGGTAATATTTAGCAAAGAGGAGAGTACAGTTTAAGTTATTGGTAATCAGGTCAGTCTTGGAGGTGGAGCTCGTGCCGAAGAGAATTTCCGTTGGGGATAAGGAGAAAGAGGTGCCATTTTCTTTGTTAAACCACTTAATAACTTCCAAGAAAAACTCTTTAGACCAGTGACAATTTGAAAAAGTGTGAATAATGGAATCATTTTCGCGACAGTAAATGCAAAGCATATCATTTTTAATACCAAATAAATGCAGTTCTCTTTTTGTAACAACTATTCTGTGCAAAAGTTTGAAGTAAAATTCTCTCAGCTTGTTTTCTCTAGAAATATATTTTACACGACTAAAAAAAGAGTCAATCCGCACCATGTCTGGCTGTAAATCTCTCTCCCACTTTACGCTTGCCTTCAATACTTGCTTGTCCTTATTTATCAAAAGCCAGTAGTAATCCCTGTTTTTTAATTTAAGTAAATTTATGGTAGTATCCCGAGACAGCGGGGTAATTTATAGTTTGTTGTTCCTTTATTCATCACTCACCGTTTTAATTCCTACGCAGCTACTGGCGCAAATAAAGGGCATACGACAGGAAATATGCAAAGGGAACAGCACGCTTTTTCGCGATACCACAGTACTGAAGCCCTGATCATCTTTGACGTTGTTCCCACAGGCCATCATACTCGTACCAACCGGCCTGTGGTACCAGCGGTGAAGGCAGGCACATTGCTGATTGAAAATGATTCCCATCGCCATAGGTTACTCCAAATAACTTGTAAACAGTAAGTGACTCATTAGCTTTGATGGTAATATCGTCAGAAAGATGACAGACCTGTGAAACTCGCCCATTTCTTGACAGAATGTTAACGTTAAATGTCAAGACAAGCGGCATTCCCTGAATGAAAACCCATTGAGATTCTGACCTTAAGCACTGGCACAACGAAGAGCGTTTTGGCTGCTTCTTTCGAAGGCAAGGTGAAGGAGTTGTCTTGTGCAGCCAAATGGAAAGAGACATCTGTCTGTATTTGCTGTACATGTATTTCCTTTCGCATCACTGAGCAATATTTCAGTTTTGGAACTGACTTCTCTGCAAACAGTTATTTTACACATATCGTGTTTGCAAACAATTTGTTTTGTCTTTATAGGCCCTCGGCAAACAATTTTTTTTTCAATATTTCTCATCCCCCTTCCCCCCAGAAAAATAATGGTCCGTCCCTAAGCAACTTCGCCTCCAGGAGCTTCTTCGCTTTCAAAATGGCGGAGAGGGCGTAGAGTAACATAATTAGGAAGCAAGACGCTAAAAAAGAGTTATTTTTTTTCAAATTTGCAAGATATTGTTATAGTTTTATAAGCGCATTGCTCAGTTGCTGTCAGTTTGTGAGGGTTGGAGCGAGGGGGTTTGTGATATATTCTACTCCTGCCGTGCCGTCGGACACATATTTCCAAGGGACACATATTTCCAAGGGACAGGTAAATAAGACTCACTATAAATTTACATTTATTCAAAAGGTACTCAATGACTTTTGATTATTAAGATATGGGAAGAAAATTTTGCATAAGCTATAGAGCGGAAGTGAAATTGTGAGAACAGCCGACGTCGCTGAAGGAGAGCAGGGTGGGGAAAAAACTAACCTCGATGCTCAAATGAGCCAGCGTCGAAATAAGAGGACAAATTCACTGGACACAACCTCTTAAAAGGGATAGAAAAACGCCCTAGGGATTCAGTGATAGGGCGTAAGGCACATGTATTGAGTTCTAGCGGTAAAATCGAATAACTTAAGACATTTCCGTGCCTTTTAAATGAATGAGAATACAGTCGAACCTCCGGTTGCGACCACCTCTCGTAAGCGACCACCTCTCCTCAGCGACCAGTTTTCCAAAATACCAAAAGTTTCCAAGTCAAATCACTATATTTGGAACCTCTTGTAAGCGACCACCTCTCGTAAGCGACCGCGACCACTTTTAGAGCTTAAAGTTTGAAATTTTCTTTTGTTTTTAACCTCCCGTAAGCGACCACTTGAAGCTACTTGACAGATAATAGAGCGGAAATTGGATAATGAGGTGTTGTAACATTATCGCATTCCTCAAGACAAGTCCTGTTTTTCTCGTTCAAAACCTATGCCGAACTCAAATTCTCAAATTCTTCTACAAATGGTAGGAGGGTTTAGTTTCCGAGCTGTAAACGATGTTTTTGACTGTTCGGCCTCAATTTGGTTAGATAATGGCCATAAAATGGCATTTGTAGCCTGAAAAAGGGTATTTTTGGTGGAAATTTGGGTGTTAAAGGGTTAATGTATAGTTTTTTACGCTTGTTAACATGTAAATCACCAGTAATATAAAAGGGCTGTCAAATTTAAAGCTAGCAATCCAATCCTTATAAGTTCATGTTCAGTACCCCTTAACGTTTA
The DNA here is from genome assembly GCA_024195265.1 of Dendrophyllia cribrosa. NCBI lineage: Eukaryota > Metazoa > Cnidaria > Anthozoa > Scleractinia > Dendrophylliidae > Dendrophyllia > Dendrophyllia cribrosa. The sequence continues at coordinate 18,387,450 of JAJLRJ010000008.1, forward strand.
GACAACATTTAAGATTCAATTTTTAACTATCGTGAAACTTGTTCCATTCGCCTTATTAAGCAAATTAACAGAAGCGAACCATGAAACTCTGAATAAATATTTTGGAAAGCTTAAATATTTTTGTGACTACTAAAAGGTATTACATGGATTTAGATGGGCATTGGCACATGGGATAAGTCTCTGCAGTTACCATATGCTAATAAGGCAAAATTTTGACCTAATATGGTCTGAACTCTCGTAAGCGACCACCTCCCGTAAGCGACCACCTAGGCTTGACATTTTGGGTGGTCGCTTACGGGAGGTTCGACTGTACGTAAAAATCTATAGTCTTATTTCACTCCTGCTGCTATGTAGGAAGGCAAAAGGCAAAGTGATGTCCCAGCTTTGTGGTGGATTGATGGTGACGGCAATGAAGTCAAGTGGAGCTTTCAAGACGTCGCTTTGTACTCTAAAAAGTAAGATAACGTAACGTTAGTATACATGTATGTAGAGGTTTGTAACATCATGCTTTCATCCTAACAACACTGAAGGGAATAGGTGCGATTGCACTCACCCCCGAGGGGGCACTCCCATATAAAAATGACGGGGGTACTCATCGTACCTTTAAGGGGACAAAATTTACAGATTGGTACCGCTTAGGGTGCTGAAATCTAAAATGGCCATCGTTAGAATTATCGCGGTGACAGGAAGTTTTAGCTTAATTACCTTTGAGGGGTACAAATCCATTTGAGCCACGCCCATTAAACAAGATTCAGGTACCTTTTAGGGTGCCTTTCGAAAATTTTCGACGAGCACTCCTAACCCCCTACCATGCTAAAAAATCTCGCGGTAAATCATGCTTTGTTTCTCGCTTATTTACTACGGTAAATCGTTTGTAATTCACTTTGCGGGTTCCTCTTGATGTCAAATGGAGGATCGTGATTGGTTCATTTACCTCGGGTATCTTAACACCCTAGCTTTTTATCACGATAAATGTCATGGGTGTTTTTTTCTGTTTCGTATCTGTGTTATCAAAAAGGTCATGGAAAATTTACCACTGACAGTCAATTTACCTCGAGTAAGTCGTTAACGGACAAGATTCATTTTTACCGCGATGAAATAAGAGTTTACCGTGGAACCGCACTTTGCATTTAAAACAGAATTAACATAAACACTGACTGAAAGTTGCACGTTACTTTGCGGAAATTTTTTAAATACTGTGTAACAATTCAAGAAATTAAGTCTGGGGTAAAACTGCTTGTTGCTGGTCAGAAAAGAAATTTAATATGGGTGTCGCCCCTTGCTTATAGCTCATAGACGAGCTTTTTCGTTCTCAATAAATACGGTCAAATTTATATTGGTATTTCATTTATTACCTTTATTGACTTTTCCAACACCCTAGCTTAAAATTCAGGCTTAAAATTCTTATATTTTGAGGGTTTAACTGCCAAATTTTATTCTGTAGGTTCTTATGTGCGAGATTGTAATGAATATCTTCTTTTATCAGGGTTGCAAACATTCTGTCCGTATCAGCTGGCGTCAAACCAGGAGATCGAGTGATGATAATTTTACCCAGAATTCCTGAATACTGGCTGATACAAGCGGCGTGTTTAAGGACAGGTATGACATACAAGGCAACCATTAACCAATCATAGCCCATTATATATTGATTATAACAAAAGTTTTCACAAATATCAGTGCCAAAGGCTGATGCTCATGCAGTCTCCCTAAAGTTTCTGGAGGCGCAATTCCCTCGCCTTCAGTATTTGTCAAATTTTAATTTCAGCCTACTAGCTTTGGCATAAAGACGCCGCCAGTCTTGGCTGAATTTTCTGGTAAAAGAAACGTATTTTCACTGTGTGTTTTAGCAAAAGAATGTGGTTTATCGGTCCAAACACTTTTTGCTCGGCGATTTGACTTATTAGATCTCAAACATCATGCGTCCTGTTGACAGCGGATGTTTTTCACTCTTTGGAATTGTTAGCAAGGAAAATAGCTTTTGCTTTTTCACTTTAGCTGATGAACTAGTTTAGCAAAACACTTTCCATAAGACTATAGCCCTTCGTTCCGAATTTCGTGAATAGCTTACGCTCCGCGATTGTTAAATTTCCGATCGTCAAAGTGAATAGCTAGCGGCCGTGAGTCAGAATATAGTGATCTTGTTCATTTTATCTTTCTTCTGAGAATAATATAAATTTAGAATAGGTTCTATGAGCTCTTTTTTCTTATAGCTAGATCAGATCTGTTGACTATTCTAGTGAGACCAGTTTCAAATTATTTATAGCATCCATTGTATGTGTGTGTGTGTTTCTGTTTTTATCTCGTTCGTTTGTTTGCTTCTAATGCTGTAAAACGAATGCTAGTAATTAGTGGACTTCACTGCTACTGCTTCTGTAGTGATACTGGGCAAACCCCTATCGTTAAGGACGTTATATTTACTTTAAGGCGGGAATGGTACCCTAAACATGGAAAATTTTGCATTTTGCATTTTTGCATTATACCAAAAATATGTTTGTTTTTTTTCAAAACAATTTTATGGGAAAATTCCACTATTTTGATATATAGTTTTTTCAAAATCAGTCACTTTAGGTCGAATATCCCATTGGTTAACCAGCCCATTAAGTTGAAATAAGGCCGCCTGTTGTAAGCACAATAACTTTCCACCAAGTGGTCGGATGCCAATGGAGTCAACTTTACTTTATGCATAAGTGTTCCATCTAGGATCTAAACCTCGGAAAATCACAGCAAATGTCGCACCCGAATCGCACAGAAAATGCCGCTAGTTTACACTTGCGACGAAAGTTGCATTGGAGAGCGCGACAAAAATCGTATGTGTAAAAATACGTGTGTAAAAATGTAAAAATCGTAATCAAAACCAATTATTATTATATATATTATCCAAAGATCAGACGATAGATCGGGCACTCTTCATTGATTTGTGGTTATTATTATAGTTTTCTTTTGCATAGTAGGTTGTTGTCTTTTCTTATTAATAAAATAAGTAAATAACAATAAAACTAATAAACGATGAAAAGTAATACAAATGTTACAAATAACAAAATTAATAAACAATTAAATAAACAAAAGTAAATAAAATTAAACACAATTAAACAAAATTTCGTTTTAAAATGTGCAAATCTACAATTAACGTCAATAGAAAAAAAAAAGCAAAACCCCTACAGGACTAGCCTGCGAGCAAGCTGTGCTGGGTTAAAGGAGATTAAGGAGGACCCTCTCATTCCCTCCCCAACCCTAACCCTAACCCTAACCCTAACCCCTACCCCTACCCCTACCCTAACCCCTAACCTAACCCCTAACCTAACCCCTACCCCTGGTACCAGTCCCTGCCCCTCTAGCCTTTTCCTTTTTTTCCTTTTTTCCCTTTTTTTCCCACCACCCCCGCCGAGATGCGAACGTGCTACCTCGCCCTCTGTCGGACTCGTAGTCCAATGGCCAATCACCTGAGCGACGTAGCAAATTGATCGATTTTTATGAATTATATACCACCTATTGTTATCACCTATTGTTATCACAATCACCTATTGTTATCACAATCACCTATTGTTATCACTGTCACCTATTGTTATCACAGTCAGTCAAACATTCCATCGCGTTTCATGTGAACAACTTTATAAATTAAAACTTTAATTTAATGCAGAACTCAATGCGATTCGAAATAACGAGAGCGATAGTCGACGATAATTCAAACTTTATGAGAGCGGGAACGAGAGCGAGAGTTCAGAATTAATTCCCATAGATTCCAATGAAAATCTTAACCAATTCAAACTCTTCGATTGCGCACAAGCGTCGCAAGAGAGCGTGTATAGTGTTTCAGACCAAGCTTCCTTTGTCAGCGAGCGGAATGGACGGTGCACGTACCGAAGTAAAACCAAAAATTCCGTAAGTGTTTTAATGTTACGCAGTTAGACTCCCGGCGGGGGGGGTACTCCCTATAATGGGCTATACGGGGATGCTCCGCCCGAAAGGGGTACCTTTTTTAGGCTGGAGGTATATGAAAGGGTAGGGATTTCACGAGTTGAAGTATATGAAAGGGTAGGGATTTCACGAAGTATAGAAAAACCGTAGGGAAAACACGAGTTGAAGTATAAAAATGTAGGGAAAACTGCCATTTAAGTATTATAAAAAGCGCCTTTCAAAATATAACAAACAGACGCACATAAACGCTGTATGAAAGGTGTACCATTTTCATTGAATGGTATATGAAAGGGGTATCATTTTCAATCAAAGGTATATGAAAGGGGTACCTTTTCTGTCAAAAACGGTATATGAAAGGGTAAGGGTTTCGAGCTCGGGGCGGAGCATCCCCGTACAAAAATTTGTTGATTACCCCCCCCCACCCGGGGTTAGACTCTGTACTTGATTTTGTTATATCTCTATTAGTAAATAACTATGGTGTTTTGGCTTTACACCACAATTAAATTGCATCGAGCCGAACCGCTATGTTTCGTGTTAGTTTTGGCGCGGGTGACATTACACGATTTATGTAAAGCTTAAACCGCTTCGAGTGAATTGTGCTCTTCATTTTGTTGAGACAATGGCGGAGTAGACTTCGCGCCTCCACACGGGAGACGATTTTCACGCCAGCTAGTTACGTATGCCTGAATGAAAGGGAGTGGGGTGGGGTGGGGTGGGGCGGGGTGGAGTGGGTTGGGGGTACTCGTAGTCAGGAGTCATAATGACCATCATGTCTCCTGTCGTAGTCTATCATTATATTGCAGCCAGAGGAAAAATCTGGTGTAGCGAGTAAAAATCTCTCAATAATCATTTGTTCAGGATAAATAAAGTTGTGAATGACCATGATATATTAAGAGCAAAACAACTGCAAATAAAGCGTCTACCTGGTATAAGGGAATTGGCGGTTTCGATATCCCACATGGCCTTAAAGTAAATAAATAACCTACCTCAAAGTACAATGACACTGAGATAAATAACATTCTAGATAGCGATTTTATCGTCATTGTGAGGAGAGAAATAATATATATCTTCCAACCTCGTTGCCATGGTCTTCTACTTCCAGGGGACGGGAAGGAGAAGACCTGGGCCAAGAACGAGATTGTACATCTTCACGTTTGCTACCAAATATACAACTTAATTGGATAAAAGAATACGGTATGTAGAGCAAAATAAGCCGATCGGGACTAAAGAAACTACTTGTATGAGCTATTTAACATACAGTGAATACATACAGCTTTCACTACAATGTTTTCATCTGATACACAATAACCAATTCCTAACGTTCTTTTCACGTAGCGCATAGAGATAAAAAATCGCAGAGAGCTCGCTTGTGAGATATCAAATTGAACAAGAGAAGAGAACTATTGCCGAAGTGTATATTACGTTTTAACCGGTGCATATTCTTTCTTCAGGTTGTGTTCTCACCTTATTTCCTTGCAATGTTGGACCTAAAGAAGTCTACCGGAGAATGCTAATGTCAAAACCAGTGTGCGTGGTGGCAGCTTGTTGTGATCAAGTCAGCAGCAAGATGCTGGATGTTGTTGATCAGGTTCGTTTAAGCTTTTTTTTAAGTTAAGAGCATTTTTTACTTGAGCGTGGTAAACCCAAAACCAAAGTAATTATTCTGACCAATCACAACAGACGCAGACAATCCAATAAACCAATCAGAGTTTAGCCTGTTCCAGGCGTTAGATTGTAGTCAGCACTTGCAATGTTTTTTCCTTCTGCGCGTCGCCTATCCTTTGCTCCCCACTATCTGAACGCCTGTAACAGGCTAATCAGAGTTCGAAGCAAATACTTGTAGCCGGCGCAAAGCGCAGGAAAACGCGCGCGAGGAAGTCACGATTGGTTTCGGTTTCAATTCTGATTTGCTGAGAAAGTGGCTCGAAATTTTTAGCCAATCACAAAGCGTAGCAATGCAAAACCAAAGCAGTCGCGTAATCACTTCGACACGTAAATTGAAAACCACCCTATTTCAAACAAACTGGATTAATAATAGTAATCGGAATGATTGGAGTATAATTCGGGAAATAATAGGGCGCACGCCGGCGTATCACGAGGGCGGTTTGAAATTACGAGAACGATTACCGTCCCCTCAATTTTCTCTTGATTAATTTTAACAGTGACAACATTTTTTAATGTATTTTTATCGTGGTTAGTTGTAGAAGGTAAGAAAGGGACTTCACGAGACAATTGGTCTACAACTACTATAGCTTAACCCAGTATTGCTACTCCCCCCTCCCCCCCCCCCTCCCCTCCTGAATGGGATGCTAGTCTATCACAAGGTTATCCCACTGCATTATGTTCGCCAGCACCAATTTTTACTCTGGGTGAAGAGAGGCAACGTGCAGCAAATTTTTTTACCAAGAGAAACAACACGAGAGAGAGAGACCATATTTTTAAATTTAGAGGAAATGTATAAATATTCATCACAGTAGTTTACAATAATATAACCTTTCGATGTTCCCATAAATTCTCTCTAAATTTAAACAAATACGAACGGTCACACAGTTTGTGTGGGATCCCTGTGTAAAGACCAGGGCTTGTGTGTAAAGACCAGGGCTTGAATCACAGACCTTCAGGTTGAAAATCCGACGTACTAACCACGCCTCTAGGGTTAGTTATAAAGTTGTCTTTGCCTCTAAAGGCCTGGGGTCAATTCAATAAAACTTTTACAAGTGTAATTTACAAGTGTAGCCATTGTTTTCAACCCCTGAAACAATGGCTACACTTTTAAATTACACTTGTAAAAGTTTTATTGAATTGACCCTTTTCTTGTAACGTTCCGTGCAACAGTTGCAGATTGAAGAAGAATCGAGTTTTAACTTTTGCGACGTTGCGCGCTACAAATTGCACGTGTGACATCCCCAAAAAAATCTTGTCACGTGTGACACCACCAAAAAATCTTTTACGCGCAACAGTTGCAAAAGTATAATCGAGTTCTACTTTTGTGACGTTGCGCGCAACAAATTGCACGTGTGACACCACCGAAAAATCTTGTTACGCGCAACAATTGCAAAAGTATAATCGAGTTCTACTTTTGCGACGTTGCGCGCAACAAATTGCACGTGTGACACCACCGAAAAATCTTGTTACGCGCATCAATTGCAAAAGTATAATCGAGTTCTACTTTTGCGACGTTGCGCGCAACAAATTGCATCGTGTGACACCTCAAAAAAATCTTGTTACGCGCAACAATTGCAAAAGTAGAACTGAGTTCTACTTTTGCGACGTTGCACGCAACAAATTGCATCGTGTGACAGCCCCAAAAAATCTTATTGTGCTTAACGTTGCAAGAAAGTTGCACCTAATGTGTCCGGGCCTTAGGTTTTATCTGCCCCGCGATAACATTCGAATAGTCGTAGTTGTAATGATGTCTTATTTGCGCATGCGCATGTTTCAGGTTACCAGTTCTGGTGAAGTCAATATAAGAAGCAGAATTTTAATCAACAGAATTAAAGATGAGCAAAGGTAACGTCCAAGTGCTTCGATTAACTATTAAATTTTAACTTGATCGGCACTCTCTCAATTTAGTGAACAGCAGTAAAAGGGTGTATTTCAGTTCTATCGTGTATTTGTAGGGAAGGATGGTTTTCATTTGAGAATCTTTTACAAGCTGCAAGTGCTGAATATCAGGTATGTAAGTGAATAGGAACAGCATATCTACTAGTAGTAATCATAGATTATAGTGCGTCTCCTTATCCCGTGGCACCTCGTCTTAGCCTAGTACCTCAGTTTCATGAATTAATTCAGCCACTGTTGAAAAGGGCTATGTCGCGAGATATGTCACGCAGGCAAAAACGTCGGGCCGTCATCAAACAAATTCACGCTATCGCCGTGGAATCGGGCAAAATCCTGCCGTGCTGTGTACTCCGAAAGGTCTCAGATTTTTCCGACATATAAATAGTATATTTGTCTTGATTTCATTTCGGTTATTTCTCCGATTCTGAAATCATACTCCTCAGTACATGTACCAATACCGGAACCAGAAATGAGAAATTTCGACGTTTAAGTCACGCAACATTCAACGTGAAATTTCGCAAGATTTTTCGGATAAAATTACAACTACCAATTGCAAGTAAGACACAAGACTGTTGAATATAATTCCTTTATTAGCTAGACAAATTTTAGTCACAAAACTGCGAAATCTTTAGTCGCAAATGCGCCCGATACAGGCGCAATTTTGAGCACTGTAAAGTTAAATCATCTGCGTTCGCCTGGCGCGGCCGGTCAGTGAATTATTGCTACAAGACATAAGCGAATTGCACCGTACCGTAAAACATCGCGAAGAACGACGTCGGTATTTAGGTGAAAGCTTCCCAAATCAGGCAGAGAACCACAGCAAAATCAAGATAGAACATTCAAAACATACCAGAACGGCAGCGAGGAAAATCTGTAACTTCTTGCTTGATTCCAAAGAGACCCAACAACTTACTTGGTCCGGAGAAGAACCTTCGTCCAATTTTTCCACTGCGTACTTTTACCAGGCATTGAAATATTGAGCCGTACGATTCCAAAATCGGAAAAAATATCCGAAACTAAATCAAGACAAATAGATTAATCACATGTACGGGTGACATTTCGGAACCCCAGCTCCCCAGGATGATGCCTGATTTCCACGCGATGCTGGATACTATTGTGACGTTTCAAAATGGCGCAGATTTGGTACCGACACTTTTCTCGATTCGTTCCGCTTAGCCTAGACGACGCGCTAAGAATGCTGGATACTATTGTGACGTTTCAAAATGGCGCAGATTTGGTACCGACACATTTCTCGATTCGTTCCGCTTAGCCGACAAGATTAGGAAGCGTCTCCTTCGTCGACGCAAAAAGATTAGGAAAATCTAAAAGCTAACGCATTACGGCGAAACTAAAACGACCTAAAACGGATTCAGGATCTCTGCGTGATCATTCCCGTCCCCAGAGCCCTCATTTAGTTTGGTCGGTGGCTGACGTAAGTAAAAAACGTGGAGCTCTGGGGACGAAAATGGCCTGAGGTCAGCGGCAGACGCACGTGGATTCACATGCGCACTTCATTTCCATGATAAAAATTCCGTTTATGGGTTCATCGAGGAAACGCACCCCAATACTCTTTGAATATACCATTGGTAATGAGACGTTTTCTTCGGTTCATGTGTAATAATAAATATTTTTTTTTGCAAGATTATACCTATTTCCTCAAAACAGCATAAACTGTATAGAGCCAAGCATGCACAAAACGTGTTTTGAAATAAAAAAAACTAATGTGAACAATGAAATTGTAAACATGAGAAAGATGTAATGTTCATCATGTCACGAGCGTGGGACAAAGAAAAAATCTGAGTCCTCGGCAGGAATCAAACCTATGACCTTCCACACATTGGTCGGATGCTCTAACCACTGAGCTACGAGAGACTCGAAGTGAACTAGGCCACATACTAGGTTCATACACCGGTCAGATGCTCTAACCACTGAGCTAAGAGAGACTCAAAGTGAACTAGGCCACATACTAGGTTCATACACCGGTCAGATGCTCTAACCACTGAGCTACGAGAGACTCGAAGTGAACTAGGCCACATACTAGGTTCACACACCGGTCAGATGCTCTAACCACTGAGCTACGAGAGACTCGAAGTGAACTAGACCACATACTAGGTTCATACACCGGTCAGATGCTCTAACCACTGAGCTACGAGAGACTCGAAGTGAACTAGGCCACATACTAGGTTCATACACCGGTCAGATGCTTAACCACTGAGCTAAGAGAGACTCGAAGTGAACTAGGCCACATACTAGGTTCACACACCGGTCAGATGCTCTAACCACTGAGCTACGAGAGACTCGAAGTGAACTAGGTCACATACTAGGTTCATACACCGGTCAGATGCTCTAACCACTGAGCTACGAGAGACTCGAAGTGAACTAGGCCACATACTAGGTTCATACACCGGTCAGATGCTCTAACCACTGAGCTAAGAGAGACTCGAAGTGAACTAGGCCACATACTAGGTTCACACACCGGTCAGATGCTCTAACCACTGAGCTACGAGAGACTCGAAGTGAACTAGGTCACATACTAGGTTCATACACCGGTCAGATGCTCTAACCACTGAGCTACGAGAGACTCGAAGTGAACTAGGCCACATACTAGGTTCATACACCGGTCAGATGCTCTAACCACTGAGCTAAGAGAGACTCGAAGTGAACTAGGCCACATATTAGGTTCACACACCGGTCAGATGCTCTAACCACTGAGCTATGAGAGACTCGAAGTGAACTAGGCCACATACTAGATTCACACACCGGTCAGATGCTCTAACCACTGAGCTGAGAGAGACTCGAAGTGAACTAGGCCACATACTAGGTTCACACACCGGTCAGATGCTCTAACCACTGAGCTACGAGAGACTCGTGACGAGCTAGGCCATATACTAGGTTCACACACCGGTCGGATGCTCTAACCACTGAGCTACGAGAGACTCGTGGCGAGCTAGGCCATATACTAGGTTCACACACTGGTCGGATGCTCTAACCACTGAGATACGAGAGACTCGTGGTGAGCCAGGCCATATACTAGGTTCACACACTGGTCGGATGCTCTCACCACTGAGAAACGAGAGACCCGTGGTGAACTAGGCCATATACTAGGTTCACACACTGGTCGCATGCTCTCACCACTGAGATACGAGAGACTCGTGGTGAGCCAGGCGATATACTAGGTTCACACACTGGTCGGATGCTCTAACCATTGAGATACGAGAGACTCGTGGCGAGCTAGGCCATATACTAGGTTCACACACCGGTCGGATGCTCTAACCACTGAGCTACGAGAGACTCGTGGTGAACTAGGCCACATACTAGGTTCATGTGTGACATGCGTCCTGCCTGCTGCTAGGATCAACAATGTCCAAAGCGTCATGTATGGTGAATGCTTTTCTTTTGTAATTGACAATGGATTAGGTCATATTTCTATCTCAAGATATTTGACGGCAAAGGACGGAATTAAGTCTATACAGAAACCCATAAGTGGGTTGAAAGGTGTAACGTGCATTCACAGCTTCCGAATATTCGTTTTTTGCTTACTACCATATTTGGAAACCCCTCAGTCTCTCGAGATTGGTAGCAAGTTGTTCTAGCGAATTAATTGGTTAATATTTTTTTCTTGATTTTCCAAATATGGCTGTAACAACTTCTTAGCAAATTGAATAATCGGAAGATTGTTTTGAAGCGTACAAGAGACAGTTGCACGTTTCAAGCCCCTTATGGGTTTCTGGTCTATAAATCGACTGAAGGTAACTAGCAAGGGCATAAAGTCCCGATATAAAGTGCAAGCACAAGACAGACTCTGTAAAAACTGCTCAGTTAGAAACGCATGCAGAAGCACTAAGACCAAAATCAAGAGTCATAATCGAGTTCCGGGTAGACGAGAATGTAGATTATTGATTTTATGCTGTCAATAGTATCGTTTTGTTTTTCGTTAGACTGTAAAGACATTAAGCTTGGCACCTGCTGTGATATGTTTCACCACTGGCACAACTGGAAATGCGAAGATGATGGAACATTCTCAAGGCAGCCTAGGCCTTGGCTTTACGGGAATGCGAAAGTAAGTAAAAGGTGCGGTTGCACGCACGCGTTATAAAGTGATAATAATGATGATGATGATGATGATGATGATAATGACGACGACGATGATGATGATGATGATGATGACAATGATGATGATGATGATGATGATGAAGATGATGATGATGGATATCAGTGTTATAAAAGCAAACCGTGAATAAAATCCATACCACTGTGAGGTAATATCATTCTCTCCGTAGTAGTGGATGATCAATTTCGTAAAAATACATGTATGCTCTTCCATTGAGCCGTGTCTCTAAAAATAAGAAAATAATAGCTAAAATGACAACTAATGCTTATTCAATAATATATTAAAACCTAATTATGAATTGCAATTACGCCTATTATATTTTCTTTCACTACGTTCAGCCGAATAGAATACATGTCAGGGGCGGATCCAGGATTTTTTATGGGGGGGGGGGGGGGGGGGGGGGTGGCTACGGGTATATGCCTAAGTCTATAATGGTTTTTTTTTTATTCAGTTGCAATTCAATAGAAAACTGTTAAAACCGATGCAGGGATTTCATTAAGGTCCATTAAGATTTGGAACAGGAGGGCAATGAGTTTGAGCAGGTGGACAAATGATTGGAAGGGCCGAAGGCCCACCCTCCTAGGGTGTCCTTAGTCTCCCGGAGATGCATTTTCCTGCATTTTGAAGCACGAACTTAAGCATCTTACTGTTGCTTGAAACATTGTGTTTTGTTTGTTCAGTCAACTGAATACAGATATCTGTAGTCATGGACATCAAGTTATCAAGTTGAGTACAAAAATATTGTTTAATCGACCGTTCTGACCTTTTCCGGTCACCATAACACACATGGAACTTGTTTGCAACTCAGTGACATCATGCAGAACATAATGCAGAGCACTTAGCTGGCAATGCATTGTAGGGCGATTTCAGTTGTTTCACTCGTTTCTTCTGTACAGGGAGCAACGGGAGGTAAATAAGCAATAACCTCGTTTTTTTAAGTTGAAATATGCTTTATTTTTTAGAACACACATTAAAAAGGCCAAGTTGGTAAATTATTTAACTTGTTGGTGACAAAAATAAGGTTTAGATGTTCAAAGCAGCCGGGCAAAATTGTGTTCACAGCCGGTCAAGTGAGCTTGTAACTAGTGGCATCAATGGATGAACCGCGTGCAAACGAGCAATATAGCAGCTCTCTACGGTGGCCCGGAAGGGCCATCCACAATGCGTTTCTTTTTACCAAAGTCGTGATTTTCCTATCTCGACTTGACACGAAATCTCGACTTATAACGCGAGATCTCGACTTACAACTTTAAAATACCGTGTAATTTACGATAATTATCGTTAAATGCCGTGCAATTTACGAATGTTTATCGTAAAATACCGTGCCATTGACGATTAATTATCGTAAAATACCATGCAATTTACGATTATTTATTGTACAATACCGGTCAATTTACCACGACTTATCGTAAAACACCGTGCAATTTACGAATATTTATCGTAAAATACCATGTAATTTACGATTAATTATCGTAAAATATCGTGTAATTTACGAATGTTTATCGTAAAACACCGTGCAATTTACGATTAATTATCGTAAAACACCGTGCAATTTACGATTAATTATCGTAAAATACCGTGCAATTTACGAATGTTTATCGTAAAATATCGTGCAATTTACGATTATCGTAAAATACCGTTCAATTTACCACGACTTATCGTAAAACACCATGCAATTTACGATTTTTTATCGAAAAGTACCGTACAATTTACGATTAATTATCGTAAAATACCATGAAATTTACGATTAACGTGAATTCCTCATTCCCCTCCCCTTTCGTCCCCATTCCCCCTCCAGGGCCTATTCCGCTAACATGTACTAAACCACTGGCGCTTGGTTCTGGTTATAAAGGTTATTTATCTAGCTCTGGTTTCTGAAGAATCAAGCTAGAGTGTCCATAGTATCCTATGGATGGGATATTAGTTCATAGCAGGTTAACTATTAGCATAGTGATTTGTCTTTCTATCAGTACAATTTCCAAAGTTCATATCTAAACTCCGACGCGCTGGTTGGGTCCTTTTATTTTATTTTCAGATTAGAAAAGAAATCAGATAGAGATATGAACAGGGACAGTTGTTGCTCAACCTCCCTAAAGTCTATTTGTCCCGATCCGAGGTCACTCTTTTTGTCGCTCGATCCGAGCTCGCTCGGCCTTTTTTAATATAGACCGTCTAAGGATTTGACACTCTTGCCTTAAATATTAACCCGAGAAATAACGATTAAGAGTCGACAAGGCCATAAAATCATTCCAGTAACGCTTTGGTATTGCAGAAAAAATAAATTAAATTCACTCCCTTCCCCCCTCTACATAGCTTTGCAGTATCCCCACCGAGTGGCCAAATTTATCCCAGGCCAAAATTTAACCCCTCTCCAGCCTCCTAGGTTAGTACCCTGTGGGGCCGACGGCTACAAATCACAGTTACTGGCCAAAACAGGGGATACTCTGTTGACGCGAGCACCCCTCAACTTTCTTCGGCCGCAGCAGGTTCGTCCGCCTTCAACCAAAACGTTGGTGCGCAAGTTTTCTAAATTTGCTCAGAGGATATACACATAGATGAATAGAGTATAAGGTGGATAGATTCAAATAAATAGAATGAAGACAAAAGAGAGAACATTCGCCCACTGAGGTAGTTAATTCGTTCCCGTTGTTGGTTTCTGAATTAGTGAATCAATCTCGTCTCCAGGACGAGAAGTCTCGTGGAAGCTCCTTGCCATGTGACACACGATGAAATTTCGTTTTCGGAGGTTACTTCTAGCGACTGGTAGCCGTGTTTGTTTTCTGGCAATCTGAAACTTTTGATCGAACGAAATTAGGACATTTCATCGTGTTTTACGCGTCAAAACACACCGGGATTTGGGGGCATTTTGACAGCCTTGTCTCGGGTTTGTATCCCCGCTCCTCCGCCACCTTGAAAGAGGAGAAGGAGCTGGGGACGAGGTTGAAAATATGTGAAAATGAATATAATGCAAAAATTTAATGATAGACAAATATATATGTGTGTACCTTATTTACACATGAGATGAACAGAGTTTAATGAATAGATTCAAAATAAGTAGAATGAAAATAAAAAAGAGAACCTGAAGTTATTCGCCATTGAGGTAGTTAAGTCATTATCTGTTTGTTTCTTTTGTTGTTTTAAGAATAAGAGAATGCGGAAATGAATATGATTCAATGAAGTCTTAGAAAAATTGAGAATACAATCGAACCTCTATTTACAGCCACCTCCCTATAACAGCCACCACTCTACAACGGCCACATTTTTAATTCCCAACTTCGTATTTATTCACTTTTAGTCCAAAGCTAGGATCCAAGCTACAAGCTGGGAGCGAAAAGTGGTTATGCAATAGAAAATCATAAACATAAACAATACGATTGTTGTAGCTTTTCGAATTTTTGGAAATGCCCGTGGCTTATCCAAATACTTTAAAATTCAACTTTTAATGTATCAAAAGGTCATGCATCCTTTTACCATCCAGAGGCCTCACTTAGTACACTGTCCAAAGCATTCATTAGTCATATCAGTTCTCAAATACTTGATCCCATTATGCCTGAGTGGAAGGCAATAAGGGTTGATGACCGACCTCTTCAAAATTTCGCTGTTTCCACAAGCGCCCAAAATCCAAAATCTGAGTAGTGGCATTGAGTTAAAATGGACTCGGAAATGTTATTCATATGACAGATGTATTATGGGTTAGGGTATTGAATGTCATCCTCTGCTTCTTGTGCGTTTGCGAACATTCTAGTAGTATTTTCGTTCATCAAAATTCTAAGTCGAGATCTCCGGTTATAAGTCAAGATCTCGTGTTTTAAAGTGCCCCTATGATCAAATTTTTGATTTTCATATTTTTACTTTTTCGTGTACTATTATTCTTTCTTACTCATCTTGCCAAATTTCAATCCATTACGAACATCAGAAGTCATTTTATTTTAACATTTATTTCCGAGAATTTACGGCCGCCATTAATCAACCTTGTTCCAAGGCTTGGTTGCGAATGGGAGAAAGTGACGTCAAAGGCTCAAAAATACCTCACGGGTTGAAATTATAATAACAATAAGTATTGAAAATCACGCGAAAAGCAACAAAAACTTTGGACTTGTTCTTCGTGCAATTTTCTATGCTGATTGTTATTATAATTTCAACCCGTAAGGAATGTTTGAGCCTTTGACGTCACTTTCTTCCATTCGCAACCAAGCCTTGGAACAAGATTGATTAATGGCGGCCGTAAATTCTCAGAAATAAATGTTAAAATAAAATGACTTCTGATGTTCATAATGGATTGAAATTTGGCGAGATGAGTAAGAAAGTCTAATTGTACACGAAAATGTAAAAAAATGAAAATCACAAAATTTGATCATAGGGGCACTTTAAGTCGAGATTTCGTGTTATAAGTGGAGGTCTCGTGTTATAAGTCGAGATCTGGTGTTATAAGTCAAGATCTGGTCTTATAAGTCGAGATCTCTTGTTATAAGTCGAGGTCTCGCATTGTAATTCGAGATCTCGCGTTATGAGTCGAGATCTCGCATTATAAATCTCATTATAAATCAAGATCTCGTGTTGTAAGTCGAGATCTCGTGTTATAAATCGAGATCTCGTGTTATAAGTGAAGATAAGTCGACTTAGGTAAAAAGAAACAATGCTCGAATTATCAAAAAGGAATTGCGAATAACATTGCCATGCCGCAATGCCAAGAAATATGAAAATACTAATAGGTTCCAAGAAGAATAAGAACAAGAAGAGAAGGAAGAATACTCTTAATTCCCACTCTTAATATGCAATAGACCCTATTCATAAATGGCGGCTGGTTTATTATTCTTTTATATTCATGCTAATCAGCCCAACTAGCCTCGTTAGCATGTGCAAAATAAAAAAGAATTTTGCTCTAAAATGAGGCTAGTTGGGCTGATTAGCATGAATATAAAAGAATAAATAAATCGGCCGCCATTTATGAATAGGGTCTATAATTATCTTTTTCAGAGATCGTTTCACGGAAACAGATCTATATTGTTGCACTCTCCTGAGTGGCTGGGAATGGTTCATGCATGACGCTTTCTTTGTCACGTGGTCCGATGGCGCAGGAGCATTCTCTCATTACAAGAATGTCAGCGCCAGCGAGGCGATTAACACCCTTCAGCGGTATCCCATAAGTCAAGTCACATTTTCTCCTTTCATTTACTTGAAAGCACTGGAAGGAGGGCATCTCAAAGGTGTGAAATTTCCCAGATTAAAGCGCTGTTACATTGGAGGCGAAACAATAACTAAAGACTTGATACGCAAATGGAAAGAACAGACAGGAGTGGAACTGTGGAACCATTATGGACAATGTGAGATGGTAAGTCGTAGTATGGAGCGGTTTATAATCAAAGACTCCACTGACACCCCCCCCCCCCCCCCCCCCCCCCCCTTTCCCCCTCCCCTTCCTCCAACGCCGGTCCCATGAAATTAGGCAGGTGACCATTACATATCGCGGGCTAGAGAGATAACTCCGTTCGACGCTTCGTGTGTTCACGAGTTGAAAATTAAGTGTAATTTTGCGATTGATTTGGTTTTACATTGCTTCGCCTAAAAAATATCGCGCCATTTTCTGAATATGTGTAAAATATCACTTTATAAAGCAACGTTTTTATGTGTCGTGTGACAACTTTACTTGTTAGGACTCGAAATGTGTCAGACGTAAAGGAGGAACGGTTTTCTGAAAGTTGCGGGATGTACACAAATATACTTTTTATTCTTTGCAGAGTGACATGACTCTTCCACGAGATCCAAATGATGAACTACATATCGGATCTATTGGTAAACCCTTTCCGGGAGTCGACATGCTTGTAAGTAAAGAGAAAATTAGAGATTCAATCATTTGTGTTGCTTGTGAATGGGAAGCTAGAATCAGTTGGTTAGCTAGCGTTTACAGAACGTCATTTTTTTACGCTGCAGATCGTTGACGAAAATAACCAAGAGGTACCTCATGGAAAAATTGGAAGAGTTGTGATTCGTGTGAAGCCTTACCGCCCCGTTGGGTTGTTCACTCATTATGTGGTAAGAACATTTCGTAACATTGTCTACTTCATTAAGAGTCACAAGTCATATAACGCGCGCTGTAATTTGTCGCGTAAAGTCGCTTTGCATGATGCTGCTAAAACACAAGTATGACGTCACATATAATTTCTTTGTAAGATCAGATGGACCACTCACCAACCTCGAAAAGAGACTGACCATCAGGAAAGTGATGTGAGGGGGTTGGGTGGGGCCGGACGAGGCGGGGCTGGAATGTGGATTGGACATTGAAATTTTCTCCTCCCTATTTATTAATTTTTTTTTTTCATGTGCCCCCTTCCAACTTTTAATATTTTGGATGAGGGGACGTTAAAGAACCCACATCACGTTTGAAAAGGGTAGGGGACGTAGACCCTGTGCGTGGCCTGGCCCTGCTAGTTATTTCATTTCACTTCACATATCATGGGTTAGGTGGTTAACAGTGAGATGAAAATGGACTAATAGCGGCAGCCAGAGGCGCCTTTATATGAGCTGATGTCCGATCTAACTGGGAATACATTGTAAAGCGGACACGTTTGTTGTCCGCTCATTCATCCGCGCACTTTATTAATTTATATATTAAGCAAATCTTGCATGACAGCAAGCCATAAAAAAATGTTTATGAAGTTTTCGCCCTATAATACTAAACCAGTTGAGCGGGGTCGTAGCTGTCCAAACGATGTCTGTGATTGGCGAACGATACAATTGATATATCACTTGAACAATGCCCCTATCCCTAATCTCTATCCCAGCGGGACAAATCTATTGTTTTCTTAGCGAATCACATACATCGTTTGGACAAGTGCAGGACTACCCGACCAGTTAGAAACCTATCGGAGAACTGTGTGAGCCTCGTCATTGGCCAGCAGTCGCTATTCTGCTCTGTACGTGTAGAAACAAAATGTAATCTTCAATTATGAATAAAAATTTTAAATCAAGCAGAATATTCTATCTGTTTTTTTTTTTGCTTGAAGGACGAGCCGAAGAAAACTGCAGCCTGTTTTTCTGGAGATTTCTACGTCACAGGTTTGAAAATGCTGCATGCTGTTCGGACTGTAATTAGCTAAGTTCGTAAAAGGTGTCAGGAATTTTAGGCGACAAGATGGAACACCGCAACTTACTCAGAAATCCACCACAGGGTCCAAGTTTCATAGCCATTTCTTTGATATTCTTGAAGTTACGGAGGTGGAAGGAGGCGATAGGGGGGGTGGGGGGGGGGGGAGGAATCCGCTGTCCCGGTCCCAGTGGTCCAAAAAAGGCCCGGGGTGGGGGTACTCAAAAAAGTTTTGTACGGGGATGCTCCGCCCCGAGATCCAAACCCTTACCCTTTCATATACCGTTTTTGACAGAAAAGGTACCCCTTTCATATACCTTTCATTGAAAATGGTACCCCTTTCGTATACCTTTCGTTGAAAATGGTACCCCTTTCATATAGCCTTTGCGTGCGTCTGTTTGGTATATTTTGAAAGCCCCTTTTTATAATACTTAAATTGCAGTTTTCCCTACCTTTTTTATGCTTCAACTCGTGTTTTCGCTACCATTTCCTATTCTTCGTGAAATCCCTACCCTTTCACATACTTCAACTCGTGAAATCCCGACCTATACCTTTAGCCTAAAAAAGGTACCCCTTTCGGGCGGAGCATCCCCGTGTAGCCCATTATAGGGAGTAACGCCCCCCCCCCCCCCCCCCCCCGGAAAAAAGGCCGATCTGAATCAGATTAACACCTTTAGCGACTGATCGAGTGTTTAGTTAACTTCAGAAGGATTTTTTTATTTTAAATTCAGAGCAATTAGTTATTAGATTTTGTTATCCTCCTCAACTCCTTAATTGTTCCCTTTAAAGATAATTTGTGTGAAAGCTTTTATGTTTTGCTTGTTTAACAGGGGATTTGGGTCGAAGGGACGCAGATGGTCATTTCTGGATAATGGGACGCTCTGATGATATGATTAAATTGGACACGTAAGTGAAGAATTGTGTTTTTACAAGAAATATATATATGTGATAGATGGGAGAAAAGTAAGTAAATAATGTGGTTTTACAGTGGATAGGCCATTATATTTAAGGCAAGCCTTTCCTGTTCCATTTTAATAGGAGAAACATTTATCCTCACCAACTGGAGAGCTGTTTGAACGAACATCCTGCGGTAGTGGACAGTGCGGTGGTCAGCAGTCCTCAAGCAAATGGACAGGTACGTCATATAAGAATAATGAACACTTTCACTTCTAAAAGGTTTTTAGGGCTAGGGTCCATTGTTGTGTTGTTTGTTTTATTGTTCTCTCAAAGGGTATCGAACCAATGGTGTGAGACCTTACGAGAGCTGCTACATCGCCCTCTAAAAGCGGGCAAATAAAACTTAAGGGTTAAATTTATTGCTGCATTGATATGAACTCAGAAGACCCTCACACCCGGGGGGGGAGGGGGGGGGGGGGGGACTCTCGATAATGGGCTTTACGGGGATGCTTCTCCCGAAAGGGGTACCTTATTGAGACTGGAGGTATATGAAAGGGTAGGGATTTCACGAAGTATAGGAAAGGGTAGGGAAAACACGAGTTGAAGTACAAAAGGGAAGGGAAAACTGCCATTTAAATATAAAAAAGGGCCTTTCAAAATATATCAAACAGACGTAAAGGCTATTTTAATGTTTATACTGAAATGAAAAGTGAGTACAGTATATGAAAGGGACAACATTTTTAATGAAAGGGAAAATGAGAAGGTAAGGGTTTGGACTTCGGGGCGGAGCATCCCCATACACAACGTTGTTGAGTACCCCCCGGGCCCTCAGAGGGCTCCGACAATGAAAAATAGATTGTCGGAGTCGTAAGTAGGGGAATTGGTTCTGAGGGGCTCCGGCAATCTATTATTTTTCATTACATCTATGTCATAAGTCATAAGTCATAAGCGCAATCGGAAAAAAAACTGGAATCCTTCTAATTCTTGCGACCCCGATTGTGTCGAGCTTGCCAATCCGCTTACGACTAGAAGCCAATAAATTTAACGTTGCTTTCTGGACAAAGCTTTTGATATAACATCGATGTTTTATTCTGTCATTTTTTGAAGCCGGGGATAAAAGCGTTCGTTGTGTTATCAAATGGCTTCAAGAACAAAAAACACGATGAACTGATAAAAGAACTACAGGATTACGTCAACAACAATGCTGGTGGATGGATGTGTCCAGAGAAGGTGAATACTAGACTGTGCATGTGTCCAAATATAGTAGGATGTCCCTGTCAGTCTATTTTCTCTTTGATTTCCAGTCATACACACTCATCCTCTTGAAAACTACTTTGCAATTCTACGGCCGCTTTTATAACCGATGCATTCTCCGTCGGGGCATATACTTGGACAACTTGGTTTCCTGTATTTCGTCTGGTGTAAAGACAAGCACAAACCGGCGGATTATGCGATTATACAATTAGACAAACTATCGGCTTTAGTGATTAAGGCTCCATGAAATTAACGCGAATTTAAAAAATTCGCATTGACTAAAGTCGCGTTAATTTCTAGGAGCGTTCCTTTCTGCGATCTTAGGAGCGTTAATTTCCACGACACATTAATTTCCATCATTTTGTCTCAAATTCTGCATCATGTCCTTAGCTACACCTTCTTTAAGAAAATTTCCCTTTGTTTAGCACATATCACACGATAATTCTAGTTCAGAATGGTCTTAACCAGCACATGTTTCAATTGATTGCCAGATTCGATATTCTTCCTCGATACAATAAGAGGCCTCCACACGCGTTAATTTTCTTTATTTGTTAATTGTACCTTTTCTTTCGCGTTAATTTCCTTTATTCTAGACTATATTTCAACTCCATTCGCGTTTATTTAAGTCGCGTTAATTTCATTAATAAACACAAGCGTTAATTTCCTATAATAAGGTAACTTGGTAGATGTATAATCCATGTTGTGCCCATCTACTGGTCTCGAGACAAACTCCGAAACGCATAACGAGATGAGCCAACATACTCAAGTGCGTCCACGATTCATAATGCGTCTCTAGAATAAAACCGGACATATATACCTAGTGAAATCAGCCTTGTCTCAACCATATATTTCTTCTCCTTGAAATTGCTAACTAAAGATGCATCGGTGAGAATTTCGGCCAATATCTTAAGATATATCCAGAGGTAACTTCCTTAAGAAAATTGAGAAAATTATATAAAATTTCTAAACCTACGAGAAACCGTTACATGAAAACTCACAGTGGAAGAAACACTTTGAGAATTGGGTCGAGCAGTCACTTTTCTTTATTTGCTTATGTTTTTACAACTGCAGTTAAAATGTTATTATTTTTTTTAATTTTGTAGGTGGAAATTATCGATGATCTTCCTAAAAATGTGTTTGGGAAAATCGATAGACACACACTGGAAAATGGGGAATACAGTGATGAGCACAAGGCACAACAAAGCAACTGAATTCACAGTGATTAAAAAAACAATTTGCCGTCTATTTGAAATTAACATTTTACAGTAATCACATTCAAGAACTATCAGGCTGATTAGGGAATGGAACGCTTTACCTGCAGAAGTTGCCTATCTGATTCCATTGAAATTTTCTAACCTAAACCAGGGCGCTGGAAAGAAGGCGGTGAAACAAACTTAGTAATTTTTTTAACTAATTCTAGATCTGAGTTGTTTCGATTTTTATATTTTGTATATTAGGACTATTTTTACAGTGTATAGAATACATCTTATCGCAATAACATTGTCAAAGAAAAATGAAAAATGCCAAATAGGAATTAATTAGCTTAATCATCATAGCGCGCAGCATTCACACGGAACCCATATGCTTATAGCTGTACATTAATTAACGCGATTTACCTGCATTCTCAAGCGTTTTGAGGCCCCGATTTTAATTCAGTAGAGGGAAGGTACTATCAGGCAAAATAATTATTCTGGAAAATGATATCGGCTTCCGTTGTTACTGTGAAAGGTTGAAGGGACAATTAATGTTTGCAATTCAGACGTGTTGCTGCCCTGTTCGTCTCATTCTCTGAGAACCCACTGTTACATGTGCGTGCACAGTTGTACTATGAAAAGGAAACTGTACCGTACCGTAGTGCTTGACTGCTTTAAGAATTATTATTATGTTTGTATGCCTAATTAATTCCTATTGGCCTTTTTTATTTTTCATTTATTTTTCATTTTTCTATGACAACGTTATTACAGTTAGTTATATGTAGATGTGGAAACATATTTGAACATTACTTGACGGAGCAAGCACCCTCCATAACTATTTGATTGTTGTTATTATTAAAGTGTACATTCTATCTTTTTTTAATTGGCTGACAGTCTACAGTGAATTCTCTGTGTCTACAGTGTGTACATGTACAACTAGCACCTAGGTAATCATGCCTGAAATCTGCTTACAATCTGCTTGTCCTTAGAGCGCGATCCATTTGGTCAGCGTTCGACTCTGGATCAAAGGACATACTTGACAACTGAAACTCCTAAGTTCAATCCAATCACTTGGAAAATATATGTTCTCGACGTTGTGAATGCCGCGTTTAGGTATAACCTGCATCTTACAGGATGCTAGCTATCGATCAAAAAAGCTGTCTAACTCAATAGCTATTCCCTTAGTTTATGGGTTTGGCATTATGTCCCACTTGTGATAAAAATGTGGATGCCTTTACAGTGAAGCGTTAGTTCCCTATCAAACAGCAAAACCTGAAAGGCAAGGGAAGTTATTAAGAAAATACAACTCAATGAGAAATAAAAACAGAATGATAGTTAGAATTTATGATGTGAAAGAAAAAGTCTTGTCAAAGTCTTGTCAAAGTCAAAGTCAAGTCTTGTCAAAGTCTTGTCAAGTCAAGTCTTGTCAAAGTCTTGTCAAAAGTCTTGTCTTGTCAAAGAAAGGATTACAAATGAAGTATATGACTGAATCATACATGAACTTCGGATAGAGAATGTAGTGAGTAAATGATCCTCGCAGTTGTGTTTTCAATTTAAGTAATTGCAAAGAAGTCTAAAAAAATTCAGGTCGTCAACGGACCCTGAACTTTTTTAGGCTTCTCTTCTATGCAATTGCTTAAATTGCAAACACAATTACGAAGATCATTTCTTCACTTTACAAAGGATTATTGGTTATAACATTAAGTATTGAAAATAAACTGTCTTCACTTTGTCTTGAGCATGGGACTTCAAAGAAATTTAAAAAAGAGAACCTCCACTGGCGGTTGGACACTGAGCTACAGGGACAGTCATGGCGAGCTAGGATTATTACTAATCCTAGCAACATACAGGACGTGTGTCACATAAACCTACTAACCCTTTTACTCCCAAGAGTGCCAAACCTAGGATTGATTTTATAAAATCCCAAATTTCATTTTGTAAAATATTAAAAAACAAATGGTACCATGCAAGTAGTAATGTACTACACTCTGAGGCAAATTTGCCTCAGAGAATGTAGTACATCACTACTCCCCCAGCACTGGTTAAGATTTTGTTTTCTGCCCTGAAATTCTGCGTCTAAAAAATATTTGATTAATAAATCTTTTTTTCTGTGCTATTTCACACCAACTGTTCACACTACTTGATTTTCCGTGACTTTTGTACAACCTTATAATTCTATGTTGGGTTTCAGCTACTGCATTCAAGCGAAGCCAAATTATGATTTCAGATTTAGCTTTTGCTAAATCTGACGTCTTTAGAAAAAGCAGAATTCTAGTGCTTGTTTACAGTGCTTGTTAAAAAAAATCAAAAGAAAAATCAGATGGAAAAATCAGATGGAAAATCAAATGAAACTATATGTTTCCAAAATTGAAGTGCGTTTAAATATTCATATAATCAAAACAGAAAAGAATCATCATAGCGTGACATTCTCGGAAAAACAGGGACTTTCCCTATGAAATGAGTCATCACTAATAGCTATTGTTTGTAGTCACGAGACGGTCGTATGATTTTGTGACTTACGCGTAAGCCGCAAAAATCACATGGAAAAATCAGATGCCACAATCAGATGGAAATATCATATGAAACAATCAGATGAAAATATCAAATGAAAATATATGTTTTTCAAAATTAAAGTGCGTTTAAATATTCACATTATCGAAACAGAAAAAAATCACCATAGCTAGCGTGACATTCTCAGAAAAAGTTAGGGTTATGGTTAGGGTAAATAATATGTGCTCGAGTAAACTTTTAAAGTAAAGTTTACTATCAAAGTTTATAGCAAAGTTTACTACAAAATTATAACGTTTATAATGCCTAAGTCCGTTTCTACGAATCAGAACCAGATGTCCACATGTGAAAGGAACATCATTGCGTTTTGGATTTTGGTTTCTTAATAACCATAAGGTAATGTATCAATGTTATTTTCGTTGACTGGTTTAATTACTCTTTTGTCGTAGCCGAATTTGAATACTTTTTCACAATATTCGTTAACTATTTCTTTGTTCTTTCGAGTGATCTTGTTTTCATTTACGATTGTTATTTCTCTTATTTGTTTCTTGACGATTTTATTCAAACTATCGTGATTCAAAAGATTATTATTTTCATGGTTCAATGTAAATCCTTTAATAGCTGATTTTTGTTGACTATCGCCATATTTAAAACTATACGATTTTGGTCCTGTTGAAACGAAACAGACATCTTCAATTTCAATTATATTGATAAAAATTTATCGGCTGCTCAAAATGAAGAGATCAAAGCTCTGTATCGGTTCTATCATAAAAAAGCATGGGTTTATCGACAAGCATTCAAAAAATTTCGTAAATTAAATCTCAGTGGCAATCTCAGTGCTGTTTCACTCGTCGTTTCAGGGACGATCATTGGAGGAGTGACCCTCAATCCCATCGTTCTAGGGGTAATAAGCGGCTCAGGTGTATTGTTGAAAACCTTTCTAGAGATTAAAAAATATAATCAAAAAGCTGATATTTGTAGATACGCTTATACTACATATGATAAAGTTCTACTTGATCTGCGTGGGTTTCGGAGAGGTGTTGAATTCAATAAAATCGATTTTATAAACACGCTTAGCAGTCTAAATGATATCATCATTGATTTAGCTCCGGCCTTCGACAAATACGAAAAGCAATATGAAAAAAATTTACAGATTAACAATAGTATCAATCCTTTTCCCTATAAGCAATTGGATCCTTCACCAATATTTATGATATGTAGTCAATGTCCTTTTCGATTTTGATATTGGAATATCATGGTATGGTAATCCCAACTTTCTAAACAACTGTCTTAGAATGTACTTAATACTGATTATCCGCCGGCGACGACCATTGATTTTTGAGAGAATCTTGTCTATCTCATCGAATACTCTACAAATTTTATTTATTTCATTCCTTGTTATATCTATCCGATGCGTAGTACATATATCCATGATTACATTCTCTATATGGTATTTTCGATGGTATACTGATTTTCTCCTAATATTATACATCTCTTCATGAAAATCAATATACACAGGAACAAGTTCATACCCAGCTACTTGACCACACTACTTACACAAAATCTGTCCACAATCAGAGATCATTTCCTCTGATTCACAGCAGGATTCATGATAAAGAGGTTTATACTCTTGAATCTGTTCATTGCAGAAAGGACAATGGATTTCGCCTATTTCTTTTAGTCCATGATGTATCTCATCGTTACAATTCATTCTTATATATATAAGTAGAGATAATATATTATATATTTAAATATATAATCCATATAGATCTACCGAGTGTGAAAATTAAGGTTATTAATCGAAATGCTAGAAAAAGATAACTACAATATCTGGATTACAGTCATATATTTCTATTAACAAAAGTATAATTAAAGAACTAAGAAAACTATGTTCATCAGGGGTTTCTCAAACTGATAATGTAATTAAAATTCAAGGTGATAAAGCCGATATAATCATCCAGTATCTTTTAAAATTGGTATTCAAGAAGATAAAATTTTTGTATCAGGTATTTATATACAATGAATAAAGTCAATATACCAAAATCGAACACTGATATGCAACATCGATACAAACGATCAGCGGTAATACCTATATACACAAAGAAATACATCATTCTCCAAGGTCTTATTTCAACAGCTAAACAATTAAATAGATCCATCGAAGAGTTAGTTAAATATATTCAAATGAAAATATCCAGACCTGTAAGAATAATGAAAAAACAAGTGATGATACCAAATACAAGAGGTAAGTCTCTAATGTCTAATTTTGATGATATAGTTGAAGAATATATTATTAATTTTGTCATATGTAAAGTATGTCAGAACCCAGAGACTAAAATCATTAATAGAAGAATCAGATGTTCTGCTTGTAGTAATTAATCGATAAACAAAAGCCTGAATAAAAGATCTATATATTTTATTGAAAATATATAGAATCAAATTTGGGCTTCGCTTGAATCAAGTAGCGTGAACAGTTGGTGTGAAATAGCACAGAAAAAAAGATTTATTAATCAAATATTTTTTAAACGCAGAATTTCAGGGCAGAAAACAAAATCTTAACCAGTGCTGGGGGAGTAGTGATGTACTACATTCTCTGAGGCAAATTTGCCTTAGAGTGTAGTACATTACTACTCAAGCAAAAGTACTGCTGAAGAAGTTTCATTTGAATGGTCACACCATAGATTTTGTCCACAGACTCAAAAGTTTGAACTATACTGCATTTTGCCATTATTAACTCTGAGAAGTGAAAAGGTTAAGCTTATCACAAGTTTCCCGATAGCTCAAGTGATCAAGTAGATATTTTCCCAAGAAAGTCTGAGCAATCAGTACAGATTTCTGAAAATATTAAACTTATCCTCTACGTTTAGGCATGTACAGTGAAACCTGTATTAAGCGGACACCCTCGGGACCCTCGCTAGTGTCCGCTTAATAGAGGGTTCCGCTAAATACTGGTTCGTTTTACAGTAAATATGGGAAGAAAATTTAGGGACCCAAGCAGCCGGTGTCCGCTTAATAAAGAATGTCCGCTTAATATGGGGTCCGCTTAATACAGGTTTTACTGTATGCTAAAAACGTTTCTCACTGCATCAGATGGTTGCCAAAACGATGACGTGTCGCGAAAGTTGATGACGTCACAATGTATCAGTTCTCCCTACACGGATAGCAGAGATCACTGGTTGCGAGGTTTAACTTAAATCATTTGCTTCTAGTAAGAACGATATCATGTAAAATCTACAATTTGGTCTGCTATTCAGTAGCCCATTGCCAATAAGGTGTTGTTTTGCAGTACGTGCTTAAAAAAGGGTGGTTAACAAAAGACTTATGTCGGAGCTTTTGTTGTTGGTGTTTTGAAATTTAAATAATGTAGTAGTTTTCATTTTGAATAATAGCTCTTTTATATTTATTTGGTAGAGCATGTATTTCTCCATAATACGCTAAAAAAATGGGTTTTAACTGTTATTTAAATTCTTCAAAAGTGAGAAAATCAAGATTCGCAATAAGAAGCTTGTCTGAACTGTCCAACAATGTCCAAAAGAAAATAATAATTTTGTTATCAACTTTAATATATCTGTTGCTCCAGATTGTAGCTTACTTTGCATATGGCTTAATTGATGTCTTTGGCTTTAAGCTCAAATCAGTATCAATTGTATAATTTCCACAGAGAAAAAAGAGAGTTCAATATATTAAGATCTTTACCGTTACAGTTTAATTGTTTAGATGACTAAGGCATGATTAGGCCTTCTTAAAAGATTTTTTCGCCGAAACTTTTCATTGCACTGAAAATAGCTGTTTGTAACTTTAATGTTTCTCGCCGAATCCCTGCCACAATACAACAACAAGGGCCCAGCTGGGCTAAAACATGTCATACATAACTCACCGGCAGGTATGATTTACATGCAAATTTACTAACCCTGTAACAAACTCTTTAAACCTGGATTACTACAGATTCATTGAGGCGTAAGGGGCACCCAATTATATATACGAGGTGAGTGTATTTCACATCATATTTGAGCAACGTTGCTTATATGGATGCATTCGAATGCCTTAAATTTGCAATGCATGCAATTACACATTTGCCGCGTTTTTGCCTTAATTTTTGCTGATAGCTACCTGCTGATGTTCTAGCCAGTCATGCCATATTCGTCTGATAGTGATACAGACCTTGGTAGAACTAAAACTGTTAATTTGCAAAAAACTTTCTCTCGGAATACTTCACATATAATTAAAACTTGCTCCAAGCGATAAAAAATGAAGGGAGCCGTTGTTTCAAAAATAAAATTTCTTGATTTTGACTATGGCGCCGACAAATACGCAATATGTCTACCATCGTTGATCTACAGTCGCACCTGCTACAAAATGCATGCGATTTATCAATTATCACTGACTAGGATCAATGCAAGTTGCCTTTATCTCAGTACTTGGGCAAAGTATAATCCATTTATGTCACTCCGTAGAGAAAATTTAAAATTCCCACTGTACTCACTCAAATCAAAACAATTGAATTAATTCTCGTACATTAGTGGCACTTACAAGACCATTAAAGCCCGACTTCACTATTCGAAGAGTTCTTGTTTTCTTTAAAACATAGTTAATTAAGTGCAATGGTTATGAAACCTGAGAAATGTCTTTGTTTAATGTTTTTTTTAAATCTTAAACTGTTTTTAAGTAATGTTTTATCGCAATTTTTTATAGCTAAATGTATTTCCAAATCATTCCTTCTTCAATGTTTTTGTTATCGTTTTTCGGCCTTGACCCTGCACAACACAATAGATATTGATCTTTTGTTCGAGCAACTGACCAATAGAAATGGTGCTATTAAGTTATTCAGTCATAGCGTGTGATCAAAACACAAAAGCTGTGCAGTGTCAAGTCCGCGGGTCAAGTACGGTTCACATAAATTGTAGCTCCTTTGTTATCGCCATTGAAGTCTGCAAGGTTTCATAACCAGTCCCTCGCGATCGATTAACTAACAATTGTTAGATTCGGTTTTTGTAATATCTGGATTCCGGAATAATCAAGGTCTCGGTAAGTGTTATCAGCCTCAGCCGATAACACCGAAGACCACTGAAAAAAAAACCGGTTTTTTTAAATTGATAACACTTACCTTGACCTTGATCATTCCGCATATCACAAAAAACCCATCCAATAATTGTTTAAAATAACGCTTTCGCCAGCTACAAATCGCCAAAATATTTAAAAGCATAGAAAAACCAAGTTCAACAACATGGCAGTGATTTTGAGAGTTTATATTTTATTTTCATCAGTTTAAAGAGCCCTTAATTTCTCCTTTAGTGACGCTAGTTTTATAAACCGATACGGCCATTACAGATGCACAGTACACCACACAAACAAAGGATGGTAAGCCTGTGAACCGATACGGCCATTACAGATGCACAATACACCACACAAACGGATGGCTGCTGCATACATTTCTTACTAAAAATGTCTAATACTTGTCCGCCTTTAACTCTTGAATGAAATGCTCTTGCGCTCTAAAATTTGGCGCAGATGTGTAGTTTTAAACTCTCTACAATTCCATAAACATTTTGGAATTGAAATCTGTTGTTTAATGCTTCTGAATTTTGATATGACGTAAGTGAAAACCCCCAAAAAAGCAAGCTTAAAGTGCCTATCACCTCCAGAAAGTTATTTTCAGAATCAACTCTATATACATTGAATGGTTAAATGGTAAAATATTTCTTGTTTTGAACGTCGTGTTAGTGAGTTATAGAGATTTGAATTTACAAAATGCTAATTAGATGACGTCAACCCGGGAATCATTTATTATACAACTACTTGTTTTTACCTCCAAGTAATATTTTCTACAAATCAACTGACTATCCACAGTTTATTTTTAGTATTTATTAAATTAATTATCCTTAAACTGTAAATTCTGCATTTTTACAGACGTCATCTAATTAGCATTTTGTAAATTCAAACGTTCAAAACAAGAAATATTTTGCCATTCAACCATTCAATGTACAAATAGTTTATTCTGAAAATAACTTTCTAGGGGTGATAGGCACTTTAAAGCAAGCTCCTGGCCATAATCATGAAAACACGATATTTCAGCCGGGACAGTGTCCCTTTTAAATTTTTCTTCTTGCGTTATGATAATTTTTAATAAGATGTCCGAGGTGGTGTTGGTGAATGTTATCTAATGCAAACCTAATCTATCATTATTGTCTTGCAGTTGGGGTTCAGAATTGATTGACCAATGACTGACAAAGTAATCTGGGGAACAAAAGATTTTCAAGTTCCGGAGTACTTCAACTTTGCAGACGTCATAGACGAATGGGCACAAAACGAAAAGGTGAAATATTATGGTTTAGAATTTCTGACGGTTAGATCACAGGTTACCCAAGCTCGCTACCAGAGCCCGTGAGCCACAGTAATGCCATCCTCGCTCGTCGACGGGGTGGAAAATAGTCGCTCTGTGAAAGGCGTTAACACGTCCCTATGCGGATGGCACAGTAATGTCATCCCCATGACGTGATGTGACGAAGCGAGACGGTAAACGTAAACCATAACTTGTGCCGCCGAAATAACGAAGTCGTGTTTAATTAATTTTAACTTCCGTCAGTTATATTGCCAAATGCCACCAATTATGTTTTTAATTTTATAGGTTTACTTTACACTAGTTTGTAATTAGTATTATTGTCCTTAATTTGCACTATTATTAATTTTGTATGGATAAACTCGGCAGGTCTGTTTCGGGGGTGAGGGGTGAGGGGTGGGGGGTGAGGGGTGAGGGGTGAGGGGTGGGGGTGAGGGGTGAGGGGTGAGGGGTGGGGGGTGGGGGGTGAAGGGTGGGGGTGAGGGGTGAGGATTCGTTTTTCATTAGTTGTACGGACACCTCCGTATTACAGACAATTTCCGATGTCCCGACAAAATTCTCACCTATTTTCTTCAGGAAAATCTCTATAATATATATTGTATTTAGCATACAATGAATCAAAATCATGATGTAACACAAACAACTTTATTGAGTAAGGCTTTACCTAAGGGCCTATATAGCCATACATTTCATGCTGATCATAATGTATAAAGCTGTAGCTTGCGCTTATTCTATTTGCTTCTGTATATTTAGCTATGTTACTTAATTAAGTTCAAAAATTAAAAAATCGATAAGTATTCAAACGGCGTACAAAAGATTGAAAAAAAAAATAACGCAACAGCGGTAGTAGTCCAGTTTGACTTAAAGTTCTATTTTGTCAGTGATTGGGCCAAGGCAAATAAATTTCAAAATACTATAAAATAAAGTTAATTTCACTACCTTGAATGTCTACAATACCGAATGAAAATGGAACATCTCAGCATCATATCAGGTCACAGTTGATGAAATCCAGCATTACAATAAAGGCGTCATTGGTGAAACAATCATATTTGACTCTGAACACAGTTGCGACATTAAATGAATAGCTTGTCCGTGTTTGTCATAAAATTATAAAACGCAGCTGTAAAAAATAACATAAGTCGATAAATCAGTTTTCTTCTTTGCTGCGAAGCAACCCACATTTGCAATCCAAATGATAACAAAGAAATAAATCAAACAACTATTGCAGATATATTTAATTTAGCCGCTAGCAGTTCCAGCCAGTTCGGTATGGTTGGCCCGCATATTTTTAGATAGAGGACTTTCTCTATCATTTATATCGCTTAGTCCCATCACAGAGGATTCATTGGCTCTGGAATGTAACTCATCGCCGAATATTAAATAAATTATTGTTCAAAATACAATATATAACTGAGATAAACTCAATAAACACTTACCTCGTACGAAGACATTTCGAGGAATTTACATTATTTCTATGCATTAACCGGTATAACCTTCCGTGAGCGCACGTGCCAGACACTGCAACTTGAACACGCGCATACCGGTATGCACTATTGGTTCTTTTTTCCACTTCTTTCGAGTTTTTCGTTTGTGTGTGTGTATTTTTCAAGATGTTTTTGCTGGCTGATACTGTAGTTATTACAATAATATATATTCTTGGAAGTAAATTTCAAGACAGCAAGCGACCGCCAATGATAACGCTGCTAACGTAGGATCTACAAGACATCTAATAATACAGCTACTACGTGAAAATTGGACTTTGTGAGACACCACACGACAAGAAGCGATGAAGCAGGGTTGCAACCGTGGACAGCAGCACGATGTAGCAAATTTATCACTCCCCCACCCCTCACCCCCACCCCTCACCCCCCACCCCTCACCCCTTGGCGCTTGTAAGTCATAGAGAATGCTAATTAGAAGACGTCAACCCGGGAATCATTTATTATACAACTACTTGTTTTCACCTCCAAGTGATATTTTTTACGAATCAATAGACTATCCCAGTTTATTTTTAATATTTATCAAATTAATTATCCTCAAGCTGTAAACTGCGCATTGTAAATTGGCGTAGCCTGTGAACAGGCTTCTTTTTGGGGAATTGGGTTAGGTTAAAAGACTGGGGAAGAGGGAAGGGGCGGCGAAGCCTGTGGACTCGCCTTTGATGCCGCCGTTCCGCCCCCAAGTAATTATCCTGTTATTATAATTGTGAACAAATTAGTTAATATGTCAACAAGTTGTCATGTTTTTATTCGGTTGAATGCATCGGTAGTAGTATAAAAATAGACAGGCTAAACACGACTCCCACTCTTCGCTAAAAAGTATTCAAAAAGCCTAAAGTATAAAGCTGTCCCAGTAAGAATTCAGAGAGAATCGCGCCTTTAGAACGCAGTTATGAATTTGTTCTCTTCGATGATATTGACCTTTTGATCTCGGCGGATTATACAGTGTAGTGTTTCCGGCCACACGGTATAATAGGCATATAGATCCGAGTCTCAAAAAGCCGTAGTCTATGCAATGAAATCATGAATTATTAATTTAGCTCCTTAGTAAGTTCTGTAGTTGAGTAGTGTGTCTCAGTGGAGCCAGGATAAACCTCTGTTGTTTTGTAATGGCGTTTGATTTGGCATCCAACAGATAATGTGCACATGGTGACTGTTTTGTAAATCCAGACACAGCTTTTGATCTTCTTTAAGTCTCGGTATATGCGAAAAATTTCGCAACGAATCGTTCAAAGCTTTCTCCAAATCGAGATCTGAAAATTGCATGCAACGAGTCGCTGTGTTTGTTTATCATTTGGCCAGCAAATGGAATAATTATGCAAATGTAGGTCGCCAGGCATCTGAGATGTCAACATGTGTCGTCGATCACCACATGCCTGTCAACACCAAGTGATCTGACCAATCAGCTCATGATACCAGACTCTGGTATCATGGAACGGCGGCTTCAAAGGCGAGTCCACAGGCTTCGCCGCCCCTTCCCTCTTCCCTAGTCCGCGCTCGGCTCGCGATTTTAACCTAACCCAATTCCCCAAAATGAAGCCTGTTCACAGGCTAAAATTGGCGTAGACATAATGGCAAATTCCCGGGTTGACGTCATCTAATTAGCATTTTGTAAATTCAAATCTCTATAACTCACAAACGCGACGTTCAAAACAAGAAATATTTTACCATTCAAATATTCAATGTACATAGAGTTGATTCTGAAAATAATTTTCTAGGGGCGATAGGCACTTTAAGCGCGTTGCCTTGCAGAGTCTCCTTCGATCTTCCTAGAAAAATCGGGAAAATTTTTCTAGGAAGATTGAAGGAGACTCTGCAGGGTATGTCAATATGTGAGTGTTATTGAGTTTAAGCGAGCGGATTTTTGATAGACACATATCCCCGAGACAAGTTGTCCGTTATACGATAATCTATCCTTTTACTTCACTCCTGCTTCTGTGTAGACAGGCAAAAGGCAAAGTGATACCCCAGCTTTGTGGTGGATTGATGGCGACGGCAATGAAGTCAAGTGGAGCTTTCAAGACGTCGCTTTGTACTCTAAAAAGTAAGTTAACGTGATGTTCGAATTTGCTACACTATGTTAAAGTTGCACGTTACTTCGTGGATGTGACTTCTAATTTTGAATGGGACCCATAAGGGCCGGTTCACTTTAGTGACGTCAACAGAAGCGAAGTCGGAGTCGGAAGCGGAGTCGGAGTCGAAAGCGTAAGAAGCCTAACGTTCAATGTAAATAAAAAACGGAGTGGCAATCGAAATCAGAAGCTCGACGGAATTGGAAGGATCAGAAGGTTTTCTTTTTCTAAAGTCGCTTAATATCCGCTTCCGTCGTAACTCTCTTGCGATTCCGATTCCGATTCCGATTCCGATTCTGCTTACGATTCAGCTTCCGTCGCTAGTGGGAACCAGCCCTAAAAGGTACCAGAAACCTGTTTTATGGGTGTGGCTCATACTATTTATTAGTATACACCGAATGCAAATATGGCGGCCGACTTATTATTCTTATTATTTTATTATATGTATGTTAATTAGCCTGACTAGCCTCGTTTTAGAGTAAACATTCTTTTGAACTTTGCACATGCTAACGAGGCCAGTCAGGCTAATTTACATACACATAAAAGAATAATAAATCGGCAGCCATATTTGCATTCGGTGTATAAATTTACTAGCGTTCTATCACGAATGCTATTCTCTTATTGGCTACGCTACTCATGCCACTATCTATTCTGTTGTAGAAAGTGAGTAGGGGGAGTAGCCTAATGGCGGCCGCTTCTTCACGTTTTACTAAAACAATTAGATTATTCACTCTTGATTTCCATCGCGGCTGTGCCCTCATCAACTATCACGCGATAGAAATCTGGAGCTCATAATCTAATTGTTAAATAGAGCGCTTTTCAATTGAGTGTCGAAAGTAATCTCGCAATTGCTTTGGTTTTGCATTGCTACGCTTTGTGATTGTAGTTAAACCAAAACCAAAGTAATTACTCTGACAAATCAGAGCTCGAAGCAATTACATGTCGGCGGCGCCAAGCGCGGGAAAACGCGTGCGAGCAAGTCACGATTGGTTTTGGTTTTACTTCTGATTGGTCGAGAAAGTCGCGGGAGATTTTTTAGCCAATCACAAAGCGTAGCAATAGACCAATTCGGCTAACGCATTGTTGTACCCAATTCAAACCTTCTGGGAATAAGATTCTTTGTTCACAATATTTCCATATGATTTCCATGTCAATGCTTCATTGATATGGAAAAATGACAAACAAAGAGTTCTAATCCCAAAAGGTTTGAATTGGGTACAACAATGCGTTAGCCGAATTGGTCTATGTAAAATCAAAGCAATCGTGTAATTACTTTTGACACTCAATAAGTCATTTGCACGATGACGTCATATTACTACAACTACCAGAATCCTTCAGTTTTTTGTTTTGTAGTGCAATTTAGGGCTATTGTTATTTAAACCGCACTGGGATAACAAAATTTAAATAAGAAAGGAAAAACGAAATGAATTCTGGAAGTTTTAGTCAAATGACGCCATCGTGCAAATGGCCTATTGAAAACTGATCTATTAACCAATCAGAAGTAAAACCAAAACCAATCGTGACTTGCTCGCACGCGTTTTCCCGCGCTTGACGCCGGCTACAAGCATTTGCTTCGAGTTCTGATTGGTTCATCAGATTGTCTGCGAGTTCTCTGATTGGTCAGAGTAATTACTTTGGTTTTGGTTTTACGACACTCAATTGAAAACCGCTCTATGGAAAGTTGTTTCTGTCAGCATGTTTTTCTCAGAATAACTCTGACAATGGTCATTTTCAATTCAAACACCCTTAGCACAGTGGTACCAAACCATGCATCAATTTAAAGACGGGAGTCAACCTGAATGCCATTTTTCCGCCACACGACATGGCTTTAATGGAAATATGTGGGCGGGCACGAAGCTCTCAGAACAAATATCTCGTTCACGTTTCAAGCAACCCAAAAACTTGTTTAGTGTGTTCTTGTAAAATGTATATATCTATTGTTATGAGTAAAATAAAATTGTATTGTATTGTATAAAACTCTATGCTCATCTCATGAATCTATTTTATGGGTGTATTGTAAATTTTTGGTAGGAAATAGTTTTGTCAAAGGATTTGTAAAATTTAGAGAAATTAGAAATTTTAAGATTTAATGACGTTTTAAAATTAGAATTTATAGTTAATAATTAATAGATGGACACCAAAATAGTCCACTAGCAACCTGGGGTGCTCTTGTGTGGGTATCAACTGTCTGTTGGTGTTCCAAAAATCATTTTCTTTCTTCTATCCCTTCTTTAAACCTCTTAAAATTTCAATCAAATTTAGGTTGAGTCCCGCCTTAATCCCTAAAAGGTATGACGATCATCCCGTCACTTTATAAGGGTGCTCCTCCACCCCCTCC
Organism: Dendrophyllia cribrosa; assembly: GCA_024195265.1. Taxonomy (NCBI): domain Eukaryota; kingdom Metazoa; phylum Cnidaria; class Anthozoa; order Scleractinia; family Dendrophylliidae; genus Dendrophyllia; species Dendrophyllia cribrosa. Next base: position 18,424,219 of record JAJLRJ010000008.1, read on the forward strand.
GGGATATCTGATGTCTAGTAAGAAATCAAGTCAAAGATAAACGTGCTTGCTTCTGGTCGGAAAAGGAATTTAATATTGGTGTGGCTCCTTGCTTATATTTCATATGTAATGTAATGTAAATCTTTATTTAAACACGGAGAATCATCAGTTAAGACAAGTGTATTGTAGTTATAAAAACACTCAAGTACATTTTGGTAAGATATCTAAAGCGTTATTTCAAAAGAACCTTGTACTGTCTGTAGGTATGTGCGGGATTGTAACGTATGCCTTCTTTTTTCAGGGTTGCAAACATTCTGTCCAGAGCAGCAGGCGTCAAACCAGGAGATCGAGTGATGATAATTTTACCTAGAATTCCCGAATACTGGCTGATACAAGCGGCGTGTTTAAGGGCAGGTATGGCTTTAGCAAACAACATACAATAACGGAATGGACTTGTGGTGTCTCCACGCGTGATGTGATTTTCACGCGTGTTCGAAAACGCGCACTGCGAAAAACACCACGACTTTCTTTACACTATTTTATATAATACAAAATAATCTCATCTCAAATTAACAATTTCGTGACGTGTTTTACAAGAAGCATATATATAAAAGATGATACTAACATGGCTGCTTGGAGCGCTCGTTTGCGAGATATCGAATTGAACAAGAGAAGAGAACTTTTACCGACGTTTATACCGCTTTTTAACCGGTGCATATTCTTTGTTCAGGTTGTGTTCTCACTTTATTCCCATGCAATGTTGGACCTAAAGAGGTCCACCGGAGAATGCTGAAGTCAAAACCAGTGTGCGTGGTGGCGGCTTGCTGCGATCAAGTCAGCAGCAAGATGTTGGATGTTGTAGATCAGGTTCGTTTAAGCCGCTTTATCAAAGTTTATATTTCAAACAAATTTGATAATTGACAGTTATTGGACTGAGTATAGAGTACACGAGGCTTGGTGCAAAACCTTTCATATGAAAAAACTAATTTTCATATGAAAGGTTGTGTATCAGTCCTTGCTTTGATAACAAGGCATAAAGTAACTCGAAAATGAAATGTTTAGGGAATAGTAGGACGCGCGCCGACGTAACACAAGGGCGGCTTTAAATTCCGAGCAAGAGTAACCGCTGAACACAGTTGTACGACACGAAGTCCAATAAACAATTAATATTATCAGTGACACATATCTTGGTGTAATTTTTGCGTGGTTAGTTGCAAATGGTAACTTGGTCTTCACGAGCGAAGTGGCCATAGCTTAACCCAGTTTTTGTAGCATTAACTGGCTGAGAGTATACACCCCCCACCCCCTGCCCCCACCCAAACCTCCACCCAAACCTCCACCAAACCCCCCACCGAGTGGTGGATATTTACCTCGCCGCAATATCCACCACAGGCCACCGACACTGGTGAAAAGTCGTTTTAGTATGTACTAAAACAGTGAGATAATATAGCACGAAAATGATGATTTGTAACTCATTTATTCCTGTCAACGATTAAATTTTTCGCGCGCAAATAGCCCATTTCTGACTTACTCTTTCCCTCCTTTTCAAACCGAGGCCAAGTGCAAAACCATTCACATGGATATGTTTTATTTGTATTTGAAAGGAAACTTGTATCCATATGTTTGAAAAGGAGGCTTAGAGCAACTCGGAAATGGGATATTGCTTGGAGGTGAACAGCACTTGCTATCTCGAATTACAGTAGCCAATCAAAGCGCACCAACAACGCTATCCACTGAGTGTTTTAGTATATACTAATCTTAATTGTAATGAAGTCTTATTTGTGCATGCTTTAGGTTACCAGTTCTGGTGACGTTATTATAAGAAGTAGAATTTTGATCAGCAGAATGAAAGGTGACCTAAGGTAACGTCTTAGTGCTTCAATTGACTATTAAATTCTAACTTGATCGGCACTCTCTCGACTTAGTGACCAGCAGTAAAAGTGTGCATTTTGCGTTGTGTATTTGTAGGGAAGGTTGGCTTTCATTTGAGAATCTTTTACAAACTGCAAGTGCTGAATATCAGGTACGTAAGTGAGTAAGAACAGCCCATACCAAAAAATTGCCCCCTGAAATGATACATTTGCTCCGGGCGTGCGCGCGTTACTTAAATGAACTATTGCCCATGCGCAGTTGAGCTCGAACGGCCTGGGCGCTAGTCCGCGCAAGTCACCAATAGAGGCCAAAATGGGCTCAGTCAAAGCATATTGCACTGAACATAGTTAATGAAACAAACTGGTTATGTAGCTCAACAAATTTCAAAAGGAGTGTACAAAGCTGCTTTGTTTTATGTTGAACGAACCGTGACCGTGCACGTTGTTTTGTTTAACGTGTGATCCCAAATGTTTCTACTGATCAGTTGCTCATATGCATTTCAATACCTTTCGTGTTTTGTGCACGGTCAAGGCAAACGAACAAAAGAAATGGAGAACAAAAACATATAACAAAGGACTGACTGAGCCTTCATAACCAGTTCGTTCTATTAACTATGCACTGAAAAAATGGCATAATGACGTTTTTTTTTTCCGCTCCAACTAAATCATATTTCCCACCAAAATGTTCACTAGGTCCCAGTCTCTTCAAAACCGAGTGTGGATGTTGACATTATTATGGCTCCTGATTACGCCTATTAAAATGAATTATACCGCTAAAAGCGATGACCGCGCGGTTGAACTCCATACAAGCCTTAACGTGACATTGATCACTTCAAGGTCAAAATGACGGGACTTTTTTTCAAAGTTATTAAAATATTTTAACGTTTCCAGATAGAATAATAATCAAATTACTGGAATCCGAGTGTTGATTTCCGAAAAGTAATTCATAAATGGGCGAAATTTTGATTTTCCCTTCAACAATTGGCGTTTTCGCTGTTATTTTAAAGGTCAAATTGGGGGTCTAGGGACGAGTTAAATGTCATCCAATTTTTTGCCACGTTATCTTCAGTGAAATACAAGGATTTCTTCCATCGCGGAAAATCATATTTCGACACATGTGAAGATATTTTCACTGTGAAGAGTAACAACAATAATAATAAATAATAACAACAAATATTTAAACAGGGTAGCCACTTCAGTTATACAACTGTTATCAGTGTGGGCCCTGTAAAATAAAACTAAAATAAGAAATTTACAGAAAATTTATATATACAATTACGGATAAAAATTTATAAATCTTAGTCTATAAAAACACTTGCTACGGATCAGAATTTAAGAATTAAAAAGTACCGCACCCTTATAAAATAACGCACGTTTTGTAATCTCTAACTTAATTTTTTCTATAAAAAGATCATTACTGTGCCTAGTGTTGTGCGAATGGATGTCACAGCATTTCGTATTAAAATAATTAGTGAATATATCTGGGACACACCCCTGAATGCATTTGATAACTAATTGTTTTACGTGTCCCTCTCGTCGCTCTGATAATGTCTTCCATCCCAGACGACTAATATAATAATGGCATCACTTGATAGGTCCCGCGAGTTTTTGAGGATTATTCTGCCAGCTCGTCTTTGTAATCGTTCAATCTTTAGTTCGTTTTCCTTGCTGCAGCCATGCCAAGTTATTTCACAGTATTCTAGAATAGGTAGAACCATTGCTTTGTAAAGGAGGTTGGCAGATTCTGATGTAAGAAGTGGTCGACTCACTCGTGAAAAAATTCCCAGTTTCTTAGATGTCTTTGCAGCCACAAAAATATGTTCATTAAACGAGAGAGAGTTATCAAGGATAACACCGAGATACTTGATAGATGTACAGAACTTAACGGAAGCTCCATCAAGGGTAAGAGAAAAGTCCTCTGTCACTCCAGACTGACTTAGTCGTTGGCGAGTTCCAAATAGCAAGCATTCCGTTTTCTTCATATTCAGAAAAAGGTTGTTTTGTTTTAACCAGTGGGAGACAGCCGCGAAATCAAGAGACATTTTCATTTCAATCTCCGAAACTGAATTGGATAAGAGATATCAAGAGTGAAGATATCAATATCTTTACGTGCTAAAAGGTGTTGATCAACAAAAGAAACATTTTCGGCCGGATCGTCCTCGGACATCTTCGGACATCTTCAGCAATCTTCGGAAAATTTCTGAAAATGATCAGAAATGCTCGTACAACTTCGAACAGTATTCGGAGAATTTTCGAAAATCTTTGTAAATCTTCGTAAAAGTTCGAAAAATTGCTTATAACTTCGTCATTAGTGTCGTTGATGGGGCGAGAATGGAGAATATTATTGATTTCATTATGTCAATGGTATCATTTTTTTTTCGTTAGACTGTAAAGACATTCAGCTCGGCACCTGCTGTAATATGTTTCACTACTGGCACAACTGGAAATGCGAAGATGATCGAACACTCACAAGCCAGTGTGGGCCTTGGCTTAACGGGAATGCGAAAGTAAGTAACTGTAAATCTTTATTTAAACACGGTAAAATCATCAGGAACATAACCTAGCTAACCTAACTAGCCTAAACAAATTACAAAGCTAACTACAACTAATCTAAATAAACCTGTTTTTCATGAATGCCGTGTGTAGTTTGCTACTACTAGGGGCGAGTTGCCCGGGGATTCGGAAACCCCCCTCCCTTATCTCTGAAATTCACTCCAGAGCCCCCTTATTCAATTTTCCCCCCTCCCCTCCCCCTTACCATGGATTCTGCTTTTTTGCCATGGTAAATAATTGGTGAAGTACACTTGGGTTTTCGTTTACCGTGGTAAATGCGGTTACGTTCTGTTAAACGGATCCTCGTGATTTATTTATTAACTTCGGGTATCCAAACACCTTGACTTCTTCTGTCATGGGCGCTCTTTTTTGTTCTTGTTCTCTGGAGAGTTCACCACGGTATATTTACCTCGAGGAACAGAGTCGGTCACACGTACTAGACGCATTTTTCCGTAGTAAAAGAGCCATTTATCGCGTTAATATTGTGCATTGCAACAGCATCTAATATACTTTATTGAACTAGAGTGGAGTCTATAAAGAAAAAAATTTAGTCGAGTTTCTGTTTTGCACGTTTAAGGACCGAGCCGAAGGCTCAAGCGTCCTCAGGCGATCTTCGACCGCACAAGGGATACTTACTTATTCTGTTTGCACCCCCTGTGCTTAATATGGGGTCCGTTTAAGGCGGGACCTAACCTGATCGCCACTTTTCCGCCACTTAACATGGCTTTAATGGAAATATCTCGTTCACGTTTCAAGCAATCCAAAAACTCTATGCTTATCCCGTAAAGCTATGTTGTGGGGTGTTTTGTGAATTTTTGGGTGATTTTTGGGTATGTTTGGGAGGAGATAGTTTTTCCGGCTAGAACTGAGGATTGGTAAAATTAAGTGAAATAAGAAATATTGAAGATTTAGTGAAGTTTTAAAATTAGAATTTGTAGTTAATAATTAATAGACGGATACCAAGTTAGTCCACTAGCAACCTGGGGTGCTCTTACGTGGGTATCGACTGTCTGTTGGTGTTCCAAAAATCATTTTCTTACTCCTATCCCTTCTTAAAACCTCATTAAATTTCATTCAAATTTAGGTTAAGTCCCGCCTTAATAGAGATCCGCTTAATATGGGGTCCGTTTAATAGAGGTCCACTTAATATGGGGTCCGTTTAATACTGGTTTCACTGTAATAATCTTTTCAGAGGTCGTTTCACGGAAACAGATCTATACTGGTGCACTCTCCGGAGTGGCTGGGGATGGTTCATGCATGACGCTTTCTTTGTCACGTGGTCCGATGGCGCAGGAGCATTCTCTCATTACAAGAATGTCAGCGCCAGCGAGGCGATTAACACCCTTCAGCGGTATCCCATAAGTCAAGTCACAATGTCTCCTTTCATTTACTTGAAAGCACTAAAAGAAGGGCATGTTAAAGGTGTGAAATTTCCCAGATTAAAGTGTTGTTACACTGGAGGCGAAATAATAACTAAAGACTTGATACGCCAATGGCAAGAACAGACAGGAGTGGAACTGTGGAACCATTATGGACAAGTTGAGATGGTAAGTTGTGGTACTGATGGAGCGGTTTAAAATTATGTCGAAAGTAATTTGGCGATTGGCTAAAAAATCTGGTTCCAGGCTCCCTCTTATCCCATTTCCCCTCTTGGCCTCTGGATCCTTGCAACTTGGCTATCAGCTTATATTCTACTGGTAGATGAGCCACCCAGATAAACGGTGGAAATACATACATACATACATACATACATACATACATACATACATACATACATACAAAATCTTTATTAATTTTCTTTATTAATTATTAATAAAAATCGATTTTGATAAACATTTTAACAAGAAAATTAACGATACGATAACGATACGAAAACTACACCCTTATTCCTATAAATATGCTTAACCATTACCCTCAATTTATTCATTCGACAATGATGACATGAAGTCATCGAAACGTCATGTAGTTTTCGTACCGTTAATTTTCTTGTTAAAATGTTTATTAATCATTAGGAAATAAACTCTTTTATGCTGAAAATTTTCTGTTAGTTAATATTCTAAACAATTTATTGTTCTCGTAATCGACAAACGGTCTAAATAATGGGAGCCCATGATAATCATTATCATATAGCGTCTTGTTGGCTATGACGACTCGATTTGAGAAATAAATGTAAAAATGACTTTAAAAAGCATCGTTTTTATGCGTTGTGTGACATTCTATTACCTTTTTGGAAGGAATTTATCAGACGTAAAGAAAGAACGGTTTTCTGAAATTTGTGTGATTAAAGGAGATGTACACAAATATACATTTTACTCTCTGCAGAATGATATGACTCTTCCACGAGATCCAAATGATGAACTACATATCGGATCTATTGGTAAACCCTTTCCGGGAGTCGACATGCTTGTAAGTAAAGAGAAAATTAGAGATTCAATCATTTGTGTTGCTTGTGAATGGGAAGCTAGAATCAGTTGGTTAGCTAGCGTTTACAGAACGTCAATTTTTTACGCTGCAGATCGTTGACGAAAATAACCAAGAGGTACCTCATGGAAAAGTTGGAAGAGTTGTTATTCGCGTGAATCCTTACCGCCCTGTTGGGTTGTTCACTCATTATGTGGTAAGAAAATGACATAATATTGTGATTATTGTCTACTAGAGACCTATAACGCGCGCTGTAACTTGTTAGCTGTTTCACACATGACTGCTTAAACACGTGTATGACGTCACATTTAATTTCTTTGTAAGATCCGATGGACCACCTCATGAATAAAAATTTTAAATTTTAGATCAAACAGAATATCCTATCAAAGTTCTGTGTTTGTTTGCAGGACGAGCCGAAGAAAACTGCTGCCCATTTCTCTGGAGATTTCTACGTCACAGGTTTGAAAATGCTGCATATGCTCAGTGTTCGGACTGCTACAAATTTAGCTTCTCTAAAGGCGACACAAGTGTTAGGAGGAATTCCGCAACTTACTCCGAAATCCACAACAGTTACCTATAACTAACCGCTGCCAACACTAAAGTAAAGCGAACTAACTATAACCTGCATAAAGATTGAAAACGCCAAAATTGCAAAAACTAAAAGCAAACAAATCGAGCTTTCACAATTGCTTTGGTTTTGCATTGCTACGCTTTGTGATTGGCTAAAAAATCTCGCGCCACTTTCTCGACCAATCAGAAGTAAAACCAAAACCAATCGTGACTTGCTCGCACGCGTTTTCCCGCGCTTGGCGCCGGCGACATGTAATTGCTTCGAGCTCTGATTAGTTCATTGGATTGTTTACGACTGCTGTGATTGGTCAGAGTAATTTCTTTGGTTTTGGTTTTACAACACTCAAATGAAAACTGCTCTACATCCAAACGGCTGCTTTTGTTTTGCTCCATATAATCTTTTTATCCAATTAAGTTGTATATTTGGTTTCATTTGGCGATAAAACATGGAGAAAGGTTTAGCGAAATGTTATTATTTCAGCGGCACAGTGTCCGATCAAGAAACACATTTGGTGACTGACTGTTAAGTCATGTAAAATACTAAATTCTCTACAAGTAACTTTCGGGCTGAAGAGAACGGGCGTCATCGAGCTTTATAAAATTTGTAGACTCAACTCCTTAATCAGATTGTACGTTTAAAAGATAATTTGTGTGAAAGCTTTTGTGTTGTTTAACAGGTGATTTGGGTCGAAGAGATGCAGCTGGTCATTTCTGGATAATGGGACGCTCTGATGATATGATTATATTGAACACGTAAGTGAAGAATAGTCCTTTTTACAGTTGTGTGCTTGGTGACCTTGCCTTTGAGTGGAAGCGAGGCTGGAGGTGACCTTGCTTTGATACAAACCTTTCTGCCTTTCATATGTTAATAATGCTTTTCTCATGCTAACTAGCTAAATTTACATCTGAAATGCTCAAGGTCTGTATCAAAGCAAGGTCACCTCCAGCCTCGCTTCCACTCAAAGGCAAGGTCACCAAGCACACAACTGTAAAAAGGACTATTGTAAAAAAAATAATAATAAAAAAAAGGACTATTGTGCTTTATACAGGAGGTAGGCCATGTTACTCAAGGCAACCTTTTCCCGCTCTCTTTTGATAGGACAAACATTTATCCTCACGAAGTGGAGAGCTGTTTAAACGAACATCCTGCAGTATTGGACAGTGCGGTGGTCAGCAGTCCTCAAGCAACTGGAAAGGTACGTCATATTAGCAGAACTAGAACACCACGAATAGTAAAGTCGGGCTTTAGGGTCTTGTAAGGCACGAGAATTATACCAATTGTTATGATTTGTTTTACAGTGGTTTTTCCGGTCACACAAGGTGATCCGTCACGAACGTTACTACGTCATTTGAAACGGCCTTTAATCAGTCTTTCGCAATCACTCGTGCATGCAAGGTCTATTTTATATCTGTTCCTCGAAAAAAGAGAAAAGGAAATCGTTATCGAATGGAACTCTCGCCAAATCCGGCAATAACGTAACGTTTACTTGATATGTTTCGTTTCGTCATTTTCCTTGTAAATTGATTTTCAGTTTCACGATATTGATAATGATTTTCCGGCCGTTTTTCACGGCTTTTCACAGCTACAGGTAAAAGCCTCCTATTGCAACTACGAAATGAAGAATAAACAGTCAATTGATTCTACAGTGTCACAGTGAATCTTCGATTGTGGCGCAGTTACACTACTGGCTATGCTTCAAATTCTTAATTTCTAATGTACGCTTAAAGCCCGGTTTCACAACTCGTAGAGTTTTTGTTTTCAATTAGTTGTTATCTCTTATGACTTTAAAGTTGCTTTGTCAAGTGATATGACGTCACTTTGTGGTCATTTTATCTGCAGTGAATAAACGAAGCACTTTGACTTCAAACTCAGTATGGAAAATTAAACCGATCTGTGGTCTTCAAATGGATTTTTTGGTAAACGCTACAGCACGATATATGTTTTTAAATGTGAAGCCATTCGAGAAAGCGCCAACCTTTTAATGAGTTAATTCATCTAAACTTTTATCTAAAAAAAATTGAAATAAACACTTAGCCACAGGCTAAAAAACACTTGAAACAGAATTTTCTTACGGAGAAACCATTGGCATTCTGCCCGACTAAGGAACCCTTTCACTCCTAAAAGCGGCCAAATGAAAGTATTTCGCAAGAGCTTAATAAAATGGTCACACTTTAAAGTTTTAGCCAGTAGCTAGATAAGTGAAAAGTTAGAAACATGCTACAGGAGCAAAAAGTTGATTCTGGGAGTGGAAGAGTTAAACCTGTTGCTGCGTTAAATTTTGTCCTGTTAAGATGTTGGTGCCCTATGTACCACCCGGAGCGGCGGGGTGGTGGCTTTAGCTTTTAAAGACATCTCGTAAACGAGGCAATGAATTTATTCCAATCATTAAAAGCTGACATCTCCATGTTTCATATGCACCAACATGGAGAAAAGAAGCCAGCAAAAAATCGGAAACCCCTCTTTTTTTGGTGGTGACTTTAACGCTGTTTTATGGATAAAGTTTTTAATATAACATCAATTTTTTTCTTTCATTCTTTGAAGCCGGGGATGAAAGCGTACGTCGTGTTATCAAGTGGCTTTAAGAATGAAAAACACAATGAACTGATAAAAAAAACTACAGGATTACGTGTGCGACAATGCTGGGGACTGGATATGCCCACACAAGGTGAGTCAGAGTCTGCACATACGTCCAAATAACATACACACTCACAGGAGCCCATATCCCTGACACTCATGCTCTTGAAAACTACTTCGCAATTTAACGACGACTTTCATAACAGAAAGCGGGGGTGTAGTGATTAGCGCGTTAGACTTCAGGGCCGAGTTGTTCGAAGGACGATTAGCGCTAATCCAGGGTTAATAACCATGACAACTCATATGCTCTGTTGACAGTTAATCCAGGATTAGTGCTAATCAGGCTTTGAACAACGCGGCCCAGATCCGAAGGTCGGTGGTTCGAGGACTGGACTATCGGCCGTCGTGTTGTTTGGCCCCGGTTGTTCGAAAGGTGGATAGCGCTATCTACCGGATAAATCACTATCCAGTGGATAAGTGTTAACAAAATCCTTTGTTATCCGCTGGATAGTGATTTATCCTGTGGATAGCGCTATCCAACTTTTGAACAACCGGAGGCCAGGGCCCGGTTGTTCGAAAGCAGGTTAACGCTAACCCAGGATTAAAACTTAACCGAGGATTTAATTTCTCTTGTAAGAAGTGTTTTTAAAAGCTTATTATAAGTTGCATGCGAAGACAAGTCAGAGACGAAACTTAAGGGCAAAAATACTTCAGAAAAATCTCCATTGATTAATTGTTTAACTGGAATCAAAACTGATGCAAACCCTGGGTTAGCTTAACCGCGCTTTGAACAACCCGACCCAGGTGTATAAATGGATACTGCCGACATAATGCTGGGGGTATCCCTGGGATGGACTAGCATCCCATCCAGGGGGGAGTAGCAATATTCATAGTTGCCTCAGATGTGGGCAACATGTGGCTCGTGTGCGATTTTATTAACTCGTGAATACGTGAACGTTTAACAAGTTATAACATTTGGGTAGATATTTCACTCTATCAGCTGTTAACATTGAGCCCGCAATATGTAATGGTCACCTGCCTTACCCATAGCCCGTTTCGCAGATACGGGATTTTGCCCCCAGGGCATCCCATAACGAGCATTTAAATTAATATATTCATTTGTTTTCAATGTTCATTATGGGATGCCCTGGGGGCAAAATCAATATGGCTGCCGTATCTGCGAAACGGGCTATGGTGACGGCATTGGGGAAGTTGACACAGGGGGTAGGGGTCGGTAGAGCAAAACACCTAGGAGAGGGCCCGAAAGTGTGCAGAACCTTTTCGTCTTCGCGAGTTGGCTCATCGGAGCCTTTGATTTATAACAGATGCATTATCCGTCTGGGCAAACTTGTACAACTTGGTATTTCAGGCACAAAACAGGTTATGTGTTTAGACAAACCATCGGCTTTAGTGTGTCTTGAAAAACCCACCAAGTTGGCGAATGCATAAACCATGTTGCGTGTGTTTAGACGAACTCCGTGACGCATATCGACTAGGTGGTTTGCTCAAGTTCATCTCACCCAAGAAAACACTAAGTTTTTAGTTGAAGGCAACATGCCACTTCAAAATTTCATTCAGATTCAAGGAGCAGTCAGTTTTCCTCATTGCAGTCTATTTGCTCGTTTTTTTTTTTCAGTAGAACTGCAGTTAAAATGTTTTCTATTTAATGTTGTAGGTGGAAATTATCGATGATCTTCCCAAAAATGTGTTTGGCAAAATCGATAGACGCAAACTGGAGAATGGGGACTACAGTGATGAGAACAAGCCACAACAAAGCAACTGAAAAATCAATGATTAGAGAATTAAAGTTTTCCGTCAACATTATTTTTTTTAAGTAATCCCATTTAAACATATTTGAACATTACTTTATGTATTTGATTGTTACCCGAGTTCAAGTCCCGCTCTGACCACTAGCTGGAGTTGTTTCACGGTAGACCCATGTTCAACTGCTCGGCCACGCTTGTAAAATAGCCGACTGGTCTGCCTCCTGTCGGTTGGGATTTTTAACATGTTATGTTCAATTTGCAATATTTGTTTCTATAATTGAGTGGCGTGCCTGTGAATTAGCTTGACAGGTAAGAAGAAAGAGAGAGACGCCTGCCAAAACTGGAGCGGTGGGGACATGCGGTGTGACCCCAACGGACTTGTCGTGGCACCCGGGGTACCCACGGAATAAAATGGTCATCGAAAATCCCAAGAGGTCCCCGGAGGAAAATTCTTTAGATGTGCTAAAAAGATGGCGGATTGTGACTCTCGTTCGAAAGCAAAACCAAAACTTACCCGATACGTTAAAACTAGTATTCCTGTGTGTAGCACCGAGTATAAAAAGGTTGAAAAAGAAGTCAAGGAGAAACGGGAAAACATGGAGACAAGGCAGCGGAGATTGAAAACCTGAAATTCAAATTTGAAGACCTTCAGGTTCGAGATGATGTTTAGCTTGCCGCCGGTTGCGAGTCCGATCCTTTCCTCTTCCCAGTCCCCTCTCCTCTTCCTTTTCCCTTCCCGCCGTACGCATTTGCGCGAGCGGGGCCGGAAAAAGCCGTACGGCCCTACTACAAAAGCGGACGACCTCGCGCGTTAAAATTCTAAGTAATTTTGTCTCCAAATTGGTCATATGATAAAATACTTATTGACTAAGTTAGGTCGGGCCGGATGGGAAAATATTTGGCTCTCGGCCAGGGAGCACGGACCTCGCTGCGTTCGAGAGGTGGTCGCTTCCGAGAGGTGGTCGCTTACAAGAGGTGGTCGCTTACGAGAGGTGGTCGCTTACGAGAGGTGGTCGCTTACGGGAGGTGGTCGCTTCCGGGAGGTGGTCGCTTCCGGGAGGTGGTCGCTTACGAGAGGTGGTCGCTTACGAGAGGTGGTCGCTTCCGGGAGGTGGTCGCTTCCGAGGGGTGATCGCTTCAAGAGGTGGTCGCTTCCGAGAGGTGGTCGCTTAGGAGAGGTGGTCGCTTCCGGGAGGTGGTCACCTCCGAGGGGTGGTCGCTTACGAGAGGTGGTCGCTTACGGGAGGTGGTCGCTTACGGGAGGATCGCTTACGAGATGTTATACCACAGGAGGTCTTAACTTTGAATCATATGAACCTGTAATTTCAATATGCAAAGCACTAGTCTGAAGCGCCAACACTCACAGGGGGAAGGGCGAGAAAGTGGCTGACACTTCAGACTAACAAAGCACATATTAGCGATGCAAGGCACAAAAGTTTCGTTTGTTTGACTGGTACTGTAACACATTATTCAATTTGCGCCTGTTGTGACATCAAAATATGGCCGAGTGGTCGCTTACCTGAGGTTAAAAACAACAGAAATTGAATCGGTAAGGTTAAAAGTGGTCGCGGCCGGGTAACTTACGAGAGGTTTAGACTATAATGATTTGACTGGAAAAAATTTGGTATTTTGGGATGGTTGCTTAGTCAAGAGATGGTCACTTGCAGGGGATGGTCGCACATGGAAGTTCGACTGTATGTCCCATTAAAATGTGGATGCCTTTACAGTGAAAGTGTTAGTCCTCCATCAACCAGCAAAACCTGAAAGACAAAGTTATTGAGAAAATATGTAAACAAAGACAAAAACAACAAGTCAATGACGAACAAAAATGGGAATTCATGATGTGAACAAAAATGAGGTAACGAACAAAGAAAAGACTAGTCCAGGGCTTGAAATTGCGCCTGTATCGGGCGCATTTTTGACTAAAGATTTCGCTTTTGCGACTAAAATTTTCGAACTTGCGACCAAATTATAGGAATTACTTGCAAATTGTGATTGAGAATTTTTTTAATTTCGCACCCTGTAGTCAAATATCAAGAAAGAAAGGATTGTTGGTTGTAATATACAAGTAAAGTGTTAAATGCAAACTGTCTCCAGCATACCACAAGCATGGGACTTAAAAATTAAATACACAAAATACACAGCAAATGACAACAATGGGCACCTTTGGAGCCTTTTATCTTATATTTTAGCAAAAAGTGTAATATTTGCCCTTTTTGCTTGCATACTCTCAGCTTTCTCCTCCCTGCCCCAATAGGGAAGTTGTGGATGTCACGACAGATGTGTATATACCTCGCCTGTGATGTATGGTGCCTCAGCTAAAAAGCAAACTGTTTCTGCAACCTCATGAACTGTTCCATATCTGCCAAGTGGAATCAAAGACTCAATTCCTGAATTCTGTTTTCTTAAGGTTAAAGTCACGTCAGTCTCTATAAATCCTGGTGCAACCATGTTCACTCGAACGTTCCGTGATGCAACTTCTTTTGCCAATGACTTAGTGAAACCTACAAGTCCTGCAAGAAATAATATTAACCCATTGACTTCTAGAGTTTAGGGAAATGAATGGAATGAAAGGACGACACACATCACTTGCGTCACATGGCGCTTTAAATACACTTACGAGAATGAGATCGGACATCAGCTCATGAAGGCACCTTAGGCAGCCGCTATCAGTTCATTGTTAATCTCATCTCCCCCAAAACCACCCATGAACTATGCAAGGGTTATTAACCTGGCACGAGGGGATATGTGATATATTGGTCGCGATCTGGCAAGTTAATTATCTAGGAATAAGATTGATGAAGTTGTCTTTTTATGTAAACAAAAAATATTGACTGATGATAGTGTGTTTTCCTTGTTAAGCCCTATTTTGTCCTCCCATTTGTGTTATTTTATTTTTGGGGGACTAAGTCACGGGGAATATGTCGAGGGGAATATGCCGAGGGGAATATATTCCATTGTTTCGCTATTGTTATCAGCTATTGTTTCAGTCCTGCACTCCCCTGTTACAATCAAAGCCGCCACCAGCTTTTCAGACAGTTAATAATGGTCAGGGGCTTTTGAATATATTTACCCGAAAAGAACAAAGAAAACCGAGCCAACTGAAAAATAAGTACAGTATGGCACTGAGGTGGTCACAGCCACGGTTTTGTTATGTCCCTAATGAAAACCTGACCACCATTTCTATGTGGTCATCCGAACCAAGTGAAGGTCTAACCATTTGCAGATGTTATAGCAAAGGCAACACCTTTGTCCTCAGTTATTTTAAGACCCTGAGTGTTGGTCTGGCCATGATTCGAACCCGCGACCTCCCACTCTGCACACTGGCACTCTACCAACTGAGATAACCTGGCGGCGGTGGTATATCATCCATTTTTAACCTGTGAATACATGAAGCGTAATGAACGGGTTATCACAGATGGTGGCAAATATGCAAATGAGCATTCGCTTGCTCCTTCCATCAGCTGTAAACTTTTTGAATCAATAAGCCTATTTTCAAAATTAAATATTGCTATATTACCTGACTTTGAAGCTGCGTACACACACTGCCCTGCATTTCCCTTCATTCCCACCACACTACCAATGTTAATAACTACACCGCCTTTTTCTTTCAACATGTGTTTTAAAACAGCTTGTGACGTATACATAGCTCCAAAAAGGTTCGTATTTATCATGTTCTGCATGTGTTCAGGTTTAGTTCTGAGCAACAAGCTGTCGTAGTTCACCCCAGCCGCGTTCACAAGAATACTGACTTGTCCCAGCTTGTTTTGAATATCTTGCAAGGAATCCTGTACTGATGTATAACAACTAATATCGCAATTCAAGCTCAGGTGTTTTTGACCAGGAGAAGTAGCGCTTGACTGCAAACTGTGCACGCATTCAGCCGCACGATCTTTGTCTCTGGATACAACAGCCACATTTCCACCTCGACGGGCCAGAACTTCACTTACAGCTCTACCGATTCCTCGAGACCCTCCAAAAACTGCGCATACTTTCCCGTGCACTTTGGAAACCATTAAGCTTTTTTATCCAAAGTAAAATTTTAACGTCAGAAATCGACAGGCGATATAAACTTTGACCCAGTCTTCCCTAACACTTGAGGCGCGGGGCTTGATGGGAAGGAGATGATGTGTCAGTCGACTCATCCCCAGGGCCTTCGCCGTTCAAAATGACGGCGCGGAGTTTATAGAGTATTTTGTCACGTGATGCAGGATAACATTGTCGTCTTGGAAGTTATTTCTGGCCAGCGATTGGGAGCTAAATTTGTTTTCTTAAAATTCAAGCGTAACAAGGCCATTTCATCATGTGTTAATACTTGATTTTTCTTCACTTGTAGCTACTTGTGGGATATTTTTCATGGTATAGTGCTCCAAACCATTGCAAAACTAGTATATCTCTTTCTTTATCTTAAAAATAAGACCATTTCTGTTGCATGCGAAAAAAGCCATTCTGCTTATTGGACCTAAGATGGAGAGAAATGGCTATCTAGGAACCTCCCTTAGCAACGGTTGCCATGGTAACATACAAAATTGCAAACACATTAATTTCAATTTACTTAGTGATACAGTTATTTTCTCCAAGTTGGAGATAAAATGTGCGGCATGCATGGCTAAATAAAGAAATTTGCTTTATTTTAAATTAAAACTTCCATAAAAGAACAAAAAAGTTCTCTTTCAGTTTTGAACCTTTTTGCCATGGTCTTGTAAAACAGTTTATCATTTATTTACTATTAAACATCTTGATGCTAAACATGAGATCCCTACAAAAACTACAGTACCACTATGTGCAAAGAGCTGCATTCACCATGAGATGATGATTCATAGGAATAAAAAAATGCTATCCAGCCTGACTAATCACAAACATACAGTAATTATCATAAAAATGTGACCATTTGATGATATTTATAACAAGCAGTCTAATATTAGATATGAGCTCCATGAACAGTGCGTAAAAATAAGTAGATTAAACGTTGTAGGCGAGTTAAGGCTTGATCTTCATATCATAAAATATATGATTATGTACATGAAAACCTTTTAGATGTCAGTTAAATTTTAGCCTGTAAGAGCAGATGCCTTTTCTAGCTTTCATTTCACCCACTGAGAAAAGGTGTTTGCTCTCAAAGGCTAGTATAATTTTTCACTTTAACAGAATCGGTTTTTTTTTTCATATGTCCAATATCTTAGCGGCATTTATGATTACAAGTATAATTTATCAATAACTTATTATTTTTTCCATAAATTTGATACTAGCACTAAATTAAGGTATTATTTTCTTTATAAGTACGTTATGAATACCACCAATTAATAGATGCTTACATTTGTACAAACCCTTCTTTTATTAACGGTTAGTCACCATTAATACTTATTGAGTAAAAGAATCTTGCATATAGGTATTGGTGCAGATGATATATGACCATACTAAATGTGCTACACAGTGTACATAATTTCATAAATCTTGTAATGCCATCAAAAGAGTATACTAAGTGAACATTAATTCGACCATATTATTGATATAAGCTGATGTCCCACTTTGGGATTTACATTTAATTTATTTAATAAGGGAGCTGAATAATATCACTGAGTAACATTTTTGTGGAGGTGGGGCAGTGTAGTGTTTAGTGTGTTGCATTTTAGATCTGAAGGACTGTGGTCTGAGGCCTGGCGTGCGTTTCTCGAAAGACCTGAAAACTTTTCGGACCCGAAAAGCTGTGTTACATGCAGAATGTTTACCAATAAATATTTGGTTTTTGTTGATTTTGAAAGCTAAACAATAAAATCTTACGTTTACTACACAACTTTAGCTGATTTGTGGGCTTAAAACTTCAACGCCTTTCGTTAGAAACTACATTTAAAAAATAGCTTTCGGGCCCGAAAAGTCTACGGGAGTTTCGAGAAACGCACGCCTGGTCTCTGCCATTGGGTTGTTTGACCTTAGACAAGAAACTTTACTCCACATTTTCTCTTTACACCCTGGTGTATAAATGGTTGGGGGGTAGCCCTGCAAAAGGATTAGCATCCCATCCATGGGATGGGGGGGGGGGGGGGGGGGGGGGGAGCAATAGCAAAACTCCCAGTTGCTTTTTGCTAAAGAAATGGGGGTTAAGCCGAGTGGGCCACCTGTGGCTTGTGTGGGAGCTTTATGTCCCACTTTGGGATTTCCATTTATTTATAAGACAAGGTGAATAATATCACTGAGTAACTTGTAACCACTGGATGCCAAATTAGTGGTTGTTCAGTTGGCTGAGTGGGCCACCTATGGCTTGCGAGCGAGCTATATATGGCCCACTTTGGGATTTCCATTTAATAAGGTGAGTTGAATAATATTAATACTGAGTATAACTATGTAACCACAGAATGCAAAATTATAAAAAAGTGGTTATTCAATTGTCCTGGACAAAATCACCATGAGTGATCGCCCATTGTGCAACTCTATTCTGCCATGGCACAAATCCCTGTTATCACAAGGTTTGTCTTAGTGAAGAAATAGCTGTTTTAAACACCTTTCTTTCTTTTTTGTTAATATGACATTTTCAAAACCCTACTAATATGATGAACAACAAAGATAGTGAGGTCATTATTGGGCTATATATACACATGATGTTTCTTGGCTTAATCAGGGATAGAGTGCTGGGCAATCAAAACCAATAATAATTACAGTGGATGTTACAGTAATTATTACTGTAACATCCACTGACCAACCCAACCAATGATCCTTATTCACAAGGGGTAGGTTGTAGTGGTAAATGAAAAAAAAAAACAAATGGGTTGCCCCAAGGTCAATTCAACTAGACACAAAAGGAAATTTTGTATTCTGAACCATCACACTGTGTTATACCCCCAGGGGGGATACTCGAAATTTACATGACGGGGGGGGGGGGGGGGTCCGACGGAACCTCATTTTTTCAACCCAAAAAAATACTCAAGCTTGAACTTAACACCCCCAAAAATACCTAGCATCGAAATTTTATATCCACAAAAATAATCTGATCCACGTAAACCCCGGCACTGATCGCAACAAAAACGTCGCTCTGAGATTTGAAACCCAAAAAAATACGCTTATTGTTTTTAAGACCCAAAAAAATACCCGCCGGATTTCTTGCCCCAAAAAGTACCAAGGGTCGAAATTTTAGACCCAAAAAAATATGTTGGACCCCCCCACCCCCCCCCCCCCCCAGTATCCCCCCTGGGGTTATACCAGAGAGAAAAACTAATGATTTTCAAATAATTTGTTATAGACATTGGGCTCAATGGAGTACAATAATATACAGGGTGAGTATGGCTGAGTGTAGCTGCATGTGGGCTGCCAGAAGGCTAGTGCCTTGTGAAATTGTGCAATTTACATGTACATGACTGACACAAATTAAAGAATGTAAAACTATCAGTTTGAAAATGTAGATAACTCAGTCATCAGCTGAGAGTGTTTCTGTTGGCGGCACATAATCATCTGCTGGCCCACCAAACTGAGAGTCAAACTTTGCTCCTCTTCTGTAAGGTCCATCACCTCCTCCGCTGCCAGACTCGACGAGTGGGCGTTTATAGACACCCAGTTCTCTTCGACAACTTGGACACTGGTGTCCCACATCCTTTGCACAGTCAGTGAAAAATGGAATGCAACAACAACTGAAAGCAAAATATGTTGTTTTATTATTTTTAAAAATAAACAAATACTCAGTAAACTGGCCCTTCTTGTTCCCCTATTCAGTAGTGTTAGAAATTAGACTGGACTTATTGTTGATAATTTGTGTGAGACATGATGTAAAAGTAACTCCGATATAAACCATGTGATCATAATCACGTGATCACATAGTCATAAGATAATAACGTTTTAAGTGTCACCCACATGGTCTGCCAAATTAATAACCAATCAATTGAACAGTCATGTCCAAATATAGATGCACTATACCTACCAACTCAGCCTAGTCCCTAGGCGTTCTCGGCTCGGTCAAACCTGGACCCTACTTTGAGCCGTGACGTCACCGAGAGAGCCTCGCCGAGAACGCCTAGCAAATATTGCCAGATCCAATATGGCGGCATTTTCCGCCAAATTACTGCAACTTCAGAAGGTGGCAGAAAATTCTTCATGGGAAGGGTTTCTGCGTGCATGCGAAAAAGAAAAAAAACAGTTTAGGTTCATTGACGATTAAGGAACCCAAATTTAGTGCAATTGAAGTGGACTTTCACGCTCAGCAACTTGTACCAGCCGATGAACTTGTTGAATTTGTGCCGGTGACGACTGTGGGTAATGGATCATGTTGCTTCCGTTCAATTTCTACCTTAGTAAACGGCGATGAATCCCTGCACGAGGAGCTAAGGTTACGGACTGTCGTTGAAATGGCCCTCAATGAAGCCTATTACCTCACAGATGAGGATTTCTTGCACCAGATTAGTACTCAACAGCAGGTGTTTAACATCAGTGCCTGTCCTAGAACCATCGATGCTGCTGTGTTAGAAAGCGTGTATCGCGAGGAAGCAAAGCAAACGTGTAAACTGTCAACACATACGTCGTTCTGGCATTTGCAGGCACTCGCTTATGTTCTAAAACGACGCATCAGCAGAAGTAGGTGCTTAATTAGTTTTAATTTTAAATGTATTTTTTATTTAGAAAAAGGTGATTTCCAGAAAAAAAGGCAAAACTTTCTTAAGGTCAATAAAAATGATGCTAACCTTTCTGTTGTCATGAAATACAGAAATTGTGGTTCTCAGGTATCTCGATAGCACCGGCACTTAAATTTTTTGGCAGCTACACTTTGTAAATATTCGATTTCGGTGTTTTAGTATTGAACACTCAAAAATGGTAAAATGATCTAGTGAATTTTAGACCCTAAAAATTCTGGTGTTTAAAAATCATATATGCTGTTATCAGATGAAAGACTAAGGGCAAATAACTATGCGTGATGTTTACGCTTCTAGTTATAATTATTTGAGATATAATTTTGCAAAATGGAGCTGGTCAAGGTTGGAACAAAATGAAATTCAAATTCAGGCTATTTTAGAGAAAAAGACTGCTTTGTGATTTTGCCAACAGGAGGAGGAAAAAAAAAAAAAGCAATGGTTCTACTGTTGTAATAACCCCACTAAAGTATCTTATGTGTGACCAAGTTTTCCGATGTAAAAAGCATGGTTAGCTGCTGGACTACATGGAGAACTACAAGACTCAGAAAAGCAAGGGCTTTTTTATTCACTAAAGCAAACTAGCTGTTCAATCAAGGTCCTTTTGGTAAATGCAGAAATGATTTCAGACAACAAGGTTCTGCTGGATATTTTGATTACCCTGTGCTCTAGTAAAAAGTTGTCATTGCTTGTAATTGATGAATGCCACTGTGTTGGCAAGTGGGGACACCAATTTCGAGATTCCTATTTAGGACTGGGAAGGCTCAGACTTTTATTTCATCAGTTCCAATGCTGCTCTTGACTGCAACAATTGCACTGCACCCTGGAGTAAACTTTGATCTGGAAAAAAATGTGAAAGATTCAAGAAAATTTGATATACAAAAAGAGTCTTTATACAATTACTAGCCACTGAAATAAAAAACAAACTGATAGATAGATTTAGCATGAGGTTTTTTTATGCTGTAGAGGTTCCCTTGTTTAAAATTACTGTGTATCAATGACAATAGTGAAATATTTGGAATTTACATATAGCTGAAAGATTGGGTATTGCTGAACTTATCCTCAGTGTATTAAAACCAGTGATGTAAAGAAATTTTAGAAAATGAATACATTGTACAGCTGTACCTGTCTGCTTCAATCTCTTCTGCCGGTTAGTCTTCACTGATGGACTGTTTGGTAATGTCCTTTTGCCAGAACAGATAAATTTAGGACGAGGAGAACATCCTGCAAAATTATTAAATGTTTACCACCGTAAACAACACACTTACAGCACACATTGAGCAAAGAAATATTATCATAACCTAACACAACAAATCTTTGCCCTAAAAATCACTTTATTTTCAGTCTACAACACTTCTTCACCTCTTTGAAAAACAAAACAATTATATATTATAGTAAATGTAACTTTAAGATTCGAAGAAGTCTAGTACCTAGCTTCTTCAATGTCTATTTCCTGCAGGCCTTCGCTGTTGGTGATCATGGCGGTGTCCTTGGTGATGATGGCGGTGGAGTCTTCTGCTACAGGACAAAACAGTTTTCGATGAGGCGAACATCCTGAAAATTTATAAAATGTTACAGTAACACCGTAAACAACTCTGAAATATTTAAGATATCGTGTATTACAATCAATCATGACAAAATACCTTTCAGGCCACCACACAAAGGATGCGTAGAAAGCTCCACATCGCAATCGGACTCCCACTCCGAGTCTACAAAAATTTATAAGCTTGTGTTATGTTTTGCATTGCAGATTTCAACGAAGCTTGTCATGTACAGGAAAGAAATTCGAACGGAAAGCAACGATGAGCAAAATAACATAACTTAAAAAAGTTATGCCACAAAGTTAGAACTTACCGTCATTTGTAGACACCTCCATGATTGGATTATATTCCATCGGGGAGCAGCTTTTGCAAAATAAGATGTTAAAACTAGTAGAAACCAACCAGGGTTTTTTTTGCGCTGAAATCAGGGGTATTTTGGCAATATTTGCTAGGCGTTCTCTCGTCCACCCCGTCCCAGACTTCGCGCGGACAACGGGGCAAGAGAGAACGCCTAGGGACTAGGCTGCTACCAACTCACACGCATTATGCATGTGACACGCCTGCGGATCAAAAACATCGATCACACGCATACAGGACAATTTCACACGCCTGACTCACAATTCCAGACTACTTGTTCATTAACCATTAACGTGAAAAATTGAATTCAATTTCCACCCAAAAAAGTCCAGTTAACGGCGCTAAATCTCGCTAAAATATGCGTGATCTGGTCCAGATAAGCGCTATCTCGGCAAGATCACGCCAACCTTTTGAGCACTGTGACATTTGGCAACCTTCTGAAATCATCGGAACATCTTCGGAAATGTTTGGAAGTTGTCGAAACATCTTTGGTAATGTTCGGGAAGTTGTCGGAAATTTTTTGGAAATTCGGGTAATATGTATACGAAAATCACATGTACATGTTCTGTATGGTCTGACAGACAGAAAAAGTAGTAGTCAACATGTTGATGGTCTGATGAGGGGTTGCCTCGAATCTCTATAAGCTGGACACCTCTCTAAGATGGACAGTTGGGGCCAGTCCCGTAAAAGTGAGTTCACATGCAAATAAATGTATAGTAGACATGATTTTTGGTTGCAACATCTGATATTCTTACCAAAACATAGAAAGTATACAGCAGTAGATACAAGTAGTGTTGCCAACACGGTGATCTATCTTGGTAATAATAGTGGCACCACAATGAGGGCATCGCATGTTTACAGGCAGCTGTTGGAGAATGATTGGCTGTTGCAGAACAACAGGCTGCTGTTGAATCACTGTTCCCTGTGGTGCGACATATCCAGGGCCTGCATATCCTGGCTAAAAGAACATCAACAAAAATTCTATCATAAAAAAAAATTCACTCCCTGGTTTGTGTGGTACAGTGGAATCCCGCTTTACAGACACCTGCTTAATATGGACACTTGCTTATTACAGACAGTTTTGTATGTTCTGACGAAAGGTTCACATATTAATTTTTCTCTCAAATTAGCCCGCTTAATAGGGATACTGGTTAATACAGGCAACGGACACTTTTGAATGTGTATTTGAATGAGGGTAGGAATTCTTCAGTTTGGACTTAGTTACAGTTATTTAGACATTAAACATTGTTCTGTTGCTTTAAATTGTATGATTTAGTCTTTGTGGTGATAGAACATGTGTCCCTGATGTTTTTTTCTGGGAACTCGCTTAATACAGACACCTGAATAATACGGACACTTTGGCATATCCCTTCGGTGTCTGTATAAACCGGGTTCCACTGTACATGAAGCTAAAATTAATAGATTTTTCAATACTTAACAAAGTTTTCACAGCTAACTTTTTCACCTGGCATTTACCTTCATTTAATTAAAATTTGTTTACCTTACTGACGTGCATATGCAAAACAGCATGTTATGTTTTTTGCTAGTACATATGATGTTGTTTGGAATGTATGGCTTCAGGGGCCTGGTTTTAATACTATTTTTGAATTATATATTTAAAAAAACCGCATAATAAGTTAAATATAACATTTTGGATTTAAGATTATGTTGTAACGATTTTTTTTACTGACCCCTTGGTCTCTAGGAATATTTTTCTCGAACAACATGCAGCATTTAACAGTACATTTAACATGCAGCATTTAACAGTACATTTTAGGAATAGCTTGTTTGTTTGGATTGGGAAACAATAACTTTGTTCTTGAAGAACTACGAGCTTTGTTGTAATTGAATATCTAAAACGGTAACCGATCGTTTAGCCCCCTAGCGATTTAACTCCCGAACAAATTAGCCCCCTGCAAAACATGTTGCGGCCGAATGCAACTGGGGTGTATATGTTGTGGTTCAATTTTATCCTTGGTTCAAATTTTATTTTCCTTTGATTTTGGTTATGGTAATGTGTGATGATGAGTTTGAAACAAAGGAAAATAAAATTTGAACCAAGGATAAAATTGAACCACAACATAAGCTTAAGCTATGTTTCTCGTTCGAAAAGCGTGTTTATCGAGGTTCAAAAGCGTGTTTAATTTGGAGGCTAAATGTCCGGTGCTAAATGGTTGCTTCTAAAACAGTTCAATCGACATCAGCCTTTTAAATGGTTAAAAAAATAAACAGCTGAAATCAAATTGTTGAATCACGTATGTACCTGATAGTACTGTTGAGGTGGTGGATACTGTCCAGCTGGTGGTGGTGGATACTGTCCTGGCGGTGGTTGTTGTTGATAGTAACCAGGCTGCTGTGGTGGATAGTTTGAAGGATATTGACCTTGATTCATAGCATAGTTTTGCCCCGGTGCTGCCATCACAGCAGAACCACAGATGGCTGTTCACTTTGATATTTGTCACCTGCGTTCAAACAGCGACCTTGATGGTGAAGGAAAAAAAATTGTTTACGGCTGTTTAAACACACTTTGCATTGTGGGATAGTCTTGTTTCAAAGTTTGTGTGACATAAAGCGTGACGTAATATCCAATATAAACTTCTGCTCTTTCACAATTCAGCTCTTTTGTAAACAAAACGTGTTTTTTTTTCGTATGCGAGTAAGCTAGAAAACAAATGTTTTTTCAAAATGTTTGATGTCACCTTTTTTACTAACTGCGTACTTGGGGTGGTCGAATTCTCCATTTACGTTTTCACTGATTTAGGAGGGCAGCAGAACAGGATAGCCTCCACAGGCTTCTCACGCGATGGTTCTGCGTGGGAAGCGTGATGACGCTCAAAGAATATCCGCGTAGGCGGATGACAGAAGAAAGGAAACAACGGAGAATCGGATGACTCGTCATGTTTTGAGAATTATGTCATCATTGTGTCCAGTGGGCTGTCACGATCATGTAGTGAGAGTGACTCGGTTAGGTAGCCTGTGAACAGGCTCCTTTTAACACAGGTGCCCAATCTCACGTTGTGAGACTGATGTGCCGTATTAAGTAAGGGTTTGTAGGGAGATTTTAATAACAGATTCTGAGACATCTAGGAATATGGTTAGACTGGTTAATTTTTATTTTAACTTACTTCGAAGGTATTGGTACTTTATATACCCCGGGTGCCAGGACCTGCCAGAGGTTCTCTCGCGCGGCTCGAGCACGAGCATGAGCGGCGAGAATATAAGAAGCATAAGAGGCGTGTAATATGAGACAGATGAGACCGCGAGACAAGCCTCTGGCACCCTAGCCTGTATAACAGGCGTTATTGGGGGTGCTCAAGCGGGTTTTGGGGCTCCCCGTGTGTGTCTCGCGCTTCGCGCTCGTGTTTCGCGCACATGCTCGCGCCAAAAAATCTGCTTGAGCGCCCCAATAACGCCTGTTATGCAGGCTACTGGCAACCAGGGTATTTGGTACTTGCTGTCTCTGTGGTTGTTTTACTAATTTAAGGCGGTTTAGTGTTTTTTTATTCGATTATCTGTCTCCTCTTCCTAAGAGAAAAACTGTTAGGAAGACTTTCTCTCGAAAAGTCTGTCAAGTTTGCCCTTGTGGTTTTTTTTTTCTTTCTGCACAACCAGGGCATTTGAACAGATTTTTTGTCCCCATCGTGGATATTAAAGCCCAGGGTTTGGCCCAGGGAGGCATGGGCACTACTGGAAGAAACTGATGCATATCTGCAACTAAGCGCGGAAAAATACGGTTCCCGAGTGGTTAAAAAAACGACAACAAAGCTCTGATTTGTTTG
Source organism: Dendrophyllia cribrosa (assembly GCA_024195265.1). Lineage (NCBI taxonomy): Eukaryota > Metazoa > Cnidaria > Anthozoa > Scleractinia > Dendrophylliidae > Dendrophyllia > Dendrophyllia cribrosa. The sequence goes on from JAJLRJ010000008.1 coordinate 18,450,240, forward strand.
AGCGCGTTAGGCGAACTTCTTGAACAAATAGCAAACAACCAATTACTCATCTAACAAAAAAAATGAACTATCACAAAGAAGCTTTGTAGTCTAATTGAATATTTATTTTTACTAACTGAAACAATTGCAATGAAACTATGTAAAGTTCCATTAAAACTATTTTAAGTTAGTTCACTCGTGGCCAAAAAACGACCTTGCCTCTGCCACAATGGAGCTAAAGTCACGCTCCATAGTGCTACTAAGCAATACCGAACCGAGGTCCGTTGAACTATCATGACTCAGTGGTCTTCCAGATAACGCATGCGTATCATGAGAGGAAAGTGGGGGCAATGTGTCGAGTGACAGGGGTTCTTCAACACCGAACATAGAGTGAGGCAAGCTAAGCAAACTATTCATGCTGCTCGATACTGTTCTATCGGTCAAATGTTGTGGTGAGAAATCTCTTTCGTGGGGTTCGCAGTAATATTCGCTATCCACAAACTTGGCTGTAGGTCGGACAAATGATGGCGGTGAATAACTGCCGGCTAACAAAGACGCTTCAGTGCGGCAGCTGTCAATTGATGAAGCCAGACTGACATCATTTGAAACATCACAGCAGTCTGATGCAGCCGGAGCATCCGTACCACTCTTAGCACTTTCTTGTGAAATTTTCTTATGATTTGAGGCTCTCGACTTCCGTTCACCTTTAGGCTTTCTCTCGTCTTTAACTTTGTTTTTAGTTTTGTTTTGTTTAGCAAGTGAACTCTGTAACTTTTTCTGTTGTTTTTCATGCTCCCTGCATGGAAGATGTTTCCTAAGGCAGACCCTTTGGTTGAATGTCCTTTGGCATGTGTCGCATTTGAATGGTTTACTGTCGGAATGAATTATCTGGTGTTGTTTAAAGTGATCTGGACGTTTGAAGCCTTTTCCACAGACCTAACAGAAAAAAATATATATAAGTGTTTTTTTTTTCTGGTGTGCAAAAGAAGTAACCAGGGACAGGCTTAAAGATTCGTAGAAATCAGTGATACTGAAAAGGAAGCTGAAGGGAATTGGGAGGAAGCTCGGAGTTTCTAAACGGTAAGTGAAGTTGGAAGTTCAGAAGTCCCTTTTTCCACCATAAAAAAAATAAAAGTAGTTAAGGACTTGGCGGTACCAGATCAGTTTTGCAAAACTGATCTGATACCAAGCCAAGTCTTAACTACTTCCCATCTGTTGGATTAAAAAATATAGAAAAATCAAATGAAACTATATGTTAAAAAAACAAAGTGCGTTTATTTCATTGCGTGATACAATTCTCGGAAACACAGGATGTAATACCCAGAAACAGAGAACGGGGAATCCCCCGCTTACAAGTCTGAACATGTTTTGATAAAAAGGAAATGAGTCATCACTAATAGTTATTGTTTCAGATCACGAGACGGTCGTGTGATATTTTTAACCAATCAGAGGCTTCACACTTTGATTCACAATTGTGAACTTTTTCAGTGAAAAAGTTCACAATTGTGAAGTTGCTTGTGAAGTTAAGATGCCTTACTCTCTAAAACAGCTCGATCAGCGATATGAGAATGTTTGCCACAATATAAAGAATGCCAAGGATTACACCTTAGAACACCTGAAGACAACTATTGGAATTGATTTGAAAGATTTTTTCAATAATCTTGATACTCAAAACTTGGAGGAATGCGAAGGGGAGTTTGATGCAATTGAAGAGAGCATTAATCAATGCCGAGTGGCTATACGAAATGAAAAGTCTCGACGCTTACTGCAGAATAATATTACGAGGTTGATTGAGCAAGATACTAAGAAAATGATGCGGAAACATGTATTTAAGCTAAAGAGGAGAAAGTCAGTTTTGGATTCTGCTACACCTTATGCCATGAAGTCGGAGGGGTCAATTGAACATTAAAATGGAAAATGCAGCACTACCATGGAACTGTGAACTGAACTTTTTAGTTTTATATTGTTTAAATTTTGTAGTGGCCATAAGCGAAAGTTGTACTACCATTCTCATGAATATACCGCTTGTCATCGAAACAACTGAGTGAAACTTTATTAATCTCATAACTGCCTAAAAAATTACAGACAAATGTATTGGAAACAAAAACATTAATTCTGACCATCTACTACTACTGATTTACATATCAAGTGATTTTAGATAAAACAATGGGAAATATCGCTAACGCGTTAGCCGATTTTTAGCCAAGCTTTTCCGCATGATCGTCATATGGCTGTCTTGTAGGTAAAGAGATCTAGAAGTTTATGATTTAGTTTAATCTTAAAATGGCTGAGAGTGAAACTGGTTTATCTGATTTGTTCGATGTTAATGCAAATATTCTCAGGATTTTCGAATTTGCTAGTCGTGTGAAGAAGAGTATTTCATCTTTCACCAAACATACATAACTGAATGATGCATCATCCACCTTCTGATTGGTTGAAAAAATCATACGACTGACTCATGATCTGAAACAATAGCTATTAATGATGACTCATTTCCTGTTATTAAAACATGTTCGCTATTTTTGTTTTCTGGGAATTTAGACACGCACCGCTTATAGCTATTGTTTTAAAAATATAATCTCATATAATAGTATAGAATGAATTGTAATTTGGAAATTCATGATGAATTTGAGAATATGGGAGAGTTGACCTGTCCCTTTTGTGATGAGCAATTGGCAGAAGTTGACAGAAGTGTGATAGTGGTCAAGTCATGCTGTAGTGAACAAGATATAAATAGTATAGATGGCATGAGTGTTTGTCTAAATTGTGGTTCCGTACATGGATATAATTATGTTAAAGAGTATGTTAATTTTTATGAGAGTATGTATAAAATACGGCGAAAATCGGTATATCATCGGAAATATCATATCCAAAACACAATAAATAACATCTGTAGCCAACACAAATTACAGATATCAAACAATTACAATAATAGAACTAAAATCATGAAAATTTTTGAGGAGATAGATAAAATTTTGCCACAGATAAATGGAAACCGAAAACGTATGATAAATATTGATTACATTTTAAAACAATTATTTAAGATGTTAAAATTACCAATTGAAAATGATATACCTTTATCTAAATCGAAAAGAACATTAACTTGCTATAAACAATATTGGGATAATATCCTATTGTTAATAGGTGATCAAATACAAACAATTATTAATAAATGATCCAATATCGTCATGCAAAGGGGGTTTTCCCTATGAATGAGTTATTGAATGAAAAGTTTGTTAGTAAAATTTACTCTAAAAGTTTACTCGGAAGTGAATTTTTTATCATATTGTTTCTCAAATTTTTCATCAAGAGTACAAAGATCAATTATCGTTTCGTCTAGCAACCTCATATTATTGATAAAATTGATATGGTTAAATTGCATTCCTCTTAAAAAAGACCGTAAATCAACGAGTACCTTCTCATATGTTGTGTATGCAAATTTAGACATTTCTATTTTTCTTTTATCGTTTTTAATTTCGCTGTATGTCTTAATCAATAAACCACTACCACTAATTACTCCTAAAATAATAGGGTTCAATGTTATTGAACCAGCTATTGTACCAATGGATATTAAAGAAACTGATGATAAATTAATAGCTAAATTCAATCTCTTGAAATATTTGAAAGCCTTCTTATAGCACCAAAAACGCTTGTGATAAAATCGATATAATGCTTTGATTTCAGATAGTTTTTCTTTGCTGATGCTTTTATCAATATGATTAAAATTGAAGATGTCTGTTTCAGTCATTTATATTATATATTTGGATAATAATAATTAAATTTTAGGATTTGAAAGAAGACAATAAATTACACCACTTATTTGACCCATTATTGGAGATCTTTTTAATTTCTTCGGCATTGAAAGGAAGCAATATGTGTATCCAGGCCCCATTTCATAGTCATTATAAAATCTTCCAAATGCATCATGAAAAATAGCATGTTTAATTAAAAATTGGTAATTGGTATTTAGAGTACAAGAACCTGGTCCTATTAATCCAATGTCAGGGTGTTTTTCTAATATTTGGTTAAATGATATTGGCTTATTCAAATAGTTAATGTACAAATATTGATAAATTAAAGAAGATTTCAAGATTTCATCTTTAGTATTAGGATGCAGGTTTTTTTGAGTTGTAAAAAATTTATTGCAAAAATTAATTGCGTTATCCAAATTCAGCATATATATTTATTGATTATATTAAATGTAGCTTTTATATATAAAAATATGGTGTATGTTTTTCCTATGTGATTAAAATTGAAGATGCCTGTTTTAGTTATTATATTAAAACTCTTCAAAAAGTACACTGATATGGCAATTATAAGGTGCATATGTAATATGATCAATTGATATTAATTTGATTTGTACAACTGTACCTTCCCTGAAATTGATAATTGAAGATAAAATATTGAAAGTGTAATAAATTTTATTAGATGTTTTATCCCATAGTTGAGGTCCAAAAGAATTGTTACCGATCAATATAACCATTTTTTTGTATCCTTCAGGTGGTTTATCGTCCAATATTATCAACCATAATTTTACTATTTTCAAATTAGTTAACGCAATAAATGATGATGAACCGTTGAATATGATATCATTAGTGTTCTTATTTTTCATATAATTGCCTAAAAATATGAATTTTTGTTTCTTTATAGGTAAACCAATTATGTTTCTACCATTTAAATCAATATCAGTCTCCATAACCATTTTTCCATTTTCAATTACAAAAACAGTATCAAATACATCTGGATCGACACTCGAAACATGTCCTTTAACACCATAAACGATTAGATGTGCTTTCTTTGTATTCCCTTTTGTTATTCTTCCATGAAGATCTGTCATTATATATTCAGGTGGAGAGACCTGCCATTTGTGTAAATGAACAATGCTTTTCGTATATCCTTCAGTGTTAAATATCTTTGTAGTTTGCTGCCCAATATTAATGACTGTTGATACAACACTGACAGTTGTTGAACTAATATAAGCTTTATCTGGAACGAAAAACTCAATCACCATAGTGTACTCACCTTGAGAAAGATTTAGTGCATTAAAACCTATCCTTGACGCGAAGTCATCGTTATTGTCTGTCGTAAGAGTTATATCATAGGCTTTCTTGTTAATTTTGTGTGGACTGGATACAAAATCGATAATACCATTAACAACAATATTACTCTCCGACGAGCTCTGATTAACATCTTCCATCATGTATCTAAAAACATCTTTTTTAGCTGTAGAGGTATTTATATGTGACTTGTTTACATAACTCTTATAATCATCCGTTATTCGTGTGTACAAGTTTGTATTGGAATCATTGAGTTCGGTGTTGAAGAATGAAACATTTATAGCAGCGTCATTCTCATTTGGTTCAGGAGTTGCTAGATTAACAATCTTTTTATCTCCCATATCAAGATCGCTGGAAATAGTTTTATCAAGTTTGAGTGTTTCTAAATTATTTATTGCATTCGTATTTTGATTTATTCTTGTGTTGTTATCACCAGTTTTTGTGTCAACATATCCTTTATTTGTAGCGTGATCAATTGCTATTGGATCTTTTACATTGAAGATCGTATTTTTATTCATATCAAGACCAGTTTCCATAGAAAGCATTTCTTTACGAGAAAGAAAAATGTTTTTCACGTCGTTGTAACTAACGAGATTGTTGTAATTTGCAGCTAAATCCAAGTATGTCTGTTGTTTCGACTTAACAACATTAAAAAGTTCTTTCAGATCAATATCTTTCAGGACTTCGTGTGTGTGCGAAGAATTGCTATCAGGATGCCATTTTTTTAATGTAGCCATATTCACAGCAGATAATTCATTTGATTCATCTGATTCTAAATTTATGATTTTCTTATTCTTCGCATCATAATGTGTACCATCATAGTTCATGAAATGTACCTTTCCATGATAAAAAGGGAAAGCATCATTATCCCCACCTGCTTGAATGTTTAATAAAGCATGATAATCAGCATCTAAGTGATCAGTCAATACTATTCTTTTGTTTTTCATATATGCATCTGTAATATTAGCTTTTTTATTACTATAATTTTTAAGAGTTATCATATTAGTTGCACAAAGATCATTATTTGCATCAGTGGCCAGATTTGTGATCAATTTTCGATCCATATCGATTTCTCCAGGTAGAATTAATTTATTTCCTCGCATATCAAGATCCCCAACCATATGAGTTGTTCCATCTAACTTTAAATAATGCGTGTCTCCATACTCTTTGTTGACGACATCTTTAAAATTTGTGGGGTCCTTGACATTAACTAATTTCTTATTTTGAATATCAAAATCACCATCGTCATTCAACATAAACCCAACACCAGGTAATCCCCTTTGAGATTGATTGTTGAATGTTGATTCAGGTAGACGTCCGTTTGAGTAACTCATTTATATAATAACATTATATTACTTTGTTTATATTTTTTCATTGAAATTCTTGGTTGTGAATTTCTTTGGTTTATCAATATATATGAATGAAAATGGTTCTTTAGTTGCTTTATCATATAATTGTTTTGAAATACTATTTTCACGGCAAATTAGACTTTTCTCATTTGTACTTGGGAATTCATAAAGACAGAAATGTGAACAGTTCAATCTTATGTCTTTCGGTGTCTTATAGTAGCTTTGACTCAGATAAATCACACTGCAATTTTTATGTCTCCCTCGCATAAAATAGTCGACTAATGGTTTCTGGTTCTTTTCACAAACAAAATCATCGAAGATGACAATTTTCTGTGAGTCACTGTCAAGATCATTTACAGGAATAATTTCATTATTGCTTGCTTCAATAACATCATAACCAGCTTCATCACTTATTGGCTGGAACATATCTATAAGATTCTGGTACTTGGACTGCTCTAAGTTTTTCGCATACAGGTATATTTTATCAAAGTACAATAAATTGTAAATCATATGCATAAGTGTATTTGTTTTTCCCGAACCACTTGGGCCGCAAACCAACATCCGGAAGCATCAGTCAGGCATGAAAGGATATAACTGTTTATAATTTGAGGTTACATCATCATCGGCATCGTAATTTGGTATTATCATTTATATTATATGGGTATATTATTTCAATATAACATGGTGTATAACACGGTGTACAACACAGTGTACAACACGGTGTAAAATGCTCTTTTTTATATATGATTTCCAAATTTTATGTAACCTAATAATATAATAAAAATGAGTTTACTTAAATGGAAAGAACTTGCAAAAAGAAAATCTGAATTAGGAAATAAAATTAATTATGTTCATGATGCAATCACAAAACATAATCTTGGTCAGCAGATAAGTCAGGAATCGTTGACGAAGGTATTCAAACCAGTAACTAGTAAATTAGATGATGTTATCGACAGTAATTTAGATTTAAGGGTACCTATAAGAAAGAAACGAGCACCTAAAAAAGGTGACCAAGGTATTGACTACATGCCTGAAGTTGACCCTTTCGAAGACATGCAAGTTGATGATTTATTTGGTGATTATGTCCCACCAAATCAAGAGAAACAACTTGTACCGAAACCACCAACATATGAAGAATCGTTGAAGGATATTTTAGAAGGGAAGAAGGAGATTTATGTTGATCCTCAGTACTTTGGTGATGAACCTGATGAATTACCACCAGAATATGAAGAAGAAGAGATGGACTATGGATTAGATGATGAAGATATAAGTAATGAGATTTTGAATGATATTGGTATTACGGATTATGAAAATGTGGAAATGAGGATAAATCAACCAGAAATGACACATAAAAAGACTAAGGCCTATCTTAATAAGATTATAAAGCAGGCCAAAGCAAAAAGAAGTCAATTAGGTGGCTATAAATCAAATGTTACAAAACAATACAATAAGGGGGAGATATCATCAGGTGAAAGGCAAATGCGAAACAAAAGAATAGACAACGCAAGAGTTACTTTAAATGAATACATAAAACATTATGAGACTAAACTGCAAACAATGAAAGGTTCCGGAATCAACGGCCGAGGAAAAAAACAGAGAGGTGGAAATATTATGTTTTTTAATGATGTAAAGCAGCTTTCGAAAAAATTGGAATTGATTATTGGTGAAAGATTGGCAGGGAATACCAGCATTGAGATGCGAAATATGGGAGTTACTATATTGGACACATTATTGAAAATGTCGAAAATCAATAGGTCACAATATAGTAAATTGTATAGTCAATATTTCAAAATATAATTTATGTAACTTTATTATATAAATGGAACGAGAGATAGTTTTATCATCTTATAGTGTAAAAAATCAATTGAATAATAAACCTGAGGATTTTACAACTAAATTTACTAGACCTATAATTTTGGATAGTAATATGCAATATGTTATTGGTCTTAACAGAATTATCAATATGAGTTTTACATGGTTTAATGTTAATGCTGGATACAACAATCAATTAATCAAATATAGCTCCGATAGTGGTTCAACATTTAACAACATCACCTTTCCAGCCGGAGTATGGAATTATACAGACTTCAATACATATATTAAGGATGTAACGAAGACTGGTGATACGTATCCTATCAATCTTGAATTCGATAATACAACATTTAGGGTTACGATTACATTGGCTCAGAATTATCAGCTTGATTTGACGCATTCCAATTTTAATGATCTAATCGGGTTTGATAAGACAGTATTATCTAATGAAACAAATATAGGGCCGAAAGTGCCCAATCTCAGTCAAGACACAGATATCCTGAATATCCATTGTGACCTAATTAATGATTCACTTGTAGACGGTCAAGATACAGACATCATTTATTCCTTCTCGACCAGTGTACTCCAACCTAGTTACTCCTTTACCCTCGAACCACGAAGAGTCACATTCAATCCAGTCAATAAGAATAATATTAGTAGTATCAGGGTATACATTACTGATGGAAAAAGAAGATTAGTTAACCTGAATGGAGCAGATACATCTTTCTCACTAATTCTGAAAAGTATAGAATAATATAACATAATAGTATAATGAAACCGTATGAATTCAAAAGATTTTACCATCCAAAACTTGGTAAATTTGTATATCAACACAAAGGGTCTGGGCTTATCGTTGATAATATTTTTAAACCATTAAAGAGTGTGGCATCATCTGTTTTCAAGAAATTTGCTAAGCCAATAGCAAAGAAGGCGTTAGAATCGGGGATATCCCATGCAGGTGAGCGACTGGGTAAGGCGGTATCAGAGAAGTCAGGAGACCTAATAATGAAAGGATTGGCAAATTTGAGAAAAGGAGCTACAAGACAAACAGCAATTGTTCCATCCTCACCCATTAAACAGCAACAGCAAGATGAAAGTACTGATATGATACTGAATAGACTCATTTCTGGAGATGGTTTGAGGAGAAGACGTAGAGTGAGATTAGTATAGAATCAATAAAATGATTTTAATATGAATATATTTTTTAATTGTTAAAATTTATCTAACATAATATTATAATGTCATTTAGAACAGATAATTTTCTTCAAAGAAATGAGTTGGTGCGATTCCAACTCGATGATGTAATCAGGTCCCCAGCTAACGGTCAACATCAGGTCAAAAATGGTTACAAGTTCACAATCAACGATCGGTCATCATTCTACGATTGGTATAATGCCTATATTGAAGTCCAATTCCAAGTACAGAAATTAGCAGACGGATTGGGATATGCTGCTGCTGACAGAATCACAGTCATTAATGGAGCGCATTCCTAATTGACCACATAATGATTAAAAGCGCTGGGAAAATTGTGTACGACACTGATAATCTACACAAGGTCACTTTTGTGAAGAATTTGCTAGAGTATTCTGATGATTATAGCAGATCAGTCGCTAAAAACAGTTTCTGGTATTTGGACACGAATGCTACAACAGCCAACACGAATACAGGATTTGAAGCTCGCCGGTTGCAAACTCAAGCACTTCGAGACAATGGGACTGGTGGTGCTAAAAACATTAATGTGATTATACCATTGAACAGGTTCTTATTTTTTGAAGAACTTGAAGATAAGATGCTTGTACCAATGCAAATACAATTTAACATTGAGCTACAAAACGATGGTGAACTCATTCACATGGCTAATGGAACTGATGCTGGAAGAATTGTTGTTAATAGGTTTTTGCTATGGGTGCCAAAACTAACCCCAAAGGATTCATTGTATGACAATTTCGTTAGTTCATTTCTTAAAGAAACTCAGTGGAAATATTTAAGGGAAATGTACGAAGCATCAGCTCCTACACAATCATCAGGATTTTTCCAGATTTCAAGCAGTATTGACAATGTCAAACACATTTTTGTTTACTTGAAAAGAACAAACCCGCCTAATGATGCAGTTGAAGAAGACAGTCCTTATCTAATGAACACTTTTAAACTTAATGCTGCTGATAATAACTCTTCCCTTTTAAACTGTAGACTAGAATATGGAAATGGAGTCTTTTATCCAGAAACAGAGTATGATACAGAATCAAAAGTGAGAATCTTTAACGATTTGATGTCATATACTATGCGGAAAAATGACTATAACAGCGGAACTCAACTGAACTTAGCAAACTATAGTTCTCTGTATGGGTTGATTTACTTTAATCTTACGTATCAAACTGAAAAAATAACAAGAGATCCGAAACAGCTAATCTTTAGGTATAGACTAAGCCAGAATGCAGCTGCAAACTTCAATGTTCATGCTGTAGTCCTATATGAAGAATCTGTTGTCATTGACAAGGTGGGTAATGAATTGGTTATAGTGTAAAATAAATATCCTTATTTCATATATATTATGTGAAATTTTATATAATATATATTATATATAAGAAATGACTCAGCTTTTTGAAATCAAAGTAAATTTGTCTGACAATCAAAAGAAGAATCTTAGCAATGCTTTCAAAAAAAGGGAAACTATTGTTCTCAGACTATCAAATAAATCTCTTCATGGCAATGACGTTTTATATGTATCATCGATGGTGAAGAAGAGATTGGAGAAGAATCGTATGATGAATAAGGGTATGGATATCAAACTTGTTAAAAGTAATATCAGAAAACAGGTTGGAGGTAGTCTACTAACTTCTATCTTAAGTATTGGAAAGACGCTAGCACCAACTATAGGCAAAACCCTTGGGCTATCAGCTCTTGCTGGATTGGCTTCAGAAGGTGCTTCTCAGATTGTGAAATCAATATCTGGCAAAGGCGTACAGTCGGGTGGTTTTCTCGTACCACAAGACAAAATTAATAAGCTGATAGAATATAAGCATCTTTTATCTGCGAAACAAAAACAGGATATATTGAAAGCCCTTCAATCAGGTTCAGGTGTTCATGTGAAACCAACAAAAACACAATCAGGTGGATTTTTAGGCACTCTGTTGGCAAGCATTGGTGTTCCACTCCTTCTAAATGCTTTGACTGGTAAAACTGGTAGTGGGGCTCCACGAATGGGAACTAGTAAGAAAAAGGGTATGGGAGCTCCAAGAATTGGTGTATATAGACCACCTCCATTTTATGGGAGTTGGCCCGATAATACAATAGGTATGGGGATTAAAAAAAAAAAACCAAAAAAAAAAAGACAACCAAAAGGGGCGAAGGCTTGCTATTAGGGAAAAGCAGCCCTTTCAATGGTATTCCTCTTCTCGGAGCAATACTGTAAAACCGAAATTCCACAAAGACATCCCGTTAAGTAATCATGATCTAATAAAATGGTGCAGATATTTAAACATCCCAATCAGTGATGTTCTGTCAAGGGATGAAAGAGTTCCACATAATCATAGCCAAGCATTATTTATTTACAATCTGGAACCTAGTTATATGGCAGGATCTCATTGGGTTACAACTTATGTAAAAGACAACGTGATAAATTATTTTGACAGTTTTGGTATGCCTCCATTTCAAGAGATCGTAAATCATGCGAAAAGAAGGAATATGACACTGCTTCACCAAAACAACCAAATCCAAAACATAAAAACGTCTACATGTGGCTACTTCTGTTTATACTTTCTGAACGAAATGAATAAGGGGAATTCGTATTATAATTTATTGCAAGTATTTGACATATATGATACAATGAAGAATGAGAGATTCCTCGAACATTATTTTAGAAATATCTAACTTATATATATAATGGTAAAATCATATTGTGTTAGACAGAAGAAAGTCACTGAATGTGTTCCAGGAAGCGAACGATATGTGAAAACTAAAAATGGTCGAACTATGTTGAAATGCACTTGCGCTGAATGTGGTATAACAAAAACCAAATTTATAAAACAAAAACAGGGAAACTAATTGAGCCCTCACAAGATGGGGGCTTTTTAAATATAGAAGGTAGTCACAGTCTTGGTGAAATAGCAGCTAAAAGCGCTTTAAAAGGTTTGTATAATTTAGGTAGAATCGGAGCATCAAAGGCAATTAAATCTGGTTATGCTAAACAAAAAATAAAAGGAATGGCTGATAAATATTTGGATCAAGCCTTAGATAGTTTAACTTCAGATATTAGTAAGAAACTAGATCCATTGCATAAAGGTAGTGGGATTGATATTCATAAGGCCATTGGGAAGCTTCCGAAACCAAAAGGCGGTTGGACATTACCCGGCCATAAATATACTGGCCCATATAATGATTTAAAGAGTCAAGTGAAATATGACCCAACAACTGGCCAAATATTAGAAATATATGACCAACCTACAGGAAGAACTGATGAAATAGCAATGCAACATGATGTCGATTATTCAGTCTGCAAGGATGATAGGAAATGTAAAAATAAGGCAGACCGAAAAATGGTTCAAGCTTTAGACAACGTACCGTATAATGAAAGACAATGGGGGCATTGGTTGGCTAGAAACACGATTGATGTAAAACAAAAACTTGGATTAGGTGTTAAAAGGAAGTCAAAAAACGTAAAAAGGAGTTGAGTAATGATTGGGCTGAACTCCTTGCAAATGAACTACATAAACCAATCAAACGGAAATTTCAAAAGAGACGTGTTATTGTTAATGGAATAGATGATATTTGGAGCGCTGATCTTGTAGAAATGCAGAAGTTTTCAAAATGGAATAAAGGATATAGATATTTGTTAAACATCATTGATGTGTTTTCGAAATTTGCTTGGAGCATCCCTATTAAAAATAAAACAGGTAATACAATTACTGAATCATTTGATGATGTTATTAAAAAATCCAAACGGAAACCTAAATTTATTTGGGTAGACCAAGGGTCTGAATTCTATAATAAAACTTTCAAAGACTGGCTAAAGAAAAATAATATTGAGATGTATTCTACTTTCAATGAAGGTAAAGCTGTTATTATTGAGAGATTTAACAGAACATTAAAATCTAAAATGTGGAAACAATTTACAGCTCAAAATACAACACAATATTTAGACATGTTACCAAAACTATTAAATGAATACAACAGTACAAAGCATTCAAGTATTAAAATGAAACCTATTGAAGCATCTATGAAAAAGAATGAAGGAACTGTTTATTTCAATCTATATGATACGGAACTATTATCATATAAACCAAAATTTAAAGTTGGTGATAAGGTTAGAATTTCAAAGTATAAACGGAATGTGTTCGACAAGGGTTATACACCAAACTGGACTGAAGAAGTGTTTACAGTCGATAAGATACATTATTACACGACTAAGACAGTCAGAGGGCCAATAACTAAAATCAACCAATCAGAATGCTCGATTGTCGGTCCCATATTCTCTAAGTATTGGACCGGGCATTGTCCCGCATGATCCCACGCGATCCTCCCGCCGGCAGGAGTCGTGTAATAAATCTCTTATTAACCAAGCTTGCTCGGGACCGTACTGGGAGAATATCGGCCCTCGGTCTTTTCTGTACGGACCTCGCTGCGCTCGGTCCATACTGTCAAGACCTCGGGCCGATATTCTCCCAGTACGGCCCTCGCGCTTGGTCAATAAGATATATATACACTAATCCTATAACTTACAAATTAAAAGATCTCAATGATGAATCAATAGAAGGATCTTTCTATCAACAGGAGTTATTGAAAGCTAAACAAGATGTTTTTCGTATAGATAAGGTTATCAAAAGAGACTATAAGAAAAAACAAGCTTTGGTGAAGTGGAAAGGATATAGTGATGATTTTAACAGCTGGATACCGCTAAAAGATGTAAAAAATATATAATGTTTATATATATCATGAGCGGCATTGAGAAATATATCAAAAAAATAAATTTTCAAATTCAGGAATGTGAAGATGAAATAGACAATCTTCATGATAAAATATATGATAATGAGCGTAGATTGGATCTGTTACAATATAAAAAGAAATTATTGAAACTTTATCATAAAAAAATACATGAAATTGATGAAGATATAACATTGAAAGAGTTATTGAATATTATCTGCAATGAGATAGAAAACAATAGATACGATGATGAATGTAATGTGTTGAAACAAACCAAAGTTGATAATATTAAATATCTCAAACAAGAAAATAGTATATCTAGCACAACAAAAACAAGCAGCAACGCGGATTTGGAAAGATGTAGAAATATTCATCTGATCCAGGGCACATGGGTTTAAAAAATACAATCAGTAACATTAGAACACTAATCAGGGATTTAAAGGGATATACAAAGGGATATACAAGTATCACAGAAATTTCTGAGATATTTATATCTTTGCATTCGCTATTCATTGGTAGCCAAAAATATTAATGTTTCTGGCTATTACGCAATAATGCAAAATATATAATTCTTGACCAATATTATCCGTACTATTATGAAACTATTTAAAATAATATCTATAGTATAGTATTATATATGGAAAATCAAAATGTTAAGAGAGGTCGCGGTAGACCAAAAGTTTTCACAACAGAAGAACTAAAAAAACATAAAACCTTATGTATGTTAAATAAAGAGTGGTATTGTAATGTTTGTAAAAATGATAAAAATTATACACTTGCAGGGAAATGGTGTCACTTGAAAACAAAAAAGCATATGAAGAATGTAAATGTCAACAATATAATGCAACGAATCATCAACATAACACAAAAAAATAATCCAAATTACACACAAAATAAATTCTTTTCATAGTTATAGTTCGAAGGATCCATGATTGGATTATTTGAATTCTCGACTATATTTAAACGCACATTTGTAAAACTATTTAAAAGATTATCTATAGAATTATTATATATATGAAATCAGAAAAATCTAACCTTATAGATATGAATAAGAGTGATCTTAAGAAACTTAGTAAATCAGAACTCATCAAATTGCTTTTAAAGCAACAGAATAAAAAGCCTAAAATTATCGTGGTAGATGACGAAAAACAACGTAGGAGACCAGTTCCTACACCGAGAAAATCTGTCAGGCAGATGGTTAAAAATTATGAAGACAATATCATTTTACCACCTATTGAGTTCAGAGATGATTACAAACCAGTTCCAGCACCAAGAACAAAGAAAATAAAACCAATTCCAACACCTAAAACCAAAAAACCAGTTCCATTGCCAAGGACTAAAATAGAGCAAACAGACAAAGCTCTTAAAGGCTATACAAAGTCTTATGAAATTGATATAAAAAACAACAAAGACCCATTAGTTCAACTACAAAACACTAGAAAGGGTATTGAATACCAGCTCATAAACATATTAACATCGATGAAAGGTTTCAAGTTCGTTGAGACATTAAAGACAACATTCACAAAATTGTCTGATGGTGAAATCACATATAAAACAGCATACTTCAATAGTGTAGCACAAACAATTATCAACCACAATAACATCGCTGAAGATTTGCAATTGTCCAAACAACAGATATTAAATAAAATTGCACAGTGGATATCTGAAGGCTCCGGATGGACTATTAAATCGGTTGATAATCATTATATTAACATAGTAAAATACAAACCATTAAAAGGGTTATCATATATAAAACTACCAATAGAGCTGAGAAACCCAGCTAAAGGGTTGATTAATATGAAGAATATTGATAATGAGTGCTTTAGATGGTGTCATATTCGGCATTTAAACCCACAGGAAAAATATCCTCAAAGAATTAAAAAATGTGATAAAGAATGTATTGAAAAGTTGAATTACTCAGGAATTGAATTTCCAGTCAATCAAAAACAGTATAATAAAATTGAGAAACAGAATAATATCAATATCAATGTATTTGGATATGAAGAAAAACAACCATTTCCTATTTACATATCCCAAGAAAAATTTGAAGATCAAATGCATTTATTATTGATAACAGAAGGCGAAAACAAACATTATGTATTAATAAAAGACTTCAATAAATTTATGTACAATCAAACAAAACATGAACATAGAAAGCATTTTTGTATGTATTGTTTACAATGTTTCAGTAGTGGAAGAGTATTATTAAATCATAAAGAAAATTGCATCATCATAAATGGAAAACAAGCCATAAAAATGCCGTCAAAGGATAATAACATATTGAAATTCAACAACTTTCATAAGCAGTTGCCTGTACCATTTGTCATCTATGGAGATTTCGAAGCTATTGTAGAAAAAATAGAAGGATGCAGACCAAACAATGACAAATCCTATACTGAATCGTACCAAAAACATACTGATTGTGGTTATGGTTATAAGGTTGTATGCTGTTATGATGATAAATACACCAAACCTGTACAAGTGTATAGAGGTGAAAATTCAGTTTATAAATTTATGGAAGCTATGCTTGAAGAAGTCAAATATTGTCGTAAGATGAATAAAAAATATTTTAACAAACCATTAAAAATGACAAAAAAGGATGAAGAAGAATTCCAAAAAGCTGATAAATGCCATATATGCGATAAAAAGTATACAGAGAAAGATATTCGAGTTCGAGATCATTGTCATATAACTGGCAAGTATAGAGGATCAGCGCACCAAGATTGTAATCTGAAACTTAGAGTAAATCCAGCAGAGATAAAAATTCCTGTTATATTCCATAATCTAAGAGGTTATGATAGTCATTTTATAATGCAAGAGATTGGTGAAATTGTTAAGAAGCATACATATACAAATAAGAAAGGTGAAAAGTGTCAAATGAATATCAATGCCATACCTAACAACATGGAGAAGTATATGGCTTTCATGTTGGGTAATCATCTTACCTTTATTGATAGTTTCCAATTTATGAGCTCAAGTTTGGAAAAACTAGTGAGCAATCTACCAAAAGAAGCATTAAAATATACCTCTCAAAAATTCAAAGATAAAAAGCTTGATTTGATGTCAAAGAAAGGCATCTATCCATACGACTTCATGGACAATTTTGACAAATTCAATGAAAAACTACCAACAAAAGAAGAATTTTACAGCATATTAAATAATGAACACATATCAGATGAAGACTATAAACATGCTCAAAATGTGTGGAAAACCTTCAATCTTCAAAATATGGGTGAATACCATAACTTATATCTTAAATCTGACATCCTTCTGTTAGCAGATGTATTTGAAAACTTTCGAAAGACCTGTTTAAAATACTATAAATTAGACCCTTGTCATTATTTCACATCTCCCGGTTTGTCGTGGGATGCTATGCTAAAAATGACTGATATCAAATTGGAACTAATGACTGACATTGATATGTATCAATTCATTGAAAAGGGTATGAGAGGTGGTATTTCTTATATAGCTAATCGATATGGAAAAGCAAACAATAAATACATGAAAACATATGATGAGAAGGCGCCCTCAAAGTATATTATATATCTTGATGCTAACAATCTGTATGGTTGGGCAATGAGTCAATACCTTCCAACCGGCGGTTTCAAATGGATGACAGATAAACAGATTAACAACATAGATTTAGCTAAATATAATGAAAACAGCGAAAAAGGTTTAATATTAGAAGTTGATTTAGAATACCCCAAAGAGTTGCATAACCTACATAACGACTACCCATTAGCTGCTGAGAGGGTGTGTGTAAATAAAGGTATGTTGTCTGGGTATTGTAAAAAAATAGCTACCAAATATAATATATCAACAGGTCTAGTGCAAAAACTAATTCCAACTTTAAGAAACAAAGATAAATATGTTCTACACTATAGAAACCTTCAATTATATACAGATCTTGGATTAAAAGTCATTAAAGTTCATCGAGTATTAGAATTTAATCAGTCACCTTGGCTTAAACAGTATATAGACTTCAACACCAACAAACGAAAAAATACCAAAAATTCTTTTGAGAAAGATTTCTTCAAACTTATGAATAATTCAGTATTTGGAAAAACAATGGAAAATATCAGAAAGAGAGTAGATGTTAGATTAGTTACTGATGAGAAAAAACTATTAAAAATGGCTGCTAAACCTACTTATGTAAGCAGTAAGATATTCAATGAAAATCTTGTAGCCGTTCATAAGATCAAAGAAACACTAACCCTAAACAGGCCGGCATATGTGGGTATGTGTATTCTTGATCTTAGTAAGGTTTTGATGTATGACTTCCATTATAACTATATCAAAAAGAAATATGGAGACAAAGCTAGACTACTATTCACAGACACTGACAGTCTCACATACGAAATTGAAGCTAAGGATGTGTATCAAGATTTTTGGAATGATAAAGATAAATTTGATAATAGCGATTACCCAGAAGATTCTCCATATTTTGATAAGACAAATAAAATTTAAAGTAATTGGTAAATTCAAAGATGAAGCTGCAAGTATACCAATAACTGAATTCATCGGTCTACGATCTAAAATGTATAGTTACATGAAAGACAACCAAAAAGGAGGAAAGACTGCCAAGGGAATCAAAAAGAATATTATCAAAAATAATATCAAGCATCAAGATTATAAAGAAACGTTATTAGGAAATAAACAGATGCATCACACTATGAAAACAATAAGAAGTCAAAACCATCAATTAGGAAGTTATGAAATCAATAAAGTATCACTCAGCTGTTTCGATGACAAAAGATATATACTGGAAGATGGTATAAATTCATATGCTTATGGACATTATAAAATGAAAAAGAATTAAATCAAAAAATAACTTTCCTTAATTCAATCCTGTGTAGACTTCCTGTGTTTCCGAGAATTGTGTCACGCAAAGGATTCTATTATGTGGAATCACGCAATGAAATAAACGCACTTTGTTTTTTTAACATATAGTTTCATTTGATTTTTCTATATTTTTTAATCCAACAGATGGGAAGTAGTTAAGACTTGGCTTGGTATCAGATCAGTTTTGCAAAACTGATCTGGTACCGCCAAGTCCTTAACTACTAATAAAGCCCCGGTTAAAGGTTCCAACATTGTTGGTCAATGTAAGACGCGCGCACAAGCGTCCCAATATGTTGGCCAACATTTGTTGGACGCGTGGCGAAAACATGATTTGCTTTTGCTAGGGTTATTTGTGTTGGAAAGCCGGTTAAACGTTCCAAACATTGTTGCCCCCAACAAAATTTTGGGCAAAAAGTTTGATCGAAGACAAAACATTCATCCAACAAAAAAATTGTTGGTCAGTAGAGTGTCGTAAGCTGACCAAAATTAAAGTTATTACTCTGGCCAATCACAACAGACGCAGACAATCCAATGAACCAATCAGAACTCGAAGCAAATGCATGGAGCCGGCGCCAAGCGCGAGAAAACGCGTGCAGGCAAGTCACGATTGGTTGTGGTTTTACTTCTGATTGGTTGAGAAAGTGGCGCGAGATTTTTAAGCCAATCACAAAGCGTAGTCTCTGATTTAACACAAGGTGCTAAACGTTCTAACATTACTGAACCAAGAAAAGTTATTAACGAAAAAAGCATAAATGATCAAAGCAAGAAAAGAAGATAATTATTACCTCACAGACGAATGGTTTGTCTTTTGAATGCGAGAGAGAATGCATCTTGAGGCCGTAGGACTTGGCGAACATCTTGCCGCAAGCTTGACACTTGTACTGACGGATGCCCGTGTGTTTGGTGTTGTGAACTTTTAAACTGGTGGAGTTGATGAAGGAAGCTTCACAGTGTTCACACTTGTACGGTCTCTCGCCTGTATGGCGCATCCGGTGCTCTTTCAAAGTACCTAACAAGTGGGAAAACCATGCATAAAACGGTTTAAAACACTTGTCAAGATATAGATTTTATCTTCACCGTGAAGAGTGTCAAGAGTGAACATATCAATATCTTTTCGTTTGCTAGGCCAATTTCACCTCTACAAACTAAACGGTGTTGGTATAATCTTAATCGAATATAATCGAAACATTTTAGGATCTCCCTAGGAAATCTTCGTACATCTTCGGAAAATTGTCCAAAACTTCGTAATTGGTGTCATTTACAAAAATAAGGAAAATAATACATGGCTGCTCGAAGACGTGAATTTCCCTTCTCGTGTTTAACTCGTTATCGCAAAGTCAGCATATCGACGATTCCCTCTGCAAAATTATGTAAAGTTTAATAGACCCTCATTTCTCTCATGGAGTGTTGAGCGGGTGATTACGCGAGAGAGCGCGAAAATTTGCCACACGCACGGGAGCGGCGAGATAGAAATGGGATTCGTCGGTGCGTCTCCTCATCGTGGGAGACTATCCCTGAGAGAAATCTTTTAAGTTCAAGAGTTGTCAAGATTTTGCAAGCCATGGCTCCGGAATACCAGAAAAACGTTTTGAGGGTGTGACTTAGAGGTACGAATTCTTTCTGTAAAGTTGATCCTGTCAGCCTATTTTTCTGGCTTGATGCCCTAAGGTACCAATATAATTCTGACAGTGGCCATTTTCTATTCAAACACCCTATTGGCACCACACCACAAATTTTAATTCTCAAAGCTACAACAATTACCCCCAGCCCCTCCCCCCAGGAACCATGGTAGAGAAGTAGCAGTACTCACGTTGATGTGAGAACTCCTTGTCACACACATCACATTTGAAGTCCTTGACTCCAGTATGTGTGACACTGTGTCTCTTCAGGTAGCTCTTCTCTTTAAACCCAGCGTTACATATGGGACATTTGTATGGCCGCTCCTTCGAGTGAACTCGCTTGTGTTTCTTGAGCAAGCTTGTTGTGAGGCAAATCTGACCACATTCTTCACACTGATACAGCTTTCGACAGTCTGTGAATGAAGTCAGAACACAGCATAAATATGCTTTGGTAAACTATAGGGCACTATGACCATGATGGTAGGGAGCATTGCCCGGGGGGGGGGACTCCCATATTAAAATGACGGGGGTGCTTGTCAGAAATTTTTGAAAAACACCCTAAATAAGGTACCAGAATCTTGTTTGATGGCCGTGGCTCAAATTAACTTTTACCCTTAAGAGATACCAATTCTAAAACAACACATGTCATATTCTGTCATATTTTTTCGGCTTTATACCCTAAAAGGTACCACAACAATTCTAACTGTGGTAATTTTAGATTTAAGTACCTTAAGCGGTACCAATCGGCAAATTTTGCCACCTAAAAGGTATGACGAGCACCCCGTCATTTTTGTATGGGAGTCCCTCCTTTGGGGCATTGCCCCTAGCTCTACCAGCGAGAATAAATGGCAAGCACAAATACAGTTTGTATTAGCAGCAATGAATCCTGGGAGGGAGACCCTAACCTGAGGCAATGAACAGCTGTTTTGGCCTTGTCTGGCCTCATCACATTGATATAGCTAATACATGGGCTCAGAGGATATCATCATCATCATCAGTTCCGTTTCCCCGTGCTGGGAATAGGGCGGGCACATGAGAATAACAAGCGATAAAAATGTGAGGTTTTGTGGGATGTGGATAAAAATAACAATGTTGGAATACCGCACAAATATGCTGTGGTAAATAATAGCCACTAAATAGGGCATTGAGGCCACCTTAGTAGCGAGCATTGCGACAGTGTCATAATGGATTGAAAATATCACGGGGCTTAATTAGGAGCTCCTGTATTCTGTCAACTACTTCTTACTATTCTCAAGATAATTATTACTGTATGCCCGTTATTTTCAGGATCACTTTCCCAGCATTCTGGTTCACATGCTCTTTCTCATCGAAGGTAGTGAATTTGTATGTACTTATCATCTGTTTCTGCTTAACCCAGAAACCACAAAATCAAAATCAAACTCACAAAATGAAACTCTGGATGGTCTGCAGGGACTATGGGCTTTTATAACTCAATAAACCCAATAAACTCAATAACTCAGCTAGTTAATTAATTTATTAAGTATGTCCGAAATCCGTAGTTGCGTTACACACACGTAGAGTTACGTGTCTGGTCACGTGCGTAGCTTCAAGTTGATTGACAAGTGAATCATGTGCTCGAGGAGAGAATGTTCAGATGTTGTAAATGAACGTGAGAGAAAGCGCGAGTGTTTTGAAAAGATTGTTACCTCGAAAGTTTAAGCCGATTGTAGCGAGATTGTGAAGCTATACAGTCCTCTGATAGACGAAAATAAAGATTGTGAAGTCCTTTGATGTGTGGATTTCTAACATAGTGGTCCTTCGAGCCGGATAATCGAGCTTGAAGACGTCGACAAGATTGACCACGTGCGCGGACTGAAAATATGTCAGAAGTAGCGAAGAAAGTTAAAATCAGAGCGGCTCATAGAGGATCTGCCACTAAACTTCTTAATCGTTTGAAAGACAGGCTGAGCGATGAGGATAATCCAGTGGATAAATTCTGGTTGAAAGAATCAATTCAGTCGATGCGACGGAAGATAGAGTCGCTCAAAACATTGGATGACCAAATAATTGACCTGATTGCAAGTGGGATGACCGAGGGAGTCGAAGAGCGTATCGAGAAGGAAATTGAGGACAGTGATGGAGTGAGAGCAGAACTGAACGATATCGTAATGAGAATGGAAGAAATGATGAGTAAATTTGATCCGCCACCGCCGATGGTTCAGCAAAGTGTATCGTCACCGGCCGCTCAAGTTCATAATTTAAACATGGCGTCAGGAATCCCTCAGCAAAGCAAGACGAAAGCAAGACTCCCCAAGCTTGAAGTAAGGAAATTTCACGGGAAGATCCAAGAATGGCAAGAATTTTGGGACGCTTTCGAAAGCGCCATCGACCAAAACGAAAGCCTCACAGCCGTCGACAAATTCTCCTACTTGCGAAGTTTAGTCACTGAACTGGCCAGATCGACCATCGCGGGATTCTCCTTGACAGCAGTGAATTATGCGGCCGCTGTTGATGTTTTGAAGAAAAAGTATGGAAAAGAAACTGCCATACAGCGTGCTCATGTGAATGACTTGCTAAATTTAGCGCCGGTGTTCAGCGATAAAGATACAACTCGTTTGAGGAAACTCTACGACAGTTGTGGAGCTCATTTTAGAGGTCTCAAGGCTCTCGGAGTGGACGAAACTACCTTTGCAGCAGTGGTAGTTCCCGCCGTTTTACAAAAGTTGCCCGAAGCATTTCGCCTGACTATCACAAGGGGAGCCGACTTTCTGAACTGGTCAATGGAGGAGTTGTTGAGCGCGTTTCTAAAGGAGTTAGAACTGAGGGAAGACCATTACTACGCAGTGTCGGCGGGTGGAAATATGCAGAACAGGAAGGACAGCAACACATTTTACACAAAGCAGGAAGTGGAGAACTGTGCGTTTTGCCTTGGAAGACACGCATCAGCGAACTGTAAGAAAGTGAGCGATGTGACTGAACGTAAGAACATTTTAGTTAAGTACGGTAGATGTTTCAAATGTATACAAAAGGGGCACAGAGCCCGTGATTGTAAGTCGATTGAATTATGTAACAAGTGTGGGAAGTCCCACCACATTTCAATTTGTGATAAGCAGGATAAGCCAACAGTCAGTGAATTTGAAGTTAGACCAGAGGGTAACCCTACCACTACTAGTCCCAGTAGTTTTCACGTGGGTGTGGGAAATCGTGTAGCCCTACAGACTGCCCGTGCAGTCATCACCGGGGAGGGTCAGCCACAGAGGGTCAGAGTTTTATTTGATGCCGGCAGCCATCGTTCCTTTGTCACAGCCAGAGTTGCTAGGCTTGCGCGGCTTCCAGTTACCAGGCAAGACTGGCTTGCAATAAGTACATTTGGGCAACGCTCAAGGGATATGAAACAAAGGGACGTTGTCCAAGTCAAGGTGAGTCCTATAGGGGGGGAGAGGTTCATTAACATGGAGGCATACATAGTTCCCGAAATTTCTAGTATACCAAATACCCATGTAGAATTAGTAAAATCTGATTACCCCCACTTAAAAGGGCTGTGGTTCTCTGATGTGAGTAAGGGAAAGGATGAGATGGTTATAGATGTGTTGATTGGGGCAGACTTCTTGTGGCAATTTCAGAAAGGGTGCTCAATAAGGGGCAACTTTGACGAGCCCGTTGCTGTAGAAACTGAATTGGGGTGGGTCTTGTCAGGACCCATGAAGGGCAAAGACGCATGCAGTGATGTACACTTCACGCAGGTAAATTTCATTGCAAGCTCTGTTGAAGAGCAAGAAAGTCTAGATGTTCAAAGATTGTGGGATCTGGAGACACTGGGTATTAGAGAGATTACTGAACAGGTTCATGAGTCATTTGAAAATAGCATCTCATTCAATGGGACCAGATACTCTGTTCGCTTACCTTGGAAGGAGGGACAACCAGAACTTCCCAGTAATTATGAAACCAGTCTGTATCGTCTTAAAACTCAGATGCGAAGACTAGAGAAGGATCCTGAGATTCTCAAGGAGTATGGGAAGATCATAGGAGACCAGTTAAGAGTGGGAGTGATAGAAAAGGTAGTGGAGTTGGAAAAGGCCCCCAGGATTCATTACTTACCACACCAAGCAGTTGTTCACCAAGAGTCAGCTACTACCAAGGTAAGAGTGGTATATGATGCTTCCTCGAAAGGAAGCAAGAGTGTTGCATGTTTGAATGATTGTTTGCACTTTGGACCCCCTTTGACCCCCTTGCTTTACAACATTTTACTTCGATTCAGGGAAAATAGAGTGGTCCTGGTGGGAGATATCGAAAAGGCCTTTTTGAATGTGGAAGTTGACCCAGAGGATAGAGATTGCCTGCGCTTCTTGTGGGTAGAGAAACCCCCTGATTTGTCCCAAGTTGTTGTCTACAGGTTTTGTAGGGTTGTATTTGGATTGAATGCATCCCCATTTTTATTAAATGCTACACTTCGACATCATGTCAAAAGGTATGAAATTTCTGATCCAAGTTTTGTAGCGAAGTTGTTGGATTCGTTTTACGTTGACGATTTTGTTGGTGGTGGAGCAACGTCACGAGAAAGTATGGAGTTGTACCAGAAGACTCAGAGTCGAATGGCCGAGGGAGGTTTCAAACTCAGAAAATGGCTGACGAATGATGCTCAGGTAAGGGCCAAAATGGCAACTGAAACTCAGATTGGTGATAAACAAGATGTGGTGACAGAGGAAGACATTAGTTATGCTAAGTCTTCTATGGGTATGAAGTTGGGAAGCAAGGGCCAGAAGGTGTTGGGATGTGAGTGGGATTATGAAGCTGATGTCCTTAATCTTGATCTGACAGCAATTGCGCAGCGTACTGAAGGCTTGCCCGCCACTAAGCGGAACACATTAAGGCTACTAGCCGGAGTCTATGACCCCCTAGGACTAATTAGTCCAGTTGGAGTCAGTGCCAAGGTCATATTCCAAGAGATATGTCGCCAAAAGTGTGAATGGGATGAGCAGCTAAAAGGAGGAGTCAAGAAGGGAGTGGAAGATTGGGTAAGAGGCCTCATTGACTGTCGTAGGATTGATGTAAAGCGCTGCATTTATGACCATCCTCATGAGGAGGTGGAGGAGTGCTCACTTCATGGTTTCGCGGATGCGAGTAAGAAGGCCTACTGTGGAGTGGTGTACCTTGTTTATAGAACCCAGGTAGGAAGATATGCACGATTGTTGACTTCAAAGACTAGAGTGGCACCGTTGAAAGAGCTGTCAATTCCAAGACTGGAGCTTATGGGGGCACTTATACTAGTGAAACTTATGGTCAATGTTGAAGGTGCTCTTGCCTCGCAGCAGAGTGTTAAGCGTTCGAAACTATGGCTGGACAGTCAGACGGCCTTGTTCTGGATTATGAACAGAGGCGAATGGAAACAATTTGTCAAGCACCGCGTGAACGAAATTTTGAAGCTGAGTGACAAAGGAGATTGGAGGTACTGTCCAAGTCAAGAGAACCCTGCGGACATTGGGTCAAGAGGAATGTCTGCATCCGAGTTAAAGCAGAATGTATTGTGGTGGCAAGGTCCTGCTTGGTTAACAGAGCCAGAGGAGAGTTGGCCTTCAGAGGGATCAGTGTCGCCTACCACTGAAAGTCGAGAAGAAGAGAGGACAACCAGCATTCTTGTGGCCCAAATTGACCTGGATGTGGGGATAGACAAAGTCATTGAAATTAACAAGTACAGTTGCCTAAGGATGGTTTTGAGAGTGACAGCGTGGCTTAAACGGTTTTGCTTCAATGTGGCCAAAAAAACAAAGTCAGAAGGGAAGCATGGACCACTATCCTTGCAAGAGCTGACTGAAGCAGAGATACGAGAATTTAGTTTTATCGACTGAGTCGATAAGGTAAATTGACCACCGTAAAAAGATTCAAATAGCTGACGTTTCGAGCGCTAGCCCTTCGTCGGAGCGAATCAAGGAATTGTGGGTAGTGTGTGGTTTTATATAGTAAGCAGTGGAGCTACGCTATTGGTGGAAATTTGGTGACGTGAAAAACAAATGTAGATTAGTTGAATGAAAAGCGTTCGTTGATTCCGTGGGGTTTGAGAGTGCCGATTTGAAAGATGATTTTTTGTTCTAGGTTTTTACGGCTTTCTGTGTTACCCTGGTGTAGGGAAAGGCCGCAGATTGTCATGTGTTGTTTAGAATGGTTAGTAAGATTAAAATGGCGCGCGACTGGTTTGGATGCGTCTTTGTCATTTTTTTCAACGTCTCGGAGATGTTCACGAAAACGGTCGCCCAGTCTCCTCCCTGTTTCGCCAATGTATATCTTTTTGCAAAAAGTACATGTAATGCAGTAGATAACATTTACGGAGGTGCATGTAAAACGATCAGTGATTTTAATAGATCGTTTGGGTCCTGTTATTTTGTCCGCGTTGTGAATGAAAGGACAAGTGTTACATCGTGTGCGTGTGCATTTGAAAGTTCCCGGTACATCGTCAGATTTCAGTGCGCTCGTAACTAGAAAGTTGCCTATGTTTTTGTCACGTTTGAATGAAATTAGTGGGGGTTGTGAAAAAATTCTGCCAGTTTCGGGGTCGTTTTGGAGTAATTTGAAATTTTTTAAAATGATGCTTTTGACTGTGTTGTTGTGTGGGTGGAAAGTGAGGGTGAATGGAATTCTCTCGTTCTCTTCCTTCTGTGGCGTTTGTAGTGCTGACTGTCTGTCGATCTGTTGTGCACGTTGTTGGCCCGTATTAACAACAGAGTCAGGGTACCCACGTTTCTTGAAAAACTGGCACATTTCTTCTGATTTGTTGGAAAAATCAGAGTCATCACTACATAGACGTCGAAGTCTGAGAAATTGAGAATACGGAATGGCGTTTTTAACGTGCGATGGATGTGAGGATGAATGTAACAGATAACTGTGGGAATCTGTAGGTTTGTAGTGCACACTTGTGGATAAACTGTTACCGTTGATTGAAATATTAATGTCAAGAAAAGCGACTGAGGTTTCGGAAATTTCCCAGGTATATTTTAGAGCTGGATGAAAAGTATTGACAGAAGTTATGAATTGATTAAGTTCCTCTTTACTGGAAGAGGTAGCGCCAATGCAATCATCGATGTAACGGCCGTAGAGTTCGGGTTTGGTTCCGTGGTACTGATTAAAAAATTTGTCTTCGATGTGGCCTACAAAAAGGTTAGCGTAGCTTGGTCCCATTTTGGTGCCCATGGCGACTCCATTTACTTGTTTGTAGTAGTTTTGGGAAAATGAAAAACAGTTAAGTGTCAAAACTAATTCGGCTAAGCGGAGCAGTGTTTCTGAGCTTGGGTTTTGAATGGAGCGCTGGTCGAAAAAATATTACCTCTTTATATACCGTCATCCCCAATGATGAAGGACTTCAAGCACTAAAATATTTTTTCGACCAGCGCTCCATTCAAAACCCAAGCTCAGAAACACTGCTCCGCTTAGCCGAATTAGTTTTGACACTTAACTGTTTTTCATTTTCCCAAAACTACTACAAACAAGTAAATGGAGTCGCCATGGGCACCAAAATGGGACCAAGCTACGCTAACCTTTTTGTAGGCCACATCGAAGACAAATTTTTTAATCAGTACCACGGAACCAAACCCGAACTCTACGGCCGTTACATCGATGATTGCATTGGCGCTACCTCTTCCAGTAAAGAGGAACTTAATCAATTCATAACTTCTGTCAATACTTTTCATCCAGCTCTAAAATATACCTGGGAAATTTCCGAAACCTCAGTCGCTTTTCTTGACATTAATATTTCAATCAACGGTAACAGTTTATCCACAAGTGTGCACTACAAACCTACAGATTCCCACAGTTATCTGTTACATTCATCCTCACATCCATCGCACGTTAAAAACGCCATTCCGTATTCTCAATTTCTCAGACTTCGACGTCTATGTAGTGATGACTCTGATTTTTCCAACAAATCAGAAGAAATGTGCCAGTTTTTCAAGAAACGTGGGTACCCTGACTCTGTTGTTAATACGGGCCAACAACGTGCACAACAGATCGACAGACAGTCAGCACTACAAACGCCACAGAAGGAAGAGAACGAGAGAATTCCATTCACCCTCACTTTCCACCCACACAACAACACAGTCAAAAGCATCATTTTAAAAAATTTCAAATTACTCCAAAACGACCCCGAAACTGGCAGAATTTTTTCACAACCCCCACTAATTTCATTCAAACGTGACAAAAACATAGGCAACTTTCTAGTTACGAGCGCACTGAAATCTGACGATGTACCGGGAACTTTCAAATGCACACGCACACGATGTAACACTTGTCCTTTCATTCACAACGCGGACAAAATAACAGGACCCAAACGATCTATTAAAATCACTGATCGTTTTACATGCACCTCCGTAAATGTTATCTACTGCATTACATGTACTTTTTGCAAAAAGATATACATTGGCGAAACAGGGAGGAGACTGGGCGACCGTTTTCGTGAACATCTCCGAGACGTTGAAAAAAATGACAAAGACGCATCCAAACCAGTCGCGCGCCATTTTAATCTTACTAACCATTCTAAACAACACATGACAATCTGCGGCCTTTCCCTACACCAGGGTAACACAGAAAGCCGTAAAAACCTAGAACAAAAAATCATCTTTCAAATCGGCACTCTCAAACCCCACGGAATCAACGAACGCTTTTCATTCAACTAATCTACATTTGTTTTTCACGTCACCAAATTTCCACCAATAGCGTAGCTCCACTGCTTACTATATAAAACCACACACTACCCACAATTCCTTGATTCGCTCCGACGAAGGGCTAGCGCTCGAAACGTCAGCTATTTGAATCTTTTTACGGTGGTCAATTTACCTTATCGACTCAGTCGATAAAACTAAATTCTCGTGTTTCATCCCCCCACCGACGCAGCACCACAGTTTCTCTAGAAACTAACCCCATTCATTTGAAGCAGAGATAGACTGGATTAAAGCAGCACAAAGAGAGTTAAAGTGTCAAGAGAACTACAAGCAGCTGTCTAAGAAGTTTGGTCTGACTGAAGACAGTAAGGGTGTGATGAGATGTAAGGGACGGCTGGAGTATGCTGATTTGCCCACAGAAGCTAAGGAGCCAATTATTTTACCCAAGGACCATCACCTGACATCCCTACAAATTCAAAAATGTCACAAGGAAGTCCTCCACTGTGGAGTGAAGAGTACTCTTGCAGAACTGCGAACCAAATTCTGGGTCCCCAAAGGGAGACAAGTTGTGAAGAAGATACTGTCCCGGTGCGTGACATGCAAGAAGTGGGAGGGAATAGCATTTACTCAACCAGCGACTGCGAGTTTACCAGAATTTAGGGTCAATCCGGCCCCTCCCTTCTCGAAGATAGGGGTAGATTTTGCTGGGCCAATGTATGTCAAGGGGCGAGGTAAGCAGTTAAAGAAGGTTTATGTCTGCTTATTCTCATGCTGTGTTACTCGGGCACTGCACTTGGACTTAGTGGAAGATCTCTCGACTGCTACATTCCTCAGGTGTCTGAGGAAGTTCACTGCACGAAGAGGAACCCCCACCTTGATCGTGTCTGATAATGCAAAGACGTTCAAAGGAGCAGAGAAAGATGTACGCGCACTTTTTCGACATCCTGAGGTAAGAGCAGAACTAGGAGACAAGGGTATTGAGTGGCGTTTTAACGTAGCGAGGGCCCCATGGTGGGGCGGGTTTTTTGAAAGGATGGTGAAAATGGTTAAACAATGCTTGAAAAAGGTCATTGGAAATGCAAGACTTTCCCTTGACGAGATGTTGACAGTCCTTGTGGAGATTGAAGGTACCCTCAATTCAAGGCCGCTAACTTACGACGACAACAACCCATCAGAGGAGGTTCTTACCCCATCCCATCTGATTTATGGAAGAAGGATTCAGTCATTGCCAGAGTTACTAGAGTCAGAAGAAGAGTTTGGAGAAAGCAGTGCAACATATACCAGGAGGCACAAGTACCTGACCAAGAGACTTCAACATTTTTGGAAGAGGTGGCAACGGGAATATTTAACTGCCTTACGGGAGAGTCACGAAAACAAAAATGCCGGGAAAGGAAGATCACCTAAGGAAGGGGATGTCGTGGTAGTACATGAAGATGGAGTGAAGAGAGGTCTCTGGAAGATGGGAGTGGTAGAGGGGTTGATTTGTGGACGAGACAAAGAGGTAAGAGGGGCACATGTGAGGGTAATCACCAAGGGGAGGGATGTTCACATAACTAGGCCAGTTCAGAAATTGTATCCGATCGAAGTTGATGCGGGGCCGAACGCAGGTAAGAGACAAGACAGAAATCAAGTGCAACCAGCAGATTCGCAGGGAGGCAGTCGGCCTAGCAGGGCGGCGGCTTTGGATGCTGCTAGGAAGATAAGCCGCTTGGCTAACCAGGAAAACTACTGACCTTGTGGCAGTATTCTTGACTCATATGAGTCAAGAGGGGGGAGAGTGTCCGAAATCCGTAGTTGCGTTACACACACGTAGAGTTACGTGTCTGGTCACGTGCGTAGCTTCAAGTTGATTGACAAGTGAATCATGTGCTCGAGGAGAGAATGTTCAGATGTTGTAAATGAACGTGAGAGAAAGCGCGAGTGTTTTGAAAAGATTGTTACCTCGAAAGTTTAAGCCGATTGTAGCGAGATTGTGAAGCTATACAGTCCTCTGATAGACGAAAATAAAGATTGTGAAGTCCTTTGATGTGTGGATTTCTAACAAAGTACATGTAGTTAATATTATTATTAAGTAAAAAAAAAAATCACTTGCATTTGTTGGCAACAGCTATACTCATTATTAGTACTGTTTTTACGTCCCAAAACGGCGGGACGGCACTGCCATTTCTAAGTGGTCATCCAAACCACATGACTATTATTTGCAGATAACATACATGTAGCAAAGAACGTCGTTAGTTACATGAAGATTTGTTGCCTCTAAACAAGGAGATGTGTTGCTCACAATAACATGATATTAGTGACAAAAGTGCTTTTTTCTCAAGCAAACATTACCTGGCTTCTCAACCAAGTGTTTTCTCAAATCTTGCCAATGGTGAAATCTCGTTCCACAACCTTGACAACTGCAGCAGAACTTGGGTGTGTTCTTACTTCTCCCTGCAAACACAAAGGCAACACTGCAATGTTAAAACAATCATCACCATCATCATCTGCCTCTCCTAATAGAGAATAGGGCTGTATGCTCGCTGTTTCCATGTTGCCCTGTCAGCTTTGGGTGGCGGTGTGCCGACTCTAAAACCCTTTCCCTATGCCCATAGTTAATAGAACAAACTGGTTATGAAGCTCAATAAATTTCAAAAAGAGTGTACAAAGCTGCTTTGTTTTATGTTGAACGAACCGTGACCCTGCACATTGTTTTGTTTAACGTGTGAGCCCAAATGTTTCTACTGGTCAGTTGCTCATATGCATTTCAATACCTTTTGTGTTTTGTGCAGGGTCAAGGCAAACGAACAAAAGAAATGGAGAACAAAAACATATAACAAAGGACTGACGGAGTTTCATAACCAGTTTATTCTATTAACTATGCTATGCCAGACCATGTTCAACTGATTTTACAACCCTATACTAGACAAGACACCAAAAATCCCTACCTTACCCTTTTTTAAGCATATTTGAGCCATTATGTAGAACCATAGTGTTTTTACTAGAAAATCATCTGTCAACAATGTTGCCACAATGATTTTATTTCCGTTTAGGGAAGGCTCTTTCTCTTCCGAGTTTCAATTCCTATTCTGACTTAATTCTTCATACCTCTGATCAGTTTCCCGGCAAAAGATAACCCTATTCTAGACCAACACTCTCTGATTTCTATATCCTATCCCAGACTAAACTGCTTGAAAACCATACTCTTCACAGCAGCACGTACCCATATAGCTGGGTATTTGAAAAATACATCATATGTAACTACCTTGTTTGTAACATTTAGCAGTGTCACTAGCAAGCTCATCTGCAGTAGACTGTACACATGGGCCATCAATATCATTTACACCAGAACCTGTGTTTAATACATTTTCCACATCTATGCAAAGTTCACATTCAGAAATTTCATCAGCTTCCTGGAAAAGAAAAGAACAGAAGAACTTTATTTTACCAATGAATCATTGTTTATTTAAAGGGAACATGTTTTAAACTCTGAAAAATATCTCCAATGAGGACTTGTGGAAGAGATCTGCTCAAGAGCCACTCCAATAAAACTCAGGAGATCAAAGGAAATGGGTTCATTATTTATTTATTTACTGCATAGGTCTGTCGCTCAATGGTGAGCATTTTAGGGTTAGCCATACTGCTGTGAGAGGAAACATCCAGTATTATTCTAAGGACTGTCAACTCTCCAAAAGAAACAAGGGTCTTGTTACTCCACTCCCCAAAAGAACAAGGGACTTGGCACAAATACAGCACAAGGCATTTGGCTGTGAATGGTAAGGAACCCACCATAGTGTTGGAAATTAGTACTCGCCCGCTCGCCCATACGAGTGTCAGAGGTGTCAGGCAAGTGCAAATCATCAATCACAGGGCTGTTTGGTGAGAGCGATTTTCACCTGACTTTAGGTAATTATTCAAATTACACTGCTTTTTACTTTACATTTTAGCAAGAACATCTCTGAACACAAACTTGCCAGTTCTATTTTACTGGTTATTTTTATCTTACAAGATGTCCAACAAACTCGGCACTGTAATACAACTTTGTGCTTCTTAAACTGACAAATACGGGTTCCTAGATGTAGTGAACAATGCTGTTCTCTCGGGTGGCCTGTGCCAAAATGTGGAAATATCTCCCCAGAATTCAAAAGAATCGAATAAGAAAAAGGAAGATACATGTAAAATGCCAAACACAGGCTGTAATTCTTGGGAGGCATCCCCAGGGTGTTCATTAGGCATCGAAGATCGGAGAATTGTTCGCCTACTACACAGAATTCTCCGGCTAAATTTTGATGGCAATATGTAGCGATCTTCGCTCTTTTATAATATTCTCCTGTTACTTTACACTATTCTTCTGCTAATGAAAACCCTGCATCCCGAAAATACGAGAAGACGACAACCAGAAAGAATGGAAGGTGAGAGGGTATCTTTTGGGAAAGTGAAAACCAATCCAGGCAAGTGCATGCAGTGATAGTGACTCGTACGGATGGCAAGTTCTTCCAACACTGCCACCATAAATGTGTAACAAAAAGCAACCTTTTTTAGTGTCAGCAAATTAATTTTGACATTTCACTTTTGTGAGCCAAAGTTTCTAGTTACAGAGCTCATGAATAAATTTTACTGTTGATTCCTAAAAATACTGACTTAGCATCTTAAGACCTTTCCTACCTTTTTGTTCTGTTGCTTTTGTGACTTTGCAGTTTGTTTATTCTTTGATTTGGCTTTTCTTTTCTTGTAAGGATTGAAGTCTTCTTCACTGTCTGTAACATCGTCTGGTGCATAGGATGAATCGGACATTTCTTCAACTTTATCACTTGCAAATTCTTCATCTTTATCACTTGTAAATTCTTCATCGTTATCAGATTCTTCATCACTTGTGGACTCTTTATCTTTATCACTGTGACCCACAACAGCACATTCTGACAATCAATGAAACAAAATTAACCCATTCGCTCCTACACCGGCCAAAACCGGCCGTACAATACTCCACTGCTTTAAAAAATTGCAACTTTCTCAATCGCGCGAACATTGCCCTAACTAGCAGTTCTGAGCATTGACTAGAAAGTCCCTCAAATTGAGATACCCAATAAACACAAAAAAGTCAGCGATTTTTGCAGAATATCAGCGTTTGAATTTGGACAATAACAAAAATGACCATTTTTAACGTCATAGAAAAACAACAAAAATCACGTTTTTGCCTTTAGTTTTTTTTATCCAAATCATCATGGCAAACCCAAAAGTCAACATTCACAGCAAAATTCAGTCCTAGTCCTAGCTTAGCAGTGATTTTTGAGTGAGCTTACATGAAGTGTAATCTCACTCTATGTCATGGGAAGTGTCCGTAAGTCCGTGGTAGTCCAATCTTCGGGTTTTCTTCGGTATCACGGCGCCTGGTCTCGAACAGATATTGTTTATTTCCGTACGAACGATGAGAGCACGAACACGTGAATATGAGCGAGGTTGAACACGAAGTGCTGCGAACTGATCCCGGATCATCCCGGATAACGAACGACGTATTTTCGATATCAAAAACACGGAACGTGGAAGCAACCACGTTTTTTCGCCGTTGGAGAAAGAGAGGTAAGAGACTCGAAATTTATGATGTTTTCGTGTTATATTGCACCAGTAATCAGGCACAGCATTCAAGCAATGTGTCTATTGTTTTCACGTAAAGAGTTTTTCAGATGTTTTGAAGGTGTAGACAAAATCTTCGCCAACAAAAGGTTCCCTAGATCACCGAGATGTAGTTTTAAAGACAGCTGTGATGGCCGCCGAGTGACTTGTGCAGTCCAGCATTGCGAATTGCTCCATGTACAACATCTGGCAATCCATAACCCTGTCTCAGGGTCATATAATTCCCTTCTGGGAACAAAATATTTCCTTCGGGAAACGATGAATTCTCTTCGGAGACAAATAATGTCTTTAGAGACACAAATCTGGGTTAAGTGCAGTTACACTAAAACGTTGAAAAGTTATTGTTTGAAAACATTGATGTTACTAAGTTTAAAATGTAAGTTAACTATACTTGTTACAGCTACCTACATTCCAAAAAAAATTGAGAATAAATGTTAATGTTTTACTGTTATTGTTGGCAATTCTGATACTGTATGCAAACAGCTACATGCTATAAGCACCAACCAGGGCTCAATTTCATAAAACTTTTACAGCTGTAATTTACAAGTGTAGTTATTGTTTCAGACCTCTGAAACAATAGCTACAAGCGTAAAAGTTTTATTAAATTGATCTTTAAATTTATATATTTTGATTAAAAGATAACATTGCCTGCCTTGAGTAAAATGGTGTCAATCTTTACTGTCAGTATGGGGTTTGACCACTCCTTACATGTGAAACCCGACCACGTTTGTTTGTCAGACACTGTTTCAAATAAACACCTATTTCAAATAGGCACCCATCCTTGTGTAAATCCATGTGCGGTAGATCTAGAATTTTGTTCATGTTCACAGTTACAGTACTTCCTCTATTAAGTGGTCATTTCTCAAAAATCCAAAATATGTATTCACCAGTCCTTTACTGGAAACGGTTCTCAAGGTCCTGAGGGTTTCAGCTTAACAGAGGGACTGCTGTATATGATTTACATTTTTTTTCAGAAATTTGCTAATATGATAACTTTGATGATGACAATGATGATAACTCGGTCCTTGTAGTGACTTTACATAGCGTGACAAAAACGAAACCAAATTAACGAACGATCTTCCAGTCCAACAAACAAAAAATCATCCTCGACAAACCAAGATACTTTTGCAATACAGAAGCTCTTGAGACGTTAAGTTGCAAGCCACAATGGTGCTTGGTAGACATGTGTTTTTATCACATCTCTTGGACTTGGAACACTTGCACCAGTTATACAGTCAATGAACCATTTTTTAAGTTGTGCTTCCATACCTGTGACAGTACCACATTATATCGTTAAATAGTTTTTATAAAAAATCAGAGGCAGACAGCCTATGGTGTATTTCTCATTTAGCTTAATATCTTTGACAGTAACATTTTCGACATCACAAATTCCGTCTCTAGATATTTCCGTGCAAATTTTCATCGTAAGCTCACTCATGTACGCATTGCGGACCTATTTTTTTTGCTCTTATTCGTTGCTCGGGCCGAGCTTTAGCCTCTCGTTCTAATGCATACTGACCTTGACTCGATTTTCAATATCACCACTGCACTGCATGCTGGGAAAAAGCCAAAAATTTTGACAGCGCTCGATTCTTTCCGCACACATTTCATATTTATACTAAGTCCACAGCCACTCCGACCCACCGCCGAAATTTCGCGCTTGTTGTATTCTCCTGTGGTCGCAACTTCCAAAATATGCCGCGGTAGGTCGAGAAATTCATCCAGAGTCGAGTCCCAAAGCCACTTCGTTTTCAGGCGGCCATTTTTCCAGTTCAACGAGCAACTAGCCAAATTCGTAAACGAAGTACAACACCTAACTCGCTTCATTGAGAAGTGGACTCTGAACTACCTCCAAGCTTAATGATGCTTATCAGGCATCTACTAAATATGAAAAATGGCTGTGAACTTACCAAAAATCGTAAATAATTCATATTGGACCCTTTATTGCAAATCAACCAAGCAAAATGAGATCGTCACAATGACGTTTCCAGTAAACTCGAGCCTTCAGTGTTTTAGAACAGCAGCACTTTCAATGGTAACTTTAAATATGGAGTCACGAAATCCTATGGGGCGTGTGAATGCAGAAAATCGCTCAAAAACGTAAAAATTCTCAGGAGTGAATGGGTTAAACATTTTAATTCCTTGGGGGACTACCATATAAAAATGATAGGGGTGGTCGTCCAAAATGTTGAAAACCCCCCCAAAAGGTACCAGAATCTTGTTTTGAGGGTGTGTCTAAAATTTATTTTCACCCCTAAGAGGTACAATATACAATACAATATACAATATCCTTTATACGTTTTCCCAAATGGGATCTTCCAAACTAATTTACAATAAACAAAATGTAGAAATAGAAATTACAAATGGAAATGACTTTTAAAACAAATACAAGTTGAGTTGCTCAGAGAAATTAGCTATTGAGCCGCTCACTTGGCAATGATGCTTTCAATTTGCGTTTAAAAGCATTTACGTAACAGCAGTTCTGTAGTTCAGGGGAGATAGTGTTCCACACCCTGGCACCACGGTACGCAAATTATTGTTGGGCAAGCGAAGTACAACACTTCAGCAAACTTAGACTTTTGCTTCTGGTACCAATTCTACAAATTATTAATGTATAACAACACATGTTATATTCTGCCATAGTTTTTGGCTCTATATCCTAAAAGGTACCACAAAAATTCTAATGGTAGTCATTTGAGATTTTAGTACCCTAAACGTTACTAATCTACTGTACAAAATAATGTTGCCAACTAAAAGGTATGATCACCCACATCATTTTTATATGGGAGTCCTCTAAGGATTATTATGGTAGATATCATCTGATCAAGCCACGATACAATGTAAAACGATTCAAAAGCAGACAATTCAAGAAATAACAAAGCATTTTGTTCAATTTCTTGTTTGTTCTACTCTTGGCTACCCTATCTCCCACAAAATTGTCAGCTACTACAAGTAAACATTCAAATAATGCTCTCAAAGGTAAAGGTGTACAAGGTGTCTGCTTACACAGGGTCACATTTTGTATGGTTGGTACATGTATCTCCTTACACAGGGACACCATTTTTGGAGGTTTGTATCTCCTTCCACAAGGACACCAATTTTGGAGGTTTGTACCTGCTTACACAGGGTAACCACTTTTGGAGGTTTGTGTCTTTTTGCACATCTAGTCATCATTTTTTTTTCAGATTTGACTGTCTTCTTACCTGAATTATGGTAGTATTTTATGTGCTGAATAACATCTTGACACAACACAGAGCAGAAAGGGCATGGCAATGATGCAGCTTTATCAACATCTTGCAGAACAGGAGCATGGTTCACAAATGCTTCAATATCAATTGCCAAGTCTCTGTCAGATCCACTACTACTGGTTTCTTTAATTTCCTTTGAAATGTTCATTTTTAATGTTGCATTCTTCCGTTTCCTACGTTTTTTGTTCTTGTTGTTTAAAGCCTTTGTCTCAGGTTTTTGCTGTTGTTTCATGGTTTGTTTTTTCCGTGCATTCCTCTTTGCTGCTCTGGGATAAGCATCTACTTTCCTTTCCACACAGGCAGCATCTGTTTTCCCTGCCTGTTCTTTTAAAAGGCTCTTGCTGTTTTCACTTTCCTCTTCCACAGTTTCGACATCAATTTCTTCATCTGACAACGCGTCAGAATCTGACCTTGATGATGCTTCTTTGTAGACTCTCTTAACTTCATTTCCTTTCCTCTGTTTCCTAGTTTAATTTAATGAAAAACAAGGTGTTTACTTAAAATACTGAATTACATGCAAGATAAATTAATAATTAAATTAATTGCTTCGTTGGCAGACTTATCAATGCATTATTCAGCTACACATAATTTTCATTCAGCCTCTTCTTGTTATTAACAGTTCCATGCAAAGAAATAACCATAACCACCTTTTGGCCATTTTTCTGTTGGGGGGGGGGGGGTTGGATTTTGCTTAAACTGTTAAAAAACATCCACATGCAAAACGTGATGCAAATTGGAGGGGAAAAAACAACACAATTATGACCCCAGTCCTTCAATAAATTATTAGTAATTGTAGAGAAAATGTGGAATTTTTGATCTAGCATGTGTAAAAAAAAATGTCTAGACTTATTAATGACAGAAATAAATGGTTGAAAATTAAAAACAAAAAAAAACTTGAAATTTTAGGAAGAACATGGTCCACCACCCAGTCCTCAACCCTCACCCAGCAAACACAAGAAACATAAACAAAGCAATGGTCCCAATGAAGACTTGGGCCCACTAGAACCTTGAAGTGGCCCAAGAGCTTAGACCACCCCTTACTTTGCCAAGTTTTTTTTTTATTCTGAACCATTTTCACCATGAAGTGGGCCACAGGCTATTAGCCTACCATACATTTTGTAAAACCTGTGTAGCTTTCTGTAACAAATAGAGATAATAATGTTATCATGATCAGGGCTCAACATCTGGTCAGCTGAGTCACTAGCCACCAGGCTAGTGATCTTTGAAATCTACTTAAGCCCAAAACACAACTTTGTAGCCCAGCTCAGGTTCCTTCTCAGGCTGTATTATGTCACTTAATTTATTATCCACTTTGCCCTCACAATATGAAAAGAAAGACCCTGAATTACAACAGTTACTGCGTTTGTTTTGTATTACTCAGTTAACATTATCACTAAAACATCAATGTCAGCAAACTTGTATGCATCCTCTTCTTGGCTCTTAACTTATCATCATTCTCCAACTCATCGTCAGTATAATAGTCAGACAGATCCCCATCATCAGCTGCAGCATCAATTTCATCATGTTTGGCATCATCAGATGGACCAGGAACAGCTGCCTGTACTTCCTTTGCTTCATCAGGTGTATCTTGATCATCGGGAATTACTTCAGGTCCATCCTCTTCCTCTCTCCTAGACCTAGACCTCTTGTCATTAAAGTATGGTATTCTCTTCTTTTGCAACCAAACATCAATTGCAGGTTGGGGTTCAAAGTCCGTCACCTCTAGAGAGTTAAGTTTGATGATCATCAGATCTGAAACACTGTCATCTGCAAGTCTGCTTCTCCAGTCAGTTTTGATGATTTTCATCAGGGAGAACCCTCTCTCTGCTTCTGCTGAACTTGCAGGTGGTGACAGCAGTAGATCGATCAAAGCAAGAACATATGGGCATTTATCTCAAAGATCATCATTGACCTGCTTCCACGTGATGGAAATGTTCATAAACCTGCTAAATAAAATTCGTGTTTCCAACGGAAAACAAACTGGAATGATCGTATTTCCTGCAAATGCTACAGAACATCCTCCCCTCGTTGTTGATGACGTGATACTCTAGCCAGGTAAAACTTAGCCAGCGAGTAAGCTCTCGGGCTCAGGGTTTCAGGTTTGGGGGAGCGGAGGGCGAGAGCTTGCAATGATGTCTCAGAAATTTGAATGCCGCCCCAAATACTTCCCGTGGCTCCCTACTGTCCGAGCTGTCAGAATTTGGCCAATCAGAACAAATCGGAACCGAGCATTAATGTAAACAGACATGAAAATAAAAATAGTGTTGGTAGCGCCAAACACTTTTCGACAGCCAGACTGTCCGTTTCTCTGTTTTCTTTGTAGTGTATGGCTGGACAAAATTAAGATAAGTTTTTCCAAACTCTTTGCTTTCACCAGTCTGAAGGTGTTTCTCTTTAGAATGCGTGTTTATAATTCTGTGAATAGCGAGATGTTTATATTGAAAGGTTTCAAATTACTTTCAGACTTATGCAAATTGCATGGTAAGCGAATGAAAGCAAAAATAAATCACCGGCCAAAACACTAGAGCTCTTTCGATAGCCATTCAAATGGCTAAAAATCTTTTACCTAAACAGTCTCTAACATTAGCCGTTCAAACAGCTGAATATTTTTTCCAAACAGATAACCCTATCCATTTGAACGGCTGAAGATTTTTTTTGAACGGCTAATCACGGCCGTTCGAACGGCCTCCTACCATTCGTGAAAGACTGATGAACGGCAAGGGAACGACTCGAACGGAAAGCCCTTAGTATCGTTTTCGCGTGAGAGGACACAAATGCTGGTCGATAATATTCTCGGCTGACCCAAAAAAAAGCTGAAACTTCGCCGATCTTAATTCTTCATCAGCAACAAGAGCCGCAGACATTCCAATACTTCTGGCTTCTGCTACCTGGTCGTCGATCGTCGAGGATGCTTTGTAACGGACAGACAACCAACACTGTTTGATGCTGCCTCCTTTTAATATTTGCAGCCGCGGCAGCAAACAGTTGAAATATAAAGCTTTTGCCATACTCTGTTGGCAAAACAGCGAGGACATCGCTACCTTTAAGTAGTGCTTCAACTGCTTGACATTGCTCGGGTTTCAATTCCACAGGAAACTTCAGATATTTAGAAAAATTCTCGCACGCTTTATGAATGCAATCTCCTCCGCTCTCCATTTTGTTTGTCTTGATCACGACGCACGAAGAATGACACCATGACAACGTCATCATCAAATTAAATTTCAACCAATCAGCATTTTATGTAGACTTTTTGAGCGGAGACATTCAAACTTTTGAGACATCGTTGCAAGCTCTCGATCCTTTCCCTTCCCCACCCCCTCCCCCCTCCCCGAGCCCGAGAGCTTGCTCGCAGGCTAGGCAAAACTTAAATTCCATGAAGGATGAAACCCTCTTTTGCATTTTTCATTTTCACATCTTTTACTTTTTCCGCTTCGCTTTCTGCCTTTCCGTAGTTAGAGAGAAAACGCTCCATCTTCTCTACAATCGCTACAAGTGCAAGGTGCTTCAACACGTGTAAGGAGAGGACTGGGGAGTACATTTACCAAGAAGCGT
Organism: Dendrophyllia cribrosa; assembly: GCA_024195265.1. Taxonomy (NCBI): domain Eukaryota; kingdom Metazoa; phylum Cnidaria; class Anthozoa; order Scleractinia; family Dendrophylliidae; genus Dendrophyllia; species Dendrophyllia cribrosa. The sequence continues at coordinate 18,491,833 of JAJLRJ010000008.1, forward strand.
AGGGTCTGGGTCCCAGTGGTATTTACGATCGACACGTAAGAGCCAAGAAGGACGCCATAGAATGGTAGTTTTATACTTTCTTTATTATTATTATCCTTATAACTTTAATTTTTTTGTCCTTGTAAATAACTATGGACTTGAAAGAATCAAATTAAATATTAATTCTTTGAATTTTCTAGCCCGAGCTAATTTTCACTACCCTCAGGCTACCGGGCTAGCGGAGATGTCGAACCCTGATCATTATTCAATATACCATTCTAGAGTGCAAATACGTATCAAAACCAGTGCAAATATGAAAGGTTATTACACTCTTCTGACTGTGCACTAGGAAAAACTTTAAAAAACTTAGATTTACGAGAAGATGAGTGTTGTATCATAAACAATTTATTAAGCGAAAAGTTGTGTGATACAGCTACAATGAAGGCATTTTTACTTGCCTAAAGGTTAAAAAAAGTATTAAAAAAATACAATGTAAAAACTAACTTGTAAAAATACTCAACTGTATTACACAACTTTTCGTTAAATAACCTCTATAAGCTTTTATTTTTAAACAGTAGTTTTAGGTAAAGAGTTAAGTATGTGTAATCGCATGGGCCCGAGTAAAATTAAGAATTAATATCACGCCTGTTTTCAGAAGCTGTAGAAATTGCCTGAGTCACGAAGCGATTGGGCAATTTCTACAGCTTCTGAAAACACAAGTGATATTAATCCTTAATTTTACGAGGGAACATGCAATTACTTGTTTATAATGTAGAGGGCAAAATTATAGGGAAACCTTTCGGACTTTTTAAGAGTCACTCAGACTTGAAACCACCCGAAGTGAATATAAGCTTACTCTCTCGCAAACTGTCAAGAAAAACTTTTCAACTCACTGTGGCTAAATAACCTTCCATTCGGTCAAAGATACATTTGACTGTTATGTACATCCAGAGAACATAGCCTGATTTTTATCGATAAAAGACACTTTACGACAAAAACAAAGCAAGTTTGCGTACCTGTGTTTTGAAATTTTTGCCGCTTTGATAACAACAACAAATGGGGAGAGTTCAAACTTGCTTGCACATTTGGCGATTTAAGGTTACTGTAAACCTTCGAGGGTGCCTTCCCGAAAATCTTTCGTACTCGCACTATTTTTAACGAAACCCCAGAAAACTATATATCACTGTAAAGCTAATAAATTGTAGATTCCGAAAATAGAAATTAATTTTCCTGTTTTTCCTTTAGTTAAGCGTGCGTGAGCCTTAAACGCAAAACCGATGGTGTTTGCTTCACTGAATTACCAGTCTCTGTGTAAGCGCGAAAATCGAAACAAACTGGTCCGTGTCACTCGAGAGTTAACGGCCTAACAAAGTGTGTGGGGCTTTTTCGATATTTTTATTGGTTCCCGAGTAAATCCACTCTGAAGTTGGACAATAGAAAATTGTTCTTTGCGCGTCACACTTTGGGGTGCCATGAGAAAAGTATTTGGAATTTCGTAAAAGCCCCACACACTTTAGTGCATAAATATCCAGCAAACAAACTGGCCAAGTTTCGTGAAAATCTGACAAATCTACATACCCTATTAATTCATTTGAACAGAGGCCATTCTCGCAAAAACAAACCTCGAGTTTTTGGCCTCAAAAGATTTTCACTGTTTTCACACCTCATTTAAGCGGCTGTCATCGTGGTCGTGCCGCCAACCAATGAAATGAAACATAGAACCCCCTGAAGAGCATCGTCACACAGCAGTATATGTAAATTCAATTAACCGCCGATTAGTCAAGTTATTCAAAGGGAAAAACCATAGAAAAAAAACGGCAAAGTTTCGCGCAACTGCAAACCCAAATGAGTGGGAAGAACATAACAAAAACGCAGCAAAATTGTTGTGGAAACAAACGAGCGAAAAGGGCCAGTGAGAGTTTTCAAAGAAATGAAAACACAACAGACGTGGCCGCGGAAATTCACGAAAACACGCGCTGGTATCAGCAGTAAATGCAGGCGAGTAAATCTGCATTTTTTCATTGAAGTGATGGAACTTTAAAACCTTTTGTCGCCATGAATGAATTTCTTCAAGGTCTTCAACGTCGCAAACTGGCCTGCAGGCGCCTAGCTAATCCGAGATTTGACACAAATAATCGCTTCCTGTTTGGCTTAAAATGCTGTAATTCACCGTAGAATTCCTTTCTTAGGCATCTTCCATTTTATTCCTTTTTTATAACAAAATCTCCAGTGAAACATGCAAGCGCTCTGTTTGCAAATTTTCTTAAAAATCCCGCCAAGCCAACTGAATGCGGAGAACGACGCGCTCGACCAATCACGAGTGAGAAATTTTGATGCTCAACCAATCAGGAGCGAGTAATTTTGCCCTCAATTAAGAAAAAATGCCCTCTTCATCAGCCAATCAGCATTCAGTAATTTTGCCCTCTATATTATAAGTAATAGTAATTGGACTGAGTGGAGTACAATTCAGGGAGTAATCGGGCGAGTAATTTCAAATCGGCCGAGCGCGTAGCGCGAGGACGATTTGAAATTACGAGCACGATTACCCCTGAATTGTACGACACGAAGTTCAATTACTAATTAATCGAATCAATAACAAAATTCGAGATTAAAAAGTCTATGTCGAGGTTTTTGTATGCAAAACGTCAAGGATATTTTCTATCAGTTTGAAAGCGGGAAGAAACAGCAAGAAAAAAAAAACATTTAACTGCACCTGATTGACGCGCGCGCAACGTAGGTCTCCAATTACAGCTATCCAATTACAAAAAGTTGTAATTGGATAGCTGTAATTGGACACCCACGTGACCGCGCGCCAATTACGTAAGAAATAGGCGCGTGGATGACCAATCACAATCGAGAATTTTGTTATTGATACGATTAGAATAAAAATAAGCAATATCAGAGAATGGTGTTTTGACGACTCCATGCCATCATTTTCAAATTCTAAGAGTAGATTAATATGCTATTTCATTTTATAGTAACTTGTGAAAATTTAGTTGCATGTGATTACAAAATAGGGGGTGTTAATTGTCAGGTAAAAAGAACGTTCTTAGAATTTGAAAATGGTGGCATGGAGTCGTTGAAACGTCGTTCTCTGATATCGCTTATTTTTATTCTTAAGCTCATATTTAATTTAAAATTAGTTAAATAAGAAGCTGCACCTTTTCACATTGGAAACCTCAGAACTCACATCTTCGCCTTCTTCATCCTGGTGAATATATAAAAGATATTGTTTGAATGGTGTTAATCAACAAAGAATTTCTAAAAAAGTTGGAATTATCTGACAAACAATCAACACAAACTTGCCCCCCCTGCAAATCGTGGGAGTTACTTTCGGAAGTGTTCTATAAATATTAGAATCGATGAGAAATGCTGGCTAAGAATGTCTTGTATAAAGAAAAGAAAAATAGACACTCGTTTTAGTTTCATACCCTGGTTAAATCTTAGTTCCTAGCACAGGAATAAGGGCCGATTGATATAAAGCGGAAAAATTCAGTTATGCATGTCGCGCAATCATGTGTTATTAAGCTTGCTACTTACGGGTAAAGGACTTTTTCTCTCGCATTGTTCGGAGAGTTTCTCGATTATTGAGTGAAGCTTTAACCTAAAAGATTGAAGAAAAGATTCATTACATTTTAACTGTAGCATATCTATCTGATTTGTCGTGAGGAAAACAATTGAGATCCACTTACCCACGTTTTCCCGTCGCCATGTTGTCATTAACTTTCGATATATACTTCAAGTACATCGAATGAAATGTACTTCGATGATTCCCAGGGCTACCCGACCTAAAGAAGTCTAAACAGTCTGGATCCAATATTTTTCCAACATGGCAGAAAATGAGAGTTGAAAGGAACTGTTGATCATGGAGAGTCACAAAGCTAAACTGCTGCATATTCTACAGGATACACTGGTATGATGATGTTTATTTATGTTTTGTTTTTATTTGTGGCAAACGGGGAATTGTGGCAGCGCTAATAAGCTCCTCTGAGTGGCTCTGAGGAAACATGCTTTCTCAAACTGGGAATAATTTGGGGAAATTAGTCTTCGACTGTCGCACCGCACCTCTGGCTATTTCCTGAAATTCACGAAGTCAAGGACTTGAAGATTTTTTGAAAACGTTGTGGTTTTTATGAAGTGAAGTGAAGCTGAGTTCATTTGAAAGACCTTGAAAGGAGTACATGTAGGTCAATCAAGATGGTTGCCACATCACTAAATACAATGCCTAATACAATACAACTTCTCTGTAAGATAATGCACTCAACAGCAGCCATCCTTTGGGTAATCTACAGATGCACTTGTTAGTGGCCATCCCTGGAATAACCCCAGGGAACCCACTTCCATTTACAGTATGATATTAACAAATCCCTCATGGGTATCCCTTATGTTCCAGTATGAAAGATTTTTGGTCTGGGTTTCAAAAGGCCATGGCATACTGGCATAGTATTGCAGTCTTTGGCATATTCCAGTGTGTGTGTGTGTGTGGATTGATTAATTCTTTAGGTTTCAAACATGTAGAACTAATTGCTGCCTGGTGTAGATTTATTTTGGAAAGTGTTTGAAAGATCCCAAAATTAACATAACTTTCAGGTATCTGAGTAAATTTTCTATTATTCATGATTGGCAATTGCAACTAAATTTTTCAGTTTAATTGGTGACTTACTTACTGCTATCGCAAATTAGCAAATGAATATTATTTTATTGAAACATCACAAAATAATTTTAAATGAAATGCAACATTATGGACTTAAAACCAACCAACTAATTTCTAAATTATTAAATCCCCTCTTTTTGTGCTGACTTTATAGCCTTTTGCTTTAACTTTATTTTCAGGGAGTTGAAGCCATTGAGACTGCCTTCTGTGGGTATGAATGAATTTTGTAATTTGTTCGAGTTTTAAACATTAGCTTAAGGACACAGAAGAAAGGCATGAAAGATCTTAAAGTAAAAAAAAATATATTAATTATGTTTTTATTTAGGATGATTGTTCATAATGAAGGTGACGAAGATAAAGATGTTAAGGAGCTCTTTCAGCAAGTGTTTAAACCATTTTGGGCTGGTGTTCCTTTGGTGAGAGTATTGATTTTAAAATATATTCATTTTGATTAATTATTAATCACTGCTTTAAGGCTGGTTTTCATTGGTGACGGAGTCGGAGTCGTAGTCAGAGTCAGAGTCAGAAGAGTGCTTCCGACCTAGTGAAAATCGAAAATCCGAGTCGTAAGCGGAGTCATAAGCTTGACGGAATCGGAGTTGGAAGAATCAGAACGGTTCCATTTTCTTCCGATTTCGCTTATGACTAGTCCGTCATCTTCTTCCGATTCTGTCGGTTTGATTTTAGTAAGTAAATAAGTAAAATCTTTATTTAAGGAGGGTAGCTCAAAATAGCATGGCTATTACGACTCTGACTCTGACTCCGTCGTTAGTGAAAACCAGCCTTTAGTGTTCAAGTGTTTTGTAAATGTATTGTAAACAGAGCTGTCATTAAGCTATGAGGTATCTGCCAACTGAGCAATAAATTAAAGTACATGTAGGTGCTCATAAACTCAAGATAGTCGCCCAGAGGAGGGATGAATAGTATCCCATGATGCATTGCATTTGAAACTAATATATCAAAAGTTTCGTGACGTCATCATTCAGTTGACCTGCTTGACTCGAGAGGTTCAATGGCGTCGTTCAACACAGTGGATGGCGAAAGTGCCGCTGCCTTGCGAAATTGCCGCTTGTTTACGTGCATTGCGTTTCAGAAGAAAACTTTTACGCCAGAATTCGTGGTTTATCTTGTGTAGAACTTATTTGTCGGGAAGTTCACGTCAGTTTCATGGACAAGATGGCAGAAAGACGAGTTTACTCTCGTACCTCTTGCAAATGGCCGTCACAACGTGGATGCTTTGTTTGCTTCGCAAAATACTCCGGCGCTTGTGTCGCTGAAAACAAGCTGTGATTTGAAGGTAAGGACGATAGTGTTATTTCAGAAACAATGTAAAACATGTTTTGTCGAGTTGTTACGTACAGCGCCATGTTTCCCCAGTTTTTCTCACGTTTCTTAATTTGTTTACGAATTTCACTAGTTTGACGATGACAGTGACCCGAGAGATGCCCCTTTTTCTGCTGTTCTACTGTGGGATTTTGACCTCGTTCCTGCACCAGCGACAGCATTTATTCGCCCGAAGAAAATTCTGAATAGCGAGAACATCGACCAAACTCTGCCACCTCTGAATCTTTATGTGAAAACCTCCCGTGATTGTTTTAATCACGAGAATCGTATTTCCCTTGCTAATTTTAATACGCACAGAGATCCAGAAGATGAGCAGGAGGAAGAAATCGATCCACTGAGGGAGTTACTTGTTCGTAGAGAAAACGACGACAGTGAAAATGACAGTGATCGTGACAGTGAAAGTTGTGATATCAAACAGCAGGAGCAGGAAATAAAGCAGGAACAACATGTTGAATATTTTCCTATTGTGGGATTGAACTGGGAGGAAAGATACCAAAAAGGTCTTACGAAGTGCTACGAACTAAGGATTAAAAAGGAAATGGTACAAATCAGAGTTGAACATGAACCAGACAACATTGCAGATTGTAATGCATTAAAATTTGAGGTGCTTTCAGGTGGAAATTGGCTGATCCTGGGCTACTGTGGAGTGAAGAAAATTCCAAAACTAACGAAAACACTAAACCATGGTCAAGTTGTGTCTGTAGACTTGTGTAATTTAAAAAGAGTGTGGTTTCCAGCGATATCGGAGTTCAGGTTTTCAGCAGGACCGAACATTGTGAAAAAAGGGAAGCTGGGAAAAAGATGATTACCACAATACATACAATTCAGTCATAGCTATTTAGAACATGCTGATTACTGCTTTATAAGCATGGATTCTATGAACATTTTCACGATTCAAAGCTAGTCTGGATAATCATGGTTATGTTGAATGATGGGCCATTCCATTTAATAGCCGCACTCCTCCTATTGAGGGGTTATTATGAAATTTACCCCTTAGGAAAAAAAGATCGAAGTGCCGACACATTTCCCCCTTAAGAAAAAGGAAGATGTTTTTAATTGATCAAAGGTACCGACAAAGCTACCCCTTCAGAAATGACTCTTGACCTCCTCCCCACCCTCCCTCCCCCTAGGATTTCCTTACCCCTCAATAGAGGGGTAAGGAAATCCTAGAGGAGGGGGGGGGGGGGTGCGGACATTAAATGGAATGGCCCAATATCCAGTTGAATAGGATATTTATTTTTGAACTTTCTCTAACCAAATCAGAGGGTCAGTGGTGCTGGACAACAATCATTGGCACAAGTCATTGGAACACTGCTTCCAGTTTCCCTGTTGCAATGTCAGATCATATAGTTTATGCAAATATCAAGGGATTTCATTCAGTTTTCATTCAACATTGCATGAGTAGGAGAGGGAAGGACAGGCTTTGAAACAGGCAGTGATCCTAAATATTGTCAGTGATTGTGTTCCTGTAATGTCATCACATTGTGTTTTTCACATGTATTTTTTTTCATTTGCATGACCTCACCATTATGTTACTAGTGTGAACCAGGCTACATTCTACATTTTGCTCACTACCTCAATTATAATTGGCTAAGGCACACAGCTAGTTCTCAATGGCCTTAAATAGTGACTTCAAATCTTCAGAAGTTAGATTTGTTCATGCAGATGTGTCAGCATATCTTTAGACAGTCAGATTTACATGTATAAGTGACTTTGTGCAAGTATGCCCTCTGCATTGATAACTCTTGCTCAGTGTCATGTAATAATGATATTGTTACAAAGCAGAGGCAGACAAGTAAAGAGAAAATATACACTTTATTTCAAAATGGTGGCCATTTTATTATTCTATTAAATCCATGCAAATTAGCCCTCTTGGCCTCATCAGCATGCGCAAAATACAAAAGATTTTTCGAGCAAAAGTGAGGCCAAGAGGGCTAATTAACGTGCCTATAAAAAAGTCATAAATTTGCCGCCATTTTGGAATAAGGCGTATGGACTGAACTGATCTCTTGTTTTTTTTCCTTGAGATTCTGCACAGTTCTTTCATTCTTTTGTCATTTGAATTATTCCATTTGAGGTCACATGACATGCAATTTGTCTATTTTTCTTCAAACCAACATGAACTAAAAGAGTTCAAAACTAAGCAGACCCTTAAGTTCAAAGTTTTTCATTATGCATTATTATTCTCATACATGTAGCTCTCTTGAATAAAATGCATTTATTATTTTGTTTGTTGTAGTTGAGATAACATTATGAATACAAAATATTTCTTGGTGATAATTTGTATTAAAAGTGGAACAAACACCGGGGGGGGGGGGGGGGGGGGGAGTGTATGCTAGTGTGAACAGCTTATTAAACTTTACTAATTTTTTTACAATGTATAGTATATAATATAGATAGCATTGCTAATAAATGTACAAAATGCAATATTGTTTGTACCATTTCCTTGCTGGATAATCAATTCCAGCACGAACAACCAGCTTCATAAAACATAAATTTGCAATTGCAGCTAGAGTATTGACATCTGTCAGACAAATCAATTTTTCAATGAACTGTGGCAAAGTTGACACATTGTTTTCAAAACACTTGTATATAGCAGTTTTTAAATCTGCTGGAACACTGTTATTCAGAGGCAAGTTATCATTTCCAGTTGCTGCACCCGTTGTTTGCTCAGAAGGCCTTTTGGAGGTCTGTCTTGATCTGCGTTCTAAGGTCAGCTCCTCCAAACAACCACTAAGTGAAAGGTTGTAAGCCTCTTCTGCTGCCTCTTAGGTTTGAAATTTGCCCCTGAAGAAGGTACACACTCTTTTTCTAACCCTGTTGTCTAAAAAGAATGGATACATAAAATTAATTTCCATTTCCACTGCCCTGTATTTCACAAAAAAAGCTTTTAAAAAGTAATAATGTTAATCAGGTTTTATTTGATTGCATGTTACTTTCTGTGTGGTGTTAGTATTTGTTAGATTTAAAGGCATGCAGGTATTATCAATAGCTTTTGCTGATTTTGTTGGTATTATAATAAATTTATTTATAATTGCAGCAGAAGATTCAAGACCACACTGCTACCTTTTTTCTGATAATCAAAAGCAACATCAATCAAAATATTTCTCCCCTTTCCTTCCCTAAGATATTTATCTGGGGGGTAGGGAAAGCAGCATCAGGATTGTGTATGTTGTGGTTCAAATTTTTCTTTGGTTTGATAATTTTCAAACCAGTTTGATTTTTATTTTCCTTTGTCTTAGATTCATTATCATAATCTGAGACAAAGGAAAAAAAAATCAAACTGGTTTGAAAATTTTCAAACCAAAGAAAAATTTGAACCACAGACCCAAAATATATCAATTCAGAGTAAAGGACCACTGCATCATTAAAATTTAATAACAATAATAAATGCAAATGAGGAATTTTGGAGAGGATGAACATACTTGTAAGGAGAATGTTTGCTGATGTACTTGTCTTGATGTGGGATGCAGCATCTGTCCAAAACAGTGGTCCTCTAAAAGAGGGCCATTCGGTTGCTGATTCCATACCATATTTTGGGTCTGTTTTGGCTATAATGCCAATAAACTCCACAAGAGCCCTCTCCTCTTCATAGGTCCATCGATCTGTGCCTTTTAACTGGAGACTTTTTTAATGGGCTTACAATGTTGCATATTTTTGCTTTTGAAGTGATATGTTTGGCAACCTTTGGAAACACACAGAATGTTTTGAGTCAATAATTATATTAAGTTTAACTGGAATCAGTTTATTATCAACAGTGGAAACATTCTGTATTTTGAAAGAACACTCACCTTTCTAGTTGGGCTCTTAAAGGAAGGACTATTAATTTTGATGGTACAACAACTTGACTACTGAATAACGGTTTTTTTTATAGCAGGACTGGCTGCTGTCCTAATTCTCTTCTTTACTGGCTTGGAAGGAGTCGATCCTGTAGTGATATGAGCGCGCTTGGCACTTAAATCTGGACTGTTTGGCGGATTTTCCATAATTACCCTGAGAAATAAACGAACAGTTATCTCATTTAGAGTTTCATATTGAACAAAGAAAACGATAATTTCACTCCTAGCTCGTTTAAAAGCAAAATAATGAAACAAGGACACAATATAAGTCCACATACAAGTCTCGCAGAATCGCCATGTTTGCAAGTCTTAAATACAAAATCGGCAATTTGGACCATTTTCAAAGCTTCTGCATTGTGAAAATACTGGGTCACTAAGGGTCACTATGGTTCAGTTTTGTGTAGGAGCCTGTTATTTGTTCGAATTTTAATTGTATGTATAAATCACTCGAGCAGAAAGAGAACTATGAATAAATTTGTGTAGTGTATTTACGCCGTGGTCACGTATGGCTTGAGACATTGTCATTCAAATTCAATAAAAAACACCTTTCCTTCCTACTTCCCTCCACAGAAAACGAACAGTTTTGATCAATGAAGTTGGAAAAATAAATGAAAGCGGTTACTTACCTCGCATAGCTTTTTGACTCTGAAAAAATCTGGGGTAAACTCAGCCAAAAACTGCCATGTGTAACAGCAGATCCGCCATTTTTGTGAAATTAGACCCCGCAATGTATTGTGGGATACTATTCATCCCTCCTCTGATAGTCGCCCGTGGCTGTAATGTTGTTCTTTAAACATTTTCAAACCTTGAGCTATCAATCATCTTCACCGCAGTTGCTGACCATAATACGTAGTTGCCGAATACTAACGTAAAAGCAGATTTTGTCAATTAAAAAACATTCTTGTCAACACAATGTGTCACTCGAGACACTATGATCATTTGGTGTGTCACTCAAGACACTATGATCATTTGGTGTGTCACTCAAGTTTCGTCTCATATCACTTACCTGGACCTTGAGACACCACAATGATCTGCACCACTGATACAACAACAGTGACAACTCATATGTATTACCGGTAAAACATAAGTACTGTACATGCAAACCATGGAAATCCTTACCCTTTCATATACCTTCAGCCTAAAAAAGGTACCCCTTTCGGGCGGAGCATCCCCATATAGCCCATTATAGGGAGTACCCCTCCCCCCGGGCTATTTTCTGGAGCAAAGAACTTCCAATGTTGTGTACCATCCAGCACTTACACTGTATCTAATGTAACACTAAAACCATCAACCTGTTACCTATCTACAGTGTACACATGTCTGATAAATGCCAATTGCCTGTTTTTGTTCTTTGTAACTTTAGGAAGCCAGAGAGCAACTTCTTCTTGATTTTGTTGCATTCATCTACAATGAAAACAATCCCAGGAGAATAGATCTGGCCTTTAGTTTGCTTGGAAGCTTAGTTGAAAGCTCATTGCTCCCTTCCAGGTAATGACAACAAGAGATGGAATTTTGGAAAATGATAGAAATTGGATCAGGGGTGCTGAAACCAAGTTGTGAATATTAAATGTATGTGGTTGGATGAGTGGGGAAGTGGAAAAGGAGACAAAATGTCAACAGATTTCAGATCTTCTGAGGTTGGCTGCCAGTGTGACTCTTCTGCTGACCTTTTGCTTAACCCTTTCACTCCCAGAGTCAATTATGGAGGCAGGCTGTGTAGTTCTAACTTTTGAGTCTGTCGACGAAATCCTATGGTGTGACCATTCAAATGAAACCTCTTTGGCAGCAGTTAAGCATGGTACCATTGATTTTGTAATATTTTGCAAAAAGAAATTTGGGATTTTCTTGAATTTTTATTTGTTTTTATTTTTGGCACTCTTGGTAATTAAAGGGTTAAACTGTAATGTGATTTGTCGGTAACTGAGGTTTGTCTGCAGGTTGGTGTGTGATGCTCTTCTGAAGACAACTCATCTCAGTTTTGTCAAGGAGCTCATGTGGTGCAAGACATTTCAGCTTCTTTTGAGGATCATTGGTGGGGTTGATTATAAGGTAAGTTAAGGGGACACTGTCCCCCAAAGTAACGAAGTTGAGTTTACCTAATTACCATGTTATATCACCAAATGCCACCAAATATATAACTAAATTGAGTAAAAAGATTCCATAGAGCAAAACAGAAGCAGTAGTGTGGAGATAAAGTGCAGGATTACAAGGATGGAAGTGGATTACAATTCAAAACCTAATTACCATGTTATATCACTAAATGCCACCAAATATATAACCAAATTGAGTAAAAAGATTCCATAGAGCAAAACAGAAGCAGTAGTGTGGAGAAAAAGTGCAGGATTATAAGGATGGAAGTGGATTACAGTTCATCATTAAAATTTATTGATTTATTAATATTTTGATTTAGTGCCAGGTGGTCAAGGAATCAACGCTTGCATTCTGGTGGAATTTTGAGTGTTTTATTTATTACTTACTAGGCATTTTTGTTCATATTTCTTTGTGTTCATCACTTCTGAATAAAGGCTAAAACTGCAGTTTAACATGGTATTAGGAATTACTTCATAAATCCCATTGAACTGAAAATGTGTTGGATTTTTATGCTGCAGGGCTGTCGTGACATTCTAAATTTGGTGTTCCAAAGATTTCATAGCATTCCAGCAACTCCTGATGCTGCATACACTGATCGCATACAGGCCTGTGTCAAGGTACTCCTCGTCATTGTTATTATTTTAATGCTCAGTCAGCAAGGAGGGAGCAAGGATGATGCAGTGGTGAGACTGCTCACCTCCCACCAATGTGGCCCAGGTTCAAAATCTGGACCCGCTGTCATATGTGGTTTGAGTTTGTTGTTAGTTCTCATCCTAGCACCAAGGTTCTTTTTCTCACTCCAGCTATAAAACTAACAGGTTTGTCAGTTGCATTACTGTTAAGTGCCACCCTCGCTAAACAAAGTTGATTAACTGATTTTGATAGACAGTTAGCTCTCAAAATACATTATTTAGAAGTACATACAAAAGTCATGTACAAGTCATGTAACTGACTGATTAATGATCATCGCCCATTCTTTCATCTATTTGTGTTTGCAGGTTGTGCGCTATATTCTAGACAGGAACGCATGTCTTTTACCTGCTTACTTTGTTATTAATGAGGTATTAAGACATGATTATTTAGATTTTATAAGCTAAGAATGGTTATGTGTATTTAAATTAGTCCATGTAGGGGTTAAAAGGCTACATGTATTTTGATCTGTGCACTAATAATCATGCATGACTACAGGTTGGTTAATTGTACATGTACATGTAGGAGTAGGCTTGGGTGTCGTCGGAGCAGCACACGATAAATTTCCAGCTGGACGGACCTAGAGGCAGTCGCTGCTTCAGGGCGCGACAAAAGCGCTGTCCGATAGCCCGGGGCTAGTGAAGCGACCCATCGGGCTAGTGTCTTTTTGTCGGAGTTTGCCCGACGGGCAAGCAATATTTGTTGCCTTTTCTTATCATTAAGTAATAAGAATTAAAATAAGAAGTGTGTAATAAACAGTTCTCTAGTGAAAGTGAATGTGAGGAACATTTTAAAAATGTAAGAAAATATCAACGGCGAACAAAAGAAATGGAATTGAATGATGCGTTTTCGTAAATAATATGTACAATAGCAGCCGTAATTGTGTTCTCATTCCCCTGCTTTTAGGTCTTTAAAATCGCTGTTGTTTTCATTGTATTATTAAGTTCAAAGTAAACCAGTTAGGATCTGTCTTGTCGATTAAGACCGTATTATTTAAACAAGCCAGACAACTTGAACATTTGCCGACACAGTCGTTGATACTGGATAGATTGTTTTTCCCACGAATGGCAAATATTTTTGCCGTCTGCCGTTTGCTATTTCCATGAGAAAGTGAGTAGTTTCACATTTCTCAAACTCATGAACATGTGAATTAACTTCGATTTTTCTATTGGATTTATTTTCAATTCGAGGAAAAGTAAGGATAATAAACTTCAAGCTGCCGTTTGCCGTGTACGCGTAGAACGCCGTGCGTAATACTCGCAAGCAAGTCACGTAATATAAAATGTGTTATTTTTGTTGTATCAAACTTCCGAAAGGGCTTGCAAGATATTTTACGTCATCCAAAGGCGAAAGACTTCGAATAAGAGTACTAGTTTCATTGATCAATCGATCATAACTTTCATAACCAGCGCAAAAATAAGTTTTTCTCGTAATTTATAATTTATTAACGAACACAGTTGGAGATTTTTTGCCTCTTGGTGTAATATTCATTCCTTGTTTAAATTTGTTTGTTTTTAATAATTAATTTATTTTTGGGCTAGCTCTTCAGAGCTCCGGGCTAGCAAACTAAAGTAGCAGCTTGCCCAAAGGGCAAGCTGATTTTTTCATTTTCATTCCACCCTGTGCTTTAGAGGAGACAGCTGATTGAGACTACAGCCTACTGGTTTTAAGAAGGCTGATGACTGGGCTGTTTGTCCAGGACCGAGTCATTCCTGGTTTTGACAATCCTTCCTGGTTGCAAAAGAAATGAGAGCATGGAGGGTGTCTGTGTCCATTAAGTAGAGGTCAAGATTACCATGTTTAAGGAAGATATTATTTTACAATTGCCTGCTAGAAAGAAGGTGTCTGTTTAATATGCACAGGTCTAACTCAGTACTACCTACTTTTCGTAGATTTACAAGAATTTTCCTGAAGGAAAACTCAAGCCCCACTGGGTATGTGATTGATAGTGTTGTGTTCTATGTTTGTATCACAGCTAAGCTGCATTAATGCTGTATACACTCTACAAGCAGTAAACACTTCTCAGTTTACTCTTGGGCACCATGCCCACTGGCCATGGTATATTAGAACTAATAAAATTGGCAGGGGGGGGTACTCTCATATATAAGCTATACGGGTACATGTGTATGTGCCGCTGTGAAGAGTATGGTTTTCAAACAGGTTAGTCTGGGATAGGGTATAGAAATCAGAGAGTTTTGGTCTAGAATAGGGTATCATAATTTACTGGGAACCTGATCAGTGGTATGAAGATACAGTGTATTTAGAGTATCTGGAAAATAGTGAGTCTTGGATAGGGTAGGGTTTTTTGGTGCCTAGTCAATATTATAGGGTTGCAAAATGCAGCTTCACAGTGTCTGTTATAGGGTGAGGGTTTCAGGGTTCCAGCTATCACTCCCACCCAAAAATAGCATCCCCATCCCCCGGGCAGAAAAGTAGATATTATTAAATATGATTAATTCAACTGTTTTTTTTTTAATTGTAACATTTGTCTGGTTTTTTTTTATTCCTTTGTTAGGCAATTGCAAAGTTACTTTCAGATTTTACAGAATCATTCAGACCACTTGCTCGCATGGTGTCTGTTATAGGTAAATATGCAAATTAATGGGTTCCGGAGGATCATATTCTTAGTGCCTGGTTAAACTAGGAAACATGCATTAGAGATGTCATACAGGTTGTAACTATAATATTATGTGTGACATGACTGTAGTTATTTATAATAATAGAAGTTCAATAATTTATTACTCATGCGCAAAGCGCAAGAGGTAAGGTTCCGGCTTCGTTTTTCTTCGTCATTTTTTTTTGGTGTCACATTTGTGCATGCAAATTTATACACGCATATATTATTACTCGCCGGGTCGTCAGGTCACATAAAAATTCTACAAAAATGGGTGCTGCGCTTGGCATGTGCTTGGTTTTCAAAACCATAGTTTTGTCTTGTCGGAGTAATAACACACATTCAAAATATTCAAAATGGAAAGAGAAAGCTTTAAAGAATACTCAGAAGCCGCTGTAGTGGAGAAAAAGGAGAGCTTTCTTTTTAAAGAAAGCTCTTAAAAGTGACGAAATCTTGCTTCGGGGAACTATCACACATTTTTATCAATGCGGGGCGATGTTTCTTTCGAAGAAGCGGAGTTTTAGAATTGTCAAGCAGCCGAGGGACTTTATACCATAAAAAAAAATTAGAATACATTTTTCGGTGAGAATTTATGTTGATATCAATTTGTGGTTGACTTTTTCTTAGTTTATATTCTCGTTAGTTTTGGAGAAAATTTTCCATGATATTAAATATAAACAAAACAAGACTTGAATTTTATCAGTTCTATTACACTTCACACGCGTCGCCTTACGCAAAGATGTCTGTGTATTTTTTGCAATTTTGATTTCCAAATCAGTTTCTCGGGCAATTTTCAATACTATTTTATTCGGAGTAGTCATACTTAGTTATTGACAAAAAAATTTGATGCACCGTTTTGCAAATACGCATTGTTTTCTATTTGTACAATTGGGCAAAACTGTAGAATACCCGGCCACTTATTTGCATGTCATTGAATATGAATGTTTTCTTTTGTTTTCATATGCCTCGTTCTACCAAACGTTTAGGGATATGTAAATAAGTGGCTGGGTATTCTAAAATCGCTCCCTGAATTTACAGTAAATATTATTTTGTGATGTTTATAAATAAATATAATTTGCAGACGCTACCAGCTCTCTGCGCTGCAATTAGGATAAAAAAGTGCAGAGCCTTCCGGAAGCAGAAAATCACTGAATTCTGATAAGCGTTTAATTCTTTTATTCAAGGGAAAGACATTTTCATTCAAGGAAATATGAGTTTCATTAAAACGTTTTGACTTTCGAAAAAATATTTTGGATTCATGATCATGAAAACACAGTGCGTGATCGAATTACATTTCACACGCGATCAAATTACATTTCACAAAATTTGCATGAAACGAAGCCTGGAGAAACTAATACATGGCGTAATCAAAGCAGGAGCTAGCTTTAATGTTTATAGAAAAATTTCATTTCGATTTGGTCTTGAAATCACAGGGGTTTTTTTCCATGATGCGTCGCGTAACATTTGTTTTTAAAGTGTTTCACCAATTTATTGCACTCATCACCACAGTTTTGATATTATAAAAGCAGAATCTCCTGAATGTGATTACATGCATTTTTTTCATTACCTGTGTATTTTGGGCTTCCAAAAATTAATTGGAAATCCCGCCAGTAGGAGGGGTCTCTGGGCTTGGAAATCCAGGGGGGGGGGGGGGGGGGGGGGGGGGGGGGTGAGTCTAGCGGGTCAGGAAATCCGGGCGGAGGAGGAGGGGTAAAAAAATCTTGCCATCCGTCGGTGGGGGGTGGATTCTTTCTGGAATAACCCAATGTAATACAAATAATTCACGGTTTGGGAAGTATTCAGACTAGTGTGGGTTTGATCAGGAATCAATAAATTAAATATTCAAAGCGAGTACAGAAACATTGGTAGCTTCAATCAACATGTCTTGAGTGATAGTGCAATGTGTGTCACCCAAAATTCGTTGAGTGGGGAGGGGTGCGTGACCCGTTTAAAATAAATGTTAAAACTTTCTTACGCAAGCGCATGAGTATTAGGCTACTGGTAGCCTCTTGTTTAATTTTACAGCCATGCTCTGTCACGCGTGACCAGTAATCCACAAGACTGAAATGAACATTTGAATATTTCTTTATAATGTCCGAGATTTGATTGAAACCTTGAAGATCTCTCTGGAAAACACTTTGAAAGTCACAAGTTAACGGAAAAATAACTTCCCCGCATGCATAAAAAACTAATATTGTTCGGAAATGTAACATTTCAAATAAAATGATATTTTGTTGCTCTTGTTTGGAAAATGCGGTAAAATTCTCACAGGAATTCCGATTATCGGAATGAATTTACAAAACCGATGCGTAAACTTGAAAACTCCATTTTGGTCATGCATGACGGAGCATGGCTGTAAATGCTTTGATGAGTTGGTCACATAACAAAAATTATAATAGTTATAATCACTCTAATCTGTTTCCACAGGTCGCCCATCCCTTCTTCCTGTGATTGGGCATCCTGGTTCTTCAATTTCTGTGTGGAAACTAGATCCTAACACACTTAGTTTTCCTCTCAAGGGCCTTCTGCCATATGACAAGGTATGCTTCAGATTTGGTAATAACTACATTACAATGAAACCATTAATTTTATAAACAGATTAGGAGCTGTCTTTGCATTCCAAGAATATGTGAAAAAATAGAGCCTATTAATTTGGAGCAATTCAGATTTCAAGGAGCCATCACTTATGAGAGTTTTTTGTTGAACTTATCTTCTGTTTTCCTTTTATCTTCTGGCCTCAGTTGTTCAAAAGGTGGATAGGGCTATCCAACAGATAAATCACTTTCCACTAAATACTAAGTACATTTTAATAATATGACCATACGGCCCCGCTGACGCAATCCTACAGAATATAGAATCGCAAGGTGGCGTGAGCGGGGCCGGACGGGCTGACGTGAGCCGGTCTGGAAAAAGCCATCCGGCCCTGCTCGAGTTCAAGCGACCTCGCACTGCACGACTATTCTAACTTGTAATTTCTAGTCATATTATCAAATACTTATTGACTGAGTTAGGTCGGGCCGGACGGGAAAATATTTGGCTCTCGGTCACAGGCGCATGGACCTCGCTGTGCTCGGTCCGTCCGCCATGACCTCGAGCCAAATATTTTCCCATCCAGCCCTCCCACTCAGTCAATAAGTGCATAGTATTAAAAAATATCCATTTTATTATCTGCTGGATAGTGATTATTTTATCCAGTGAATAGCAATCCACCTTTTTGAACAACTGAGTCCTGATGTACATGTATGTGATACTTTTCCGTTTGCCAATTTAATGTTGCTTATTGAACAGGATCTTGTGGAGCCTCAGACTAAACTGTTGCAGTATGTCATTGCCCAGCCATATTCCCGTGATGTTATCTGTACTATGTTGGGACTGAATAAACAGGTTTGTGTTATGACATTATTGGTACTCCAGGGCTGTCAGTAAGCTTTAAGTAATCTAGCGTCACAAGGAAAGTAGCAAGTCATAAACCAAAGAAAGTCTTCCTGCTTGTTAATAGTCATTTTAAACTTTGAGTAGGAAATTTTAGTCATCATCTCTAGTGTAGAGTTTGTAGGCTATAATAAAATTTACTGGTTGCTGGCTACAAATTATAGCCCTGCATACTCTTCCATAAAATCGTACATGTATACCATTACTAAAACCAGGGGCGTAGCCAGGACTTTTTCAGAGGTACGCACAATCAATTTTCAAACACTTCCCGTACCTCTTCCCCTCACCCTCAAGTCCCAAATCTTTTTTTTTCGACTTTTTCAGGTACGCACATGCATACGTGCATACAGATAGCTACGCCCCTGCTAAAATCTCAAGTTCCAAAATAAACCCACCACATTCCATGTGAAAATACTCTTTTGAGGAATAAGATACCATCAACTGGCACAGAAAAATATTTTTAAAGTCTCAAACTGTTCGCTTATTTTTATTATTCTTTTCTTTTTTTTCTTTAATTTTATTGTTAGTTATAGTTGCCATGAATTGTAATAAATTTAAAGTCAATACATTCAAGTTAAATTGAAGTACCTACCACCGGACTCGCTCAAACTCCTGTTAATAATAATTATTATTTTCCCATGGTAAAGCTAAGTCTTCACAAGCCTAATGGTTTCATCTGTATCATGAAGCGACTGAGAGTATTACCACTCCCCCCCCCTGGATGGGATGCTAGACCATCGCAAGACTTGAAGTGATTTTTTGTCCCTGACTCGTATCTCTGTTCGCTTATTTTTTAATACGTTATTTTGAGTCAAGCAAAGCCAGTCCTGTCATCAGCAACAAACATTTGCATTGTGACGATTCACATGTTGTTTGCTGAGGACAGGGCTGGCAAAGGTCTGTAGATAACGTTTTGGCATTAAAGCTAACTTTTTTTTTTCTATTGAACGATATTATGCACTTATTGACTGAGTGGGAGGGCTGGACGGGAAAATATTTGGCTCGAGGTCATGGGGTACGGACCGAGCGCAGCAAGGTTCATGAACGATGACCGAGAGCCAAATATTTTCCTGTCCGGCCGGACCTACATGTAACTCAGTCAATAATTATTTTACATGTATAATATGACTAGGAAGTACAAGAATAGTCGTGCAGTGCAAGGTTGCTTGAACTCGAGCGGGGCCGGACGGCTTTTTCCGGACCGGCTCACATACCCGTCCGGCCTGCTCACGTCACCTTGCGATTCTATTTTCTGTAGGATTGCGTCAGCGGGGCCGTATGGTCATATTATAAATTTTAATATTAAATAGTTATTGGGCCATCTTTGCAAACAGTTAGAAGCAGTTAAAAGATTATTTTCCTTGTATAGACAAAGAGATTTCCTTCTAGCAATAAAGGCTAGCCGAAAAGTAACAACTATTTTTTTTATTTATTTAATGCATCAGTACAATATTTACATAAATACAGCACTCTCAATACATACACCCACACTCATACATTTACATACTCACATACTTATATGTTTACATACTCACACATCTAGCATTATTTTAAATACTTCAGTGAGAGCTATTGCAGGCTAAAAGTAAGTTTATATTTTCCATTTTTCCATTAATTTATCTTAACTCTTATTTTTACTACATTATGTACTTTTTTGTTTCGTAAATATTGACTTTAATTTTATAACTATCTATGTTAGGAAGTGCTTCATTCCTTCTGCAATTCCAGAGATATATTTTTCCCACAAGTAGTAAAGGCTAGCCAAAAAGTAACAACTAAGTAAATGATGATATTTTGTTGCAAATTTTGGGTTTGTCACGTCACGATCATTACCCCCAGTATTACATGTATGTCACCGAGAATAGTTTCTTGTCTAAGGAAACAACACGACGGCAGAGACCAGGTTCGAACCACTGACCTTCAGGGTGAAAGTCTGACGCGCTATATTGCACTAGACGACCAAACCTCCATAGTATAAAAGTGCTCAGGGTTCACACATATTCACACAATTTTCCCATACTCACCTATAATTGAAAGGCTCCTGGCAATAATGTCCTAAGTACGTTTTTGGAAAATTTTCAGTGAAATCTTGGATTTGTGGCCTCAAAAGGGACTTACTTGCCAAAATTATGACTGGATCATGTAAATATGACTGAAAGGATTTAAACCAGGTCAACAAATCTTCTATCTTCGAACAGAATAATTTTTTTTTGAAAAGATACATAGGTTGTCCTGGGGGCCATAGGGTGTCATAGGGGCCCAAAACATTTTCTCAAAGATGTGGATTTTCTTCCCCATTTTGGATCTGTTTTAAGTACCGTAACAATAATAAATCATTAACTTGACAAAACTGTGCTTTTAAAGGCCTAAAACATACAATTTTAGTGAAAGTTAAGACACAATGTTTCTTTAAAGTTTCTTAAATTTAAACAACTCCACATTCTCACTGAATGTTGTGTTTCTTTTTACAGCAAAAGCAGCGATGCCCAGCTTTGGAAGAGCTTTTGGTTGACTTGATCGTTGTAGCCATGGAAAGATCTGAGGAGAATGAAGCCAGCATGTCGGAAACAGGCTGCCAGCTATTGTGGCATCATTTGTCCAGCCATCTTATTTTCTTTGTACTTTTCCAGTTTGCCAGCTTCCCGCACATGGTCCTGTCACTCTACACAAAGGTATTTTTTTAATGGCATCTTGAACACAAAATTACAATGTGCTATCCTTTTCCCACCCAAAGTCACCCTTAAGTTGTGTAATGAATATTATCATGGATCTGAATTATTGCTAAGTCTGTGGATACATGTAATACATATAATCCTCAAGTGTGACCACTCAAATGATTCATTGAGTGGTACTTTCTTGTGGTACTGTTTGTTATGCTATGCAAGTTGGCTCAGATTACATGCACTAACTTTTAAGTGTGGATGAATACATTGTATGACTACCTACAGTAAATGAATGCTAGTTAGCTGCATTTTCCAGTGGTGCTATGGTCATTATGCTGTGAAATTCAGTCTGGATAAAATGACTATTTTATTAATAGTGTGACAGATCACTACTGTTAACATGACAAATAAAAGCTTCTTTAATTATTTTGTTGGTGGAAATTTAAGGTCTGAAGGATCTGTAAAAGTTTCAGGTACTCACTGTGATGATGTGCAGGACTGGATCCTCCACTGATAATGGATTTGTGGTTTGTCTTATGTTCCATTCTTTGTCTGGTTTGCAGCTAAGTGGAAGAAATCTTAAGAAAGGAAGGGACCATCTCATGTGGGTTTTACTTCAGTTTATCTCTGGAAGCATCCAGAAAAATCCTGTAAGTCAAGAGAATGTGACTGTTTGTTTAAACTTGCTCAAATTGAGCCACTGGAAATAGCATTTAAAGGCACCACTTGCTTGCCATAAAATTAATGAACTTTTGTTTATTTCTTCTTTTCTTCTGATCTTTTACTCAATTCTGTTAAAAAAATTTTGTTTCAGAAAATATCCACATATAAAGGTTTTATGGTTTAACCCCCTCCCCCCCCCCCCCCCCCACCCCACCCCTCTGGAAATTCAAATTTGGCTGCATACTTTCCTTCAAAAACTTTGGCTTTTGAGACCCTTCCCCTCAGAATTTCTAATAACCTTCCATGGTGGGAGTATGTATATTTCCTGGAACTGCACAATATGGGAAGCTAACAAAGGTAAACTGGCAAAGAACAAGTAAAAAGTTTCTGAGAGTGATGAGCAGTCAGTCATTTTTATTTCATTTGAAAGCTGTTGAGTAGTGATTGCTATCTTGCATTTTGTTACATTTATTACATTTTTGCATGTACATGTATCATAACTATTGAAAAAAGTTTTCTTAGTTTTGGACTCTTTGCACCATTTCTGCGACTTCTTAACCCAGCGAAAATAAAACGCTTTATGATACGTAGTTCAGCTGTCAGTATATGATCAACAGGGCACACAATAATATTTACTAATGGTTTAACATTGTTACTGTGATGTTGTGTGTGTCTTACTTTCAGCTGAGTGATTTCAAGCCAGTAATGAAGCTGTTTGATTTGCTTTACCCAGAAAAGCAGGTTAGCTCAATTTAACATAAATGTTAAAAATAACTGAAAGCAAGTATGAGTTAAATAAATTCAAGCATGAATAGTATAATTCTTTCTTTCATTGTTAGATTATTTACAATTGTCATTGATTTATTCTCAGTCATTAGTTTCAAAGGGTTCCAAGAAAAATTGTTTTGTGTCATATGAGGCTTAATTCAAAAGACATACTTGCATACAGTCAAAAATCTTGGGGGACTCCCATATAACAAGCAGCCCATTAGGCTTCAAAAGTGGGCCGTTTGGACCCAGTTTTTATCTCGTGGGACTTTTTTTAATTCCCCATGCCAGTGTAATTACATTCTCCAGTTGTCTAGACAGTCTCGTTTCACACAATGCATATTTTTGGTTTCTAGCTGTCAGGGGGAGTTATTTTGAAACCTTTTAGGGTACCTATTAAGCCAGAAAAATGTGCTGACAGGATCAACTTTTCAAAAAATATTGCTACTTCTAAGGGGTAAAAGTGAGCCACACCCACGAAAAAGATTTCTGTTACCGGTAACTTTAAGGGGTTCATTTTCCTTTCAAACCGTCCCTCATAATCAATTACTCATAACCATAACTCCCTCATAACCAACCACCCTGAATCCCAAGGAAGGTGATCCCTAGGAGGTTGATTCAGTCAAATATGTTGATTTGACTGAATGAAAGCAATTTGGAATCATTGGGCCCAAGATAGGTACATGTAGTCACTCACAAGAGGTGCTCACACAGGGATGTTCATTGCTGTAGTTATTCTTTGTTCATAACTGAGTTGTGACTGTTTTGTTTTTTGTTTCAGCCACTACCAGTTCCAGATATAATATCTGTTGCCGATTCTGTTCACTCACTCGCTATGGCATGCATCTGGGTCCACCTAGCAAAGAAGGTTACATACAAAAATTAATTAATTTTGATATAATATAGACCCTATTCATAAATGGCGGCCGATTTATTTATTCTTTTATATTCATGCTAATCAGCCCAACTAGCCTCATTTTAGAGCAAAAATTCTTTTTAATTTTGCACATGCTAACGAGGCTAGTTGGGCTGATTAGCATGAATATAAAAGAATAATAAACCGGCCGCCATTTATGAATAAGGTCTATGAGAAGTGTAAGGAGACTAGCATTTTTCTCTGCGCACCTGAGACTATTTTTACTTTTAAGACAGCTTAGTGCTCTTAGAGCAACACATGCTCAAAAAAAATATTCGTTAAGTAATAAAAAAGCATCACATTAGGGTATGTTGTTTAGATATCCTTATATCATGTTCTGTTTCAGTATCAGTGGTCTTACTAGAAGAATTTTGGCAACATTAGTTTGATTTTTCTACTTTAATAAAGATATCATTTAAAATAAGCTGTTCCCCTCTCTATGAATCCCTCCTTTCTAATAAGCTCTGCCCTCCACCTCTTGAGGCCTAAAACTAAATAAGTCTCTTGGGGGCTTTTTATAGTGCTTTCTTGATACATTGATGGCAGACTTAACTTATACAAATCAACAGATGCAATTATTATAAAAAAAATAAATTAAATTATTCATAGACCTGTAATTGTAAATAAACACTCTGTCAAGCTGTACATTATTAGATTTCATTACCTCAAAACGGAATTATTTTTAATAGTTGGACCATTGCTTACTATTAACCCCTGATCAACTTTCAATCTCCTTTTTAAAGGCACAGTCTGAGAATGTGGTCTGGAGGCCAGCTGTCCCTCATACACTTAAGGATCAACTTGAGTAAGTTGTCCTTCTTTGCTGTTGTCATTAATTTCTTTTTGTTGCTGTTCACTTAAATAAAATGTCTGAAGCTGTTTGTTTTGTATTTCAACTTACAATACAATACAATACATTGGACAGCTAATGGCCTTGATATCTGTCTAGTGCATCCCTCGCATATCCCTTTCCACTCTGGTTTGTACTTACTACTGTCAGTTGCATTTTTGCTTGAACAAAAACATGCCTCACACTGTACATGTAATTCAGTTTTACGCATGGCATGATTGTATACCAAACATTCAAAGTTTGAAGGTAGGCTAGATTGTAACTGTTAACCAGAACTAATCTAACAGATTTGCTATGTAATTTAGTTATTTGTTTATCTTGGCCATAGTTTTAAGTAATGTTTTTCATTTTAAATTCAGTTAAAAAACAGTTCACTTTCAGCATGAAAGATCATGAAACAAATTAGGTCATTTTTTCATTTGACTGTTCATGCTTAAATGCAACCAATGCTAAATGGGAAGCAATGGGGAGAGCTAACACATTGCTGCGAGAAGAGCTGCAGTCAAGTTGTATTCCTTCCAAGTTGCCTCATATATAATAAAAAAAATTATATATCATGCTGCGGAAGTTAGAGACACAGGTATAAGCAGCAGCCTGATGAGTCTTAACACTTTTAGGAACAACACACTTTATTTTTTGATAACATTTTCAGCAAGGAATGTGGTCAGTAATGTGTGTTCATTATGGTCAGTCATTGTCAATTTAGAACTACATTGTACAGTCACCCTGGGTCACAGTCAACAGACTTGTGAATGTTAATTAACGTAAAGTAGAGCTTAACTCCTACATGATTTCTTTATGTCATTTTTAAGGTTTATACAAATGTGCTCAAGAACGGCAACCAATGCTTTCTCGATGACAAATTACAAGATTCCACTTCTCTGTAATGCCTGTAAGTAGAACAACTACATCAGTTTTACTTCAGTCGTGAACCTAAGTAATCAAGTACTTATTCTAACAATAATTGGTTAATCAATTCATTGGTCGATCAAGCAAGCAATCAGTCAATCAGTAGGACAGTCTGTTGTTAATTCAATCATTCAATTAATCAGTCAGTCAGCCATCCAAGCAATTTAAGAAATGGTAAACATGCAGCGTGCTTATGTTGTTGTTCAAATTTATCCTTGGTTCAGTTTTGATTTTCTTTTGTTCTTTTCAATGAAAATGAAACAAAGAAAAATAAAAATTGAACCAAGGATAAAACTGAACTACAACACATACGTTGAGTTATGGATGCACGCGGGAGGTTGCTAAGCATGAAAGAAGTGTAAGAGTCACTCAAGGCGATAGATGAGAGTGACTCTGGCTTCTTAAGTGTTTAGCAAACCCCCACGTGCATCTATAACTTGATGTACGCATAGCTGTGACGTTTACCATTTCTTTTATAGCATATCATGGAGACAACATCAAAATTGCTGGCAAAACAAGCTGTGTGATGTGAACGTGCTGCCCACTGATAAATAGATGGCGCGTATCAGCTAATCAGAGCACATGCTTTCCTTGAGGCATGTAATTATGATTAATCAATCATTGACAATCAATTTATCAATTGATCAAAAGAATTATAAGTCAATCAACCTGTTACACTATATGTCACTACAGTAACTAAATATATCAACCAACCAATCAATCAATCTTTCATGGGGGAAAGGATAACCCTCATGGGTAAAGGATAACCCTCATGGGTAAAGCTACATGTAGACAAAGATTTACTGTAGATTAAAAGTCAGTTGCACAGGAGAAAGAAAAATTGGATAGTAAAAGGGAAGAGTAGAAGACTATTCACTTCCTAATTGCCGCAATAACCTGCATTTAATCTGCAGCTAAGTGTAAAGCGCTTGAGTACTGATGCTAATTCAACTTTCTGTTTGCTCCTCTTTAAACAGACAGCACCAATCCAGACTGTTTCACTGTGCCAATGGCTGTGCTGGTGGAAATGTGTTATGGGAACAACAAAAACACCACACAGTTACCTGGTCCCTCAAACACTCTTGCCGCTGCACCAACAATGCCATGTCCAATGAGTCTTCTTGACTCACTCACTGTACATGCTAAGATGAGGTGAGTTAATAACTACTTAAGGACGTTCGCGCGAAAATCTTCTAACATTGATTTTTTTTTTAACTTTTGCTACAGCTAGGTTATGAGTTACTCGTGTCAGAAATGCAAAAAAATAAGGGGGTCAGTCACCGACTTGACACTTCGTTTCTGAGATAAGCTATCTGAAAGGCGACCCTAATTTTGAAAAATTGGTCTTCCTTACGGGATGTGACCCCAATGTCTGTTAGTCTAAAAATATTGCAAATGAATCTCCAAAATGCAACTTTCTTTCCCAAATGTTATGCGAGTTAGTCTTCAGCAAATTCATTCAACTGGTGACGTTCCTTGAAGTAAATTTCATCTTTAAACGACAGCATTTGCAAACTCTGACAGCCGCAAGTTGGCAGGATTCGATGGCGCGCGGGTAGAAAAATGTAAAAATTTAAACTTCCTACATTGATTTTTTGTTCATTTTTTCACAATCTGTCGAGAATTGGCAAAGAAAATTATCTATGAAAAAAAAAAAATTGGGGGTCACCGACCATCCAAGCGAGTTAAATCTAAGCAAAGTTAACGCAACGGCTATCAGCCCTTTATGTGCTTAGATTTCTTCTCTTGCGCGCGCACTCGTGCATGACGTAGCATGGCGTTTCGACATGAATTGCGTGCGCAGTAAGGATGCGCATAAACAATTAGCGCGAACGTCCTTAAAGCACATCAAGGAGTGGTAGCCGTTGTGTTAACTTTGCTTAGATTTAACTCTCTTGGATGGTCGGTGACCCCCAATTTTTTTTTATAGATAATTTTCTTTGCCACTTCTCGACAGATTGTGAAAAAAAAAAACGAACAAAAAATCAATGTAGGAAGTTTAATTTTTTTCCACCTTTCTACCCGCGCGCCATCGAATCCTGCCAACTTGCGGCTGTCAGAGTTTGCAAATGCTGTCGTTTAAAGATGAAATTTACTTCAAGGAACGTCACCAGTTGAATGAATTTGCTGAAGACTAACTCACATAAAATTTGGGAAAGAAAGTTGAATTTTTAATATTTATTTGCAATATTTTTAGACTAAGAGACATTGGGGGTCTCATCCCGTAAGGAAAACCAATTTTTCAAAATACGGGTCGACTTTCAGATATCTTATCTCGGAAACGAAGTTGGTGACCCCCCCATTTTTTTGCATTTCTGACACGAACAACTTATAACCTAGCAGTAGCAAAAGTTTTATAAAAAAATCAATGTTAGAAGATTTTCGCGCGAAGGTCCATAAGATAAATTGGCCCTCATAAAAAGATTCAAAAGCCAGCTGACGTTTCAAGTGCTAGCCAAATTTACCATTAGTTAAATCAACTCAGTCTGTTGATAAAACCAAATTTTTCAAAACGACTCACGACTTAAAAAAGATATAATGTTCAGCAAGTCGCGAGCATGGGACAAACTGGGAATTGAACCCATGATCTTCCGGAAACTGGTCGGACGCAACTGAGCTTCTGGGAGACTTGTTGTGGGCTACTACATGTAGGTCATTTACTTGGTCCATGCAGTAATAAGATCATGGGTTTAATTCCTGTCCGGGAATCAGAATTTTAGGTTGTTCCATGCTCGTGACGTGCTGAACATTACATCACCAGCTTTAAATTTACCATTTAAGTTCTTTCTTCATCAAATCATGACTTACTTGCCTGCAAAATATAACGCAAAACACACAAAAGACCAAAACAACCATGGGATGCCCCGCAGGACACGTGCTGTCACGTAGCAAACCACTGACCACACATTGACTCTCTCCAAGTTTAATTTAGCCACGTACAGTTGTTGTTTTCTAGTGAGACCTCTTGTGTACCTTACTAACTGGCCTTCCTGTGTTCTGAGTCAGTGTTTTCTGTGTAGTCTTATTCACAGCATTGTTAATCGCATCATCAAATTGGGTAATGTCCAGTCGTCTGTCGCTCTGGCACCAGCCCTGGTAGAAACATACAGTCGGCTGCTTGTCTACATGGAGATTGAGTCTCTTGGAATCAAAGGATTCATAAGTAAGATTAAAGCAATTTTCAATTGAGTGCCAAAAGTAATCTCGCAATTCATTTGGTTTTGCATTGCTACACTTTGTGATTGACTAAAAAATCTCGCGCCACTTTCTTAACCAATCAGAAGTAAAACCAAAACCAATCGTGACTTGCTCGCACGCGTTTTCCGCGCTTGGCGCTGGCGACATGTATTTGCTACGAGTTCTGATTGGTTCATTGGATTGTCTGTGCCTGTTGTGATTGGTCAGAGTAATTACTTTGGTTTTGGTTTAACGACACTTAATTAAAAACCGCTCTATGAACAATGTCTGGTCATAAAAATGTTTTTTGTTCTGCATACATTTTAATTTGTGCAGTGAACTTATTATTGCTACTCGTCCCGTTATAGCAGGGTGTCTGTAATAATTATTTATCCATTAATAGCTGTCATCAAATCAGCTGAATTATACAGGCCTGCCGCACTTAACATTAAAGCAGTTTACTACACTGTATGAGGGTCCTAAATCTGCAATGCTCTACCAAGTTTACTTAAATCTTCTTTCCTGCGCTTGGCGCCGGCTACATAGATTTCCATCGAACTCTGATTGGTTCATTGAATTGTCTGCCTCTGTTTTGATTGGCCAGAGAAATTGCATTGGTTTTGGTTTTGCGACACTCGAGTGAAAACGGCTCTAAAAAAACAGATTACAGGCTGTACATAATAGCGAGCTGTTTACAAAATAGAGGTTTGACTGTTGAACTGTCTGCAGGTACTTTACTTCCCAATGTATTCAAGAGTCATGCCTGGGGAATTCTTCACACATTACTGGAGATGTTCAGTTACCGCTTGCATCACATCCAGCCTCACTACAGAGTAACTTTACTCTCTCATCTGCACTCACTTGCTGCTGTGCCACATACAAACCAGAACCAGCTACATTTGTGGTAATTTCTGACTCATTTTTTATTGTTTAATGATTGAAAACTGGATTATGTGATAAGGTATTTTGGTTGGGCTGTGTTTAATGATTGGGCAGTTGCATTGGGTTGACTGTGGTTCAGTATTGCTCAGCTGCCTTTGGTTATTCTGATACAGGGCTGTGTTGGGTGGACTGTAAAGTGATAGGTAGCTGTGTTGGGTGGCCTGGGATAAGTGATAATAAAATTAAAATAATCGAACATTTAGGATAACCCTTCAGTACTATAGTACTGTTATCAACAAGTCCCACTAACTGGTCATAAATGGTCAAAATGATCATTTGTGTTAAATGATGTGATCAAACATGATCAAATATGCTGATCTAAAATAAGTTTTTTTTTATTATAGTATTGCGATTCCAAGTCAGCTTGTGGAAATATGTACCGGTATTTCCCTGTTTATGGCCTGAGGAAGGTTGTTATCCAAGCCTAATGTTTAATATGCAGACGTCGTTCTTGTCAGTTAATAATTGTTATTGTCATTGCATCAACAGTGTTGAGAGCACAGCTCTCAGACTCATCACAGGACTAGGGAGCTCTGAAGTACAGCCACAATTAACGCGTTTTAACACTGAACCAAAACAGGTACTCAATAACGAAGGACACATTTTGCTGCTATATTAAATTAAAAATAGATAAACAAAATAGGTGTTGATGTATGCAGCCACAAGCAAATACAAAAATAGGTCTGAGAGTAAAGCTTTGCATTTTTTACTTACTTATTGCTTATATCTCTCCGTGAAATAAGGCACATGAGGCTTTTAACGTTCTTCTTTCCACTTTGATTTGCTGCTAGAGCTCCAATGGCCCATTACTGCCATCTAGCTGCTAGTCTTTTATCCTTAACCATTCTCTTCCATGTTATTTTTGGTCGTCCAACCTCGTTCCCAGGGTCGGGAAGAAGAGAGACCCTGGGAACGAGGTTGTTTGGTTTTCCTGTGTCTCTTTCCCTCAGGCATCCACTCCTATGCTGCAACACTGTGCTCCTCTCTGTTCTTCCTCATTATATAACCAATCCAGTTCCATCTTCGTCTTCTGATCTTGTTACTTAATTGCTCTGTTTACGCCAATGATCTCTTGGATTTTGTTGGTGAGAGATGGTTTGGGGCCCACCTTATTCAGAGTATGCGCTTCATGCATCTTTTTACAATTTGTTTTAATTATTATTTCCCGATACGACCGCCCCTCTACGCGAGAAATGGCCGGGCAGTCAGAACTTTGCTACAATGTTGCGTGCTACTGAAATGCAGCAGGTAGGGTCTGAAAGCTGGGAAAAGGTACCAAAATATAAGGTACCCAGGGAGGAAATAAATATATTTGTGCAATGGGACTATATTCAGTGTTTCCTTTACGGGTTGCTAACTAAATGCTCACTGACTCTATTTTTAAAGCTTCTGTCTGCTGAGTCTGAGGAGCTGAACCGAGCACTTGTGCTGACCATTGCACGTGCTATGCATATTACATGTAAGTAGGCTTTTATCGTTAAAAGTCTAATAAGCACTAAATGACTGGCCCCAAGGGAAACAAAACTCACTGTTTCCCGTGGGGCCAGTCATTAAATGTTTTGTTATATTTCCCAACTCAAACATAGAAAAAATTACATAGGTGAGATGAGAAAAAATGTGTGCTTGACGCGGCTGGCACAGTATTTTTGCCGCGGTTTTAAGGCGCACGAACTGATCACGTGCGAGTCGAAAAGTTCAAGTTGTTGTTTCCATACGGAGTTAGGGCCTGTTTACATGGAGGGAAGGTGACCCGGGTAGCAGGGTCACCCTCCTAGCCGGGCTACCCTGGGAGGGCCAACTTTTCATACATTTCTTTACAAAGCACACTGAAGTGTTTACATGATAGACAGGGTCACCTGCCTACCCGGGTCACCCTGTCTGCTTGCCAGGGTAACCCTCCTAGGCGGGCTATCTTTTCTGCATGTAAACGGTCACCCCAGGGTCACCCTCCTAGGCGGGCTATTTCTTTTGACTTGAAATTACCCGTGAAAACAAGCAAAAAAAAAAACCCAGCAAACTCGCCGCTATAGCCTTTCTTCTTGCTGCCAGTTTTGTTAATATGTCGTGCTTAATAAAGCGTGCCGTTGCAATAAATTAAGTCCGCCAAAACATGAGCCCGCCAAAACAATTTAAGAGCCCGCCAAAAGAAAAGATAGCTCACCAATATGATAGCCCGCCCTAATAGCCCGCCCATGTAAAGGCGGGCTAAGTGTTAGCCCGGCTGGGAGGGCGACCCTGGTACCCGGGTCACCCTCCCTCCATTTTAACAGGCCCTTAGTGAGTTTTGTTCGCCCTAGGGAGTTAGACTGTTTTGGCCCATGGCACGTGACACGTTCTTGTCCAATCAAAAAAGGCGTTTGAGTTGGCAGGTATAACAATATACTTTTTACCTGAGCACACTTTTCCCGCTAAAGGAATATTTCGATTTCTAGTGTAGTAAAACCAAAATGAATGAAATCACTCTGGCCAATCACAAGAGACGC
Source organism: Dendrophyllia cribrosa (assembly GCA_024195265.1). Lineage (NCBI taxonomy): Eukaryota > Metazoa > Cnidaria > Anthozoa > Scleractinia > Dendrophylliidae > Dendrophyllia > Dendrophyllia cribrosa. The sequence continues at coordinate 18,523,847 of JAJLRJ010000008.1, forward strand.
AGACAATCCAATGGACCAATCAGAACTCGAAGCAAATACATGGAACCGGCGCCAAGCGCGGGAGAACACGTGCGAGCAAATCATGATTTGGCTTTGCTTTTACTTCTGTTTGGAGGCAAAATAGGCATAAATTTTCTAAGTCAATCACAAAGCGTTGTAATGCAAAACCAAAGCTAACGCGAATGATTGACACTCAATTGAAAACTACCGTCAAGTGGATTCTAGCAGAGTGTCGTAAAACCAAAACCAGAGTAATCAGTCTGGCCAATCAGCATCGGCGTACGGAAAAAAATTTGTCGGGGGGGGGGGGGGGGGGGGGTGGGGTGAACGTAATTTGCCCGAATGAAATTCGTGACGTTATGCTTATTCGTCATGATGATGATTCTAGCACTCGCTACCATTTTACTTTTCCACCACTGTGTACGATCCAAGAATATTTAAGCTTCTATCGAGTCCGAGTCAAATTTGCTCTCGCATTCTTCGTACTTCACACGGGTACCAATAAGATCTTTTACGAGACTTCGACGAAGACACACTTCAATCGACGAGTTTCCAACAACACATACTGTCCTAATAAGCAAGATGGTACCCAAATGTTATACTTGGTTTCAGTCCCTGCGCGGTCTGCATTATTAGGTTTAATAGATTTTTATTAGATTTTAATTAGATTTTGTCGCTGTGGTCTTGCCGTATTTAAAGTACTGCATTATCATTCCCAGTCCCTTGGCGGACCACAACGCAAATTTGTCGTTCGATACCGACTCTCCAAAGCGGTCAAACGTCCGAGGCGTTTTTCGTTTTATTTAGTGAGATGTTATTTAATATTAAATGAAAATATGGGCAAGGATGTATAAAAAAAAACAGTTGACGTCACTATCTTTTAATTTTTCTCAAAATGATGAGCATGTTCCCGTTGAAAACTGACCAAAACTCTTTGCGCCTGATCAAAATTATGTTAGCAAATGGCGCCGACAATTATGCAGTTCACAGTTTTTAAACGTTTAGAACTTTTTTAGTAAACTTTCAAAACGTTTGGTAAATTGACAGTGTATTGGCAACAAAACTTTAAACAGTGAAAATGACAACCTTAACGTTTAAGTACTTTGCTTAACTTTTGCAAATTTCTCTCGTTTGACCGCGGTTAATACCTACTCACGCGTTAAGTATCTAATGGAGCTATTACATGAATGACATGATCGATGTAGTATAGAGCTCGGTTAGAAAGTTAAGTGATTAATGTGCGTTACGGGATAAAAACAAACAAATTAAGACATTGAACCACAAACTAGTTCAGTAATTTTACTGTGTCTGTGGTGCCCGAATGGTTGACCAGAACAGAAGCAGCCATATTAGGGCCCGAAACAAATACATGTAGCTGGCGCCAAGCGCGGGAAAATGCATGCAAACGCGTCACGTTTCTTTGGCTTCATTTCTGATTGGTTGAGAAAAAGACACATAAGTATTTTTAAACCAATCACAAAGCGTATTAATGAAAAAGAAAACGCAAATTATATTCGGCACTCACTGAAATTCACTTTCTTCAAGAAAGTAATAACGTCACTGGTTAATTCACAGATGCTGAATCAACCGTCAGCTGGTACGAAGGAATCCTGAGATCACTGATTACTAGCACACCTCACAGGTACATAACCTTTACTGATCCGTGGCTTTGTGCTGCTCGTACTTTTAGGTCGTGCTTGTCTATACACCCGTTGCACATGCGTTTTACTTGTTCAGACTTGCACCACCGCCAATCGTCTCCTGGTTATCTCAGTTGATACAGCACCGGTCTGCAGAGCGGGAGGTCTCGGGTTCGAACCCCGGCCGGACCAACACTCAGGGTCTTAAAATAACTGAGGATGAAGGTGCTGCCTTTGCTATGACATCGGCAAATGGTTAGACCTTCACGTGGCTCAGATGACCACGTAGAGATGGCGGTCCCGTCTCCCATGGGGACGTAAAAAAACCACTGAGGATGCAACGAACCCTGGCTGTGACCACCCTCAGTGTCACTTGTTCATGGGTGGGGTGGGTCTGATTGATTGTGAAGCGCATTTGAATATATGTATATAGAATTTGCGCTATACAAATGCATACATATCGTTTGCTAATTCCTTTCTTTGTTTGTCCCTATTCAGTTGGGCCAGCCACACTCTGGAATGTTTTCCTCCGCTTCTTCGACATTTTTACCAACAGAACCCGTGTCCTCAAGAGACAAAACAAGTGTTAAGACAAAGAGTTGAAGATGAGTACAGGAGATGGAAATGTGAGTACATGTATATCCCCTAATAGAGCGTTTTCACTCACGTGACCTTCAGTCCCGTGGGACTCAAATGACAAAGGCCATGGCAGCCATGTTGGTGTTCCTAACAAAAGAAGTTAATTAAAATTCTTTTGTACGAGAACACCAATATGGCGGCTATGACGTCAAGTGAAAACGCTCTATATCTAGCCAAGTATTACTTTGTTATTTTCTTAAAATTTGCATTGTATAGATATCTTTATTAACGAGTACCTTATAGATACTAGCGTTATAACTGAATGGGCCACCCTGGATAATTAAGTAAACTTCATTGTTCTGCGGCATTGGCTCTTTCCCACATAGAATATCTTTGATTTCAAGAATAGAGGAGGAGCTGATGGTTAATAATTATATTTCATTATAAAAATAAAGAAAATTCATTTGCGTCAAATAAATTTTAGGAAATGTTCGTGCTTAACCAATCAGAATAGCAGAAGACAATAGCTAATAATTTTGCTTCTTTGATGAAGTTCCCCAAATACAATATCTTTTAAAAATTGCGTGTTTTGCGATTGGGTCTCAAATTACTTGAAACCTTAAAATAATTAGACAAAATGCACCTCGAACCTTAACTTTTTAGCGGTTTTTGAGTCTAAGCCAATGAGATCACTAGTTGTAACAATGAAAAAAGTTGACATTCCATCGTGCATTGCCGTTCAGCGCTATCCTTCTTATGCGGATCATTACTTAACAACTATATTCACCCCGCCGCAGTGGAGGTGGCTGGTAATGGATATTTATCAAGCCGCGAAGCAGTGAGGTAAATATCCACCACTGGCCACCGACACTGAGTGAATAGTTGTTTAAGTATATACTAAAACAGTGAGATAATATAGCACGGAAATGATGATTTGTAACTCATTCATTCCTGTCAATTGCTTGGAGGTGAAAAGCACTTGCCGTCCCGAGTTTCAGTAGCCAATCAGAGCGCGCCAACAACGCTATCCACTATTTTAGTACATACTAAATAAAATTATGTTTGAATCACATTATCTGTGCTGTTGCTTGTTCAGTATGGCAAATATTCAATGTTATTCGCTTATGACTTTAGTCGAATTTTCCATATATATTTGCATGTAACTGAGTAAATGCGAACCGGAGTACTCTCTATAAAAAAGTAACGCAGCTGTGACGCTGTTTCTTCCGAATCACAACAATGACACTAAATCAAAATGTCTGCGAGTTGATTGCACTCTCAAGTGCGTAAATCAACACTATTATCAATATACGCGGCCAAATAAGAAACTGCCTTCGAGAAAACACGCGTGAGTGGCAGGCGATATTGAATTTGACGAGCTGCAAACGCATTTACGGCCCTGTTTCTGTTAAACATTTTTTTCTTATTAAATGAATTTGTACGATTTGGCCTCGTAGCATCATTTGCACCCTCGCTCTGCTCGGGCGCAAATGATGCTACTCGGGCCACAAATAAACTATATGCCCTCCAAAAGTCATGTGATTGTCCTATTAATACTACTTCTTTCAGCTGTTGTAACGAAAATGTCGAACGCACTCTTTTAATCTGTGATTACTACTAGTTTAGTATTATACTAATAAGGGGATATTAAAGGGGAACTTCATCAAACAAACTCATATTTTCATTAGTTAGTTTCATTAGTTAGTTTTCATTAGTTTCTTCAATTGCTTCTTATTATCTATTATTCCTTTTCCATTATCCAGGTTCCTTCCTCCTTTGTACATGGTCCTAATCTGATGCACCTGTCTATTGCTCTCTCACTCTATTAACCCTTTAATTCCCAAGAGTGCCAAACAGCAAAATTAAAGAAAAATCCCAAATTTCATTTTGCAAACTTGTGGAAAACAAATGGTACCATGCAAAAGTACTGCCGAAGAGGTTTCATTTGAATGATCAAACCATAGGATTTCGTCCACAGACTCAAAAGTTAGAACAAATGGTACCATGCAAAAGTATTGCCGAAGAGGTTTCATTTGAATGGTCACACCGAAGGATTTCGTCCACAGACTCAAAAGTTAGAACAAATGGTACCATGTAAAAGTACTGCTGAAGAGGTTTCATTTGAATGGTCACACCGAAGGATTTCGTCCACAGACTCAAAAAAGTTAGAACAAATGGTACCATGCAAAAGTACTGCTGAAGAGGTTTCATTTGAATGGTCACACCATAGGATTTCGTCCACAGACTCAAAAGTTAGAACAAATGGTACCATGCAAAAGTACTGCTAGAGAGGTTTCATTTGAATGGTCACACCGAAGGATTTCGTCCACAGACTCAAAAGTTAGAACAAATGGTACCATGCAAAAGTATTGCAGAAGAGGATTCATTTGAATGGTCACACCAGAGGATTTCGTCAACAGACTCAAAAGTTAGAACAAATGGTACCATGCAAAAGTACTGCTGAAGAGGTTTCATTTGAATGGTCACACCATAGGATTTCATCAACAGACTCAAAAGTTAGAACAAATGGCACCATGTAAAAGTACTGCTGAAGAGGTTTCATTTGAGTGGTCACACCATAGGATTTCGTCCACAGACTCAAAAGTTAGAACAAATGGTACCATGCAAAAGTACTGCTGAAGAGGTTTCATTTGAATGGTCACACCGAAGGATTTCGTCCACAGACTCAAAAAAGTTAGAACAAATGGTACCATGCAAAAGTACTGCTGAAGAGGTTTCATTTGAATGGTCACACCATAGGATTTCGTCCACAGACTCAAAAGTTAGAACAAATGGTACCATGCAAAAGTACTGCTGAAGAGGTTTCATTTGAATGGTCACACCGAAGGATTTCGTCCACAGACTCAAAAGTTAGAACAAATGGTACCATGCAAAAGTATTGCAGAAGAGGATTCATTTGAATGGTCACACCAGAGGATTTCGTCAACAGACTCAAAAGTTAGAACAAATGGTACCATGCAAAAGTACTGCTGAAGAGGTTTCATTTGAATGGTCACACCATAGGATTTCATCAACAGACTCAAAAGTTAGAACAAATGGCACCATGTAAAAGTACTGCTGAAGAGGTTTCATTTGAGTGGTCACACCATAGGATTTCGTCCACAGACTCAAAAGTTAGAACAAATGGTACCATGCAAAAGTACTGCTGAAGAGGTTTCATTTGAATGGTCACACCATAGGATTTCATCAACAGACTCAAAAGTTAGAACAAATGGTACCATGCAAAAGTACTGCCGAAGAGGTTTCATTTGAATGGTCACACCATAGGATTTCATCAACAAACTCAAAAGTTAGAACCAATGGTACCATGCAAAAGCATTGCTCAAGAGGTTTCATTTGAATGGTCACACCATAGGATTTCATCAACAGACTTAAAGTGCTACTGCGATCAAATTTTTGATTTTCATATTTTTACATCTTCGTGTACAATTAGACTTTCTTACTTATCTTGCCAAATTTCAATCCATTACGAACATCAGAAGTCATTTTATTTAAACATTTATGTCCGAGAATTTACGGCCGCCATTAATCAACCTTGTTCCAAGGCCTGGTTGCGAATAGGATAAAGTGACGTCAAAGGCTCAAACATACCTCACGGGTTTAAATTATAATAACAATGAGCATAAAAAATTACACGAAGAACAAGTCCAATGTTTTTGTTGCGTTTTCGCGTGATTTTCAATACTTATTGTTATTATAATTTCAACCCGTGAGGTATGTTTGAGCCTTTGACGTCACTTTATCCCTTTCGCAACCAAGCATGGAACACGGTTGATTAATGGCGGCCGTAAATTCTCGAACATAAATGTTAAAATAAAATGACTTCTGATGTTCGTAATGGATTGAAATTTGGCAAGACGAGTAAGAAAGTATAATTGTACACGAAGATGTAAAAAAAGGAAATCAAAAATTTGATCGCAGTAGCACTTTAAAAGTTAGAACTACACTACATGTCATGGTTATTAATTTTGCTTTATTTGTTTTTTTTTTAGCAATGACATCAGAAAATGAAATCTTCAATCATTTTGCCGATCCTTCATCAACGAATGTTTTCATTTGGTAAGTTTCTTTCCGCCGTAAAGGGGCTTTAACATTAGTCACACTATTTTGTGAAGAAGTAAATACAGCGGTTTTCAAACTAAAGAAATCACTCTGGGCTATCACAAGGGACGCAGACACCCCATTGAACCAATCACAACGGACGCAGATACTCCATTGAACCAATCACAACGGACGCAGACACTCCATTGAACCAATCACAACGGACGCAAACACTCCATTGAACCAATCACAACAGACGCAGACACTCCATTGAACCAATCACAACGGACGCAGACACTCCATTGAACCAATCACAACGGACGCAGACACTCCATTGGACCAATCACAACGGACGCAGACACTCCATTGACCAATCAGAACTGGAAGCAAATACCTGCAGCCGACCCCAAGTGCGGGAAAACGCGTGCGCCGAACAAGTCACGATAGTTTTGGTTTAACTTTTGATTGGTCGAAAAAGTGGCGTGATTTTTGTTGAACCAATCACAAAGCGCATTGAAAACCGATTTAAAACATTCACAATGAGAGTAATAAGCATTCTTACTTTGCAGTATTTTGTGGAAGATGTTACTTGAATCTGGCCGTCTTAGTCCTGGGTGTCACAAGTAAGTCAATATTCACTTTTCGTCTGCCTTTAATTGTATTTACACACGGAATGTAGGTTGAGATTAGTAGAAATACTGAAAAACACACAGGAAATAACTCTGCCTAAAGGAAAGAAGATGAGCAAGATTTCGTTATATTGTCATTTGAATTGTCACACTTAGGACTATTTTTATTCATGGACTCAGAAGTTAGAACCACCTTGTACAGCATAATAAACAGTACCACAGCAAAGTACTGCTCAATAGCTTTCATTTGACTCAAAAGTTAGAATCATCTTTTACAGCCGGCATAATAAACAGCACCGCAGAAAAGTGCTCAAGAGCTTTCATTTGAATGGTCACACTTTAGGATTTCGTCCACAGACTCAAAAGTTAAAACCACATTGTACAGCACAAATAAACAGTACCACAGGAAAGTACTGCTCAATAGCTTTCATTTGAATGGTCACACTTGAGGATTTCATCCACAGACTCAAAAGCTAGAACCACCTTGTACAGCATAATAAACAGTACCACAGGAAAGTACTACTCAGAAGTTCCATTTGACTCAAAAGGTAGAACCATCTTTTTATCCGGCATAATAAACAGTACCACAGGAAAGTACTGCTCAGTAGCTTTCATTTGAATGGTCACACTTTAGAATTTCATCCATAGACTCAAAAGTAAAACCACCTTGTACAATATAGCAGACAGCACCATAAGCAATTACTGAATGGCTGGGACCAATAATTTGATTAAGAGCTTTTGAACGATTAAGGACGCATATTTTTTTATATGGTTTTCTAATGAAAACTTTTACTTTCTTTGATTTTAGAGTTCTGGAACGCTTAGGGGCACGTGCACTGTCTGCGCATGTGCGAGTGTTTGCTGATTACCTAGTGTACGAGTTTTCGACATCTGTTGGAGGAAGACATGTAAACAAGGTTTGTAGACTGCCAAACACTCGGTTGTTCCCTCTGAAGCTCCGAGGGGGGCGGGGGGGGGGGGGGGGGGGGGGGGGGGGTGGTTGAGGAGGCGAGAAGCTATCCGGATGCGTGTTTGTTTACCCATTTCAGATCATATGATGTTCTCTTGAGAATTGTTCCTTTATCTTCCTAAAACGTTATGCAATCATATACACGTGAATATGATAAAATTTGTAAGAACCAATTCTCTGGAGTAACATCACGTGATCTGAAATGGGTAAACAGAGAATCCAAGGTAAAAGGCCTATAAGCCCCCCTCCTTTATCTTTATAAAAAATATGCGTTCATATACACCGATATACACGTGAATATGATAAAATTTGTAAGAACCAATTCTCTGGAGTAACATCACGTGATCTGAAATGGGTAAAGAACCACGCCCAGGTAAAGAGGTCTGTTTTCCCCTTCCTACTTGCCAGTTCGTTTGGCCACCCAACGCAAATCTTTTCGCAATTTGGTATTTTTCAAATTTGCGGTTTTAAATTTGCGTTGTGTTCCCGTATGGCCAGGGCTTTACAATAAAACCTTGATTCTTGCCAAATCGTATAACTGCCCGGGGTGGGGGAGGGGGGTACTTCCTAGTAATAGGCTAATAGGGATGTGCCTCTGGATTGGGTCGTATTTTCACGACTGGATATGACATTCATCTCGTGACTCTATACGCAAAGCTCGAGAAGCGTACCTTATCGAAAGGGGTCAAACCCTTGTAATGAACCCAAAGGTATCAACAAGCATGAAGAAATGTAAACTTCGCATTTATATATTTAACATATCTTTTTCATGTTTTATCTTGTTATCGTATATTCTTTTGTTTCTTTACTATTTGAATTGTAACGTTTCATCTTAAATTTTTGAAATGTAACGTCTTTCAATTGTAATTTATATTGTAAATTATATACAATTTCATGTTACTTAACCAAAATATTTAGAACATGATATTTATGGCATACTAGTCCAAATCTGTCATTGCTGATCGATGTAATAATTTATTGATACTAATTTTAGAACCAATATCTGCTCGTATTTACACAGTGCATCACACACCTTAATGACCTGATATGGAAATACAATGTTGTCACTTTGGACAGACTGGTACTTTGTTTGGTGAGTAGAAACATTGAATATCTGATTTTACAGTTAAGTCTCTCAAAGCGGACACCCCTGTAAGGTGGATACCTCTCTAAGGGGGACACCTCTCTAAGGGGGACACCTCTCTAAGGGGGACACCTCTCTAAGGGGGACACCTCTCTAAGGGGGACACCTCTCTAAGGGGGGCACCTCTCTAAGGGGGGCATCTCTGTAAGGCAGACAACTATCTACCGCACCTCTGTAAGGCAGACACCTCTCTAAGTTGGACACCTCTCTCCCGCACCTCTCTAAGACGGACACCTCTCTCTAAGGAGGACACTTATGGCCCTGTCACACTATTGCGTATCGTACTAGCGTATGCCAGCGTATGGAAAATGTCACTCATACGCTGGTATACGCTGACATACCCTAGGGGTACGTTAGGCACAGGTTGTATACGTTTCAAGCACGGTCGCATATGGTGGGATACGCTGGCGTACGGCGAGGCAGAATTTTTTTTTAAGCATGCTTAAAAATTTTGTGCGTATTCGGACGTATGGTTTATACGCTAGGCATACGCTGGATACGCGAGAGTTACGCTAGAGGTACGTTACTCATAGGTCAAGTACGCTGGTCATACGCTGTATTTTCAATGACATTTTGTGCGTATGAAAATTGTTTTATGAATTTTCATACGCAATTCATACGTTTCTCTCATACGCAATAGTGTGACAGGGCCTTTAGTGATTGGCTTGTTCTGGCCGAAGTTCACTTGTTTGCCTTAACTTAACTTTCTAAAAGACAGACACCTTTCTAAGGTGGACAGCAAGAGATGGTCCCGAGAGGGTATCCGGCTTAGAAAGAGTTTACTGTATGAGGGGGGAACAAGTAGTGCTCTTACTGTTGTTAGTGGGAAACCCAATCATAGCCAGTTTTTTTCATTCCAGTTATCGATGAATCAATCCTCAGATTTCGGGTTTCAGCTTTAAAGAAACAGTGTCTCGGCTGCAGATCGTGTTTTCGTGATTGTGGCCAGGAGCTTCATTTTCATCGCCTTTGATCTAACTTACCATTTGGAATTTTTTCCCTCTTGTTCTAACCTGAGTGTCAGTCCTTTTTTAGGGGAGGGGACAGACTCCCCCCCCCCCCCCCCCCCCCCCCCGAAAAACGAAAGCCTAACTGTTATTATGGCCTAACAATCAATTTTAAGCGTTTTATTGGCACAATGTGCTTTTTAAATTAACCTTTCTAAGATTGCTTGGACGTGCATATGTTTATTTAACTCTTTATCTCTCTAGAGTGCTAAAGTGCAAAGATGTGATAATTATACACTTGGCAGAAATTAAAAAGTGAATGACATCAATCAACTTTCATTTCTATGGCCACGTTTGGTTTTCATTCACAGACTCAAAAGTATAAACAACATAACATGACTAATTGTTTTGCTACAGGAAGAAGGGATTAATTTTCTTTAATTCAGTATTGGAGGTCAAGTACGCCCTTTCATATGAGGGGCAGATTATATGACATGATAAGACGGTCTTATTTTTTTTCACTAAGTCCTTTAAAAAAAAGGCCCTTGGCGGGAAGATGACGTTAAACTTTTCGCTTATTTTTTCATATGTTTAAAACATGATAAATGTAGTTTGTTTTCGGGAGTTTGATTGTCTCTCCCAGTCACGCTCGAATGACTGCGTGATTAGTACTCAGTAATTTAATATTTAAATTTTTTCTTGAGGATTTTGGGAGTGCGAACAGATCTGCATTTTTTCAATACTCGCGATTTAACGCAAATACACACACCCTTGTTGTAGTAACGTTCTGGATTTTTCTTGGCAATTCAAAATTATACAATCATGTCTACTTCTGAAGTAAGCAGGCAAACACCATGGACCACGATAAGAGAAAGAACCAAGTTTATGCTCAACAACGATCGCTTCAGCGATGTGAAGTTTGTTGTTCGTAAGGCGAATAGTGTTTCTGGACATGTTTCTGAACGAATGCAAGTGATTCCTTCTCATAAGTTTGTGCTGTCAATTGGCAGCCCTGTGTTTGAAGCTATGTTTTACGGTGAACTGGCGGAGACAAGAGACTCAATTGAACTGCCGGACTGTGAGTACGATAGCCTGTTGGAGTTGTTTCGTTTTATGTACAGCGATGAAGTGGAGTTGAACGAAAGTAATGTGATGGGAGTACTGTATTTGTCGAAGAAATACCTGGTGCCTTCATTAGCGGATAAGTGCACGGAATATCTGCATGATAAATTAGATCCGTCAAATGTTTTCAACATTTTGCCCACAGCTCTGAAATTTGAAGAACAAAACCTGGTCGATGGATGCTGGAAAGTAATCGATGAACAGACGAAAGAGGTTGTGAAACTCGGTAACGGCTTTCAAACAATTGAGAGATCCTTACTTGAAGCAATAGTCGTGAGAGACACTTTGAACATTAAGGAGGTCGACTTGTTTAGCGCTGTTGATTTGTGGGCAAGAAAGGAATGCGATAAACATGGTTTGACGGCAGATGGAAGCACAAAAAGAAGAATTCTTGGAGAGAAAATCATCAAAGCCATACGCTTCCCGACAATGGAGCAAGTCGACTTTGCCATGGTGGCCTTAGACAGCAAAATTTTAACAGCAGAAGAAATCGTCAGCATCATCAAGCATATTAATTCAGTGTTAACTTGTCCCGTTGGATTCCCAGACCGTAAAAGATCGGGCTTTCTGGGCGAAATTCAACGATGCTGTAGATTCGGCACTGTGAAGGAAAATAATTGGAATTACGATTCTTTAAGAGATTGCATCCAGTTTTGTACCGACAGGGATATTTCTTTACATGGCTTGCGTCTCTTTGGCAAAGAGAACAACAGTTATTGGGTAGATTTGGAGATAAAGAACTCCGAAAATAAATCATTAGTGTCGTCTAAGGCTGGATGGTTTTCGTCCGAAATTTTGCCCAGCAAACTCGGTCACTTTTATGGATTGGAGTTGTTCTTTGATTCTGTACTCGTTCTAAAACGATCCGTTACATACTCCATAGAAGCTTTAATAACCGGCTCTATTTCATCAAGTGGAGGGAATGGTTTTAAATATGTGAAATGTCCAGGTGTAACTATTACTTTTATAAATAGCAAATACTCTGGAAATGGAACTGGTATTAAACAGGGCCAGTTTGCCGAATTATTGTTTAGTATCTAAACACGAGTGCAATATAGATCCCCTTTGTATCTTGTGCACTAGAGGTTATCTTCACTCTGTTCTATTAAAGAATCCAACAGACGGGTGATAAAGTCCAGTTAAAAGGCTGAACAATTAACAGTTGCCAATGTTGCACAGTTTGCTGAACCCTATGTGGTTTCATCTTCCAAAAGCACGTACAACACGAGCAACGCGCTGTATAACTGAAGTATTAAACTACATGTAGTTGGACACTTGAAGGAAAGTATATCAGTGATGTTTTGTTGTCTTTTTCGGTTTCTTACTTGCAAAACCTGGACACAACCTTTCCCGCGCTTTTCTCGCGCCTGCCACCGGGTACCCCGGTCACGTGTTTTTACGCCAAGTATAATCAACAGCATTATTATAGCCTGCAGAACAGGCGTTATTTTTTTAAGCGTTTCAAGCGAGCGCGGCAGGCGAGCGCGGAGCGCGAGGGGAGAAAAAAATAACGCCTGTCCGCACACCATTGTTTGTGCCCTTCCGCCCCCATACACACCCCCAAATCACCAACCAATCAAACGCAAACGCAAACGCAAAACGGCCTATTTTGGCCCCATATGGTGCGAGAGCCAAACCGACCACCGGCGAAGGTATAAAATGTCCTGATGGTTCTGCGCCGAACATACGCCAGCTACTCAAAAGAAAGCATTTGCAGAAGACTTGCAGATTCTGGTGTCCGAAACTGTGAAGCGTTCCAGTTCTGTGACAAGTTTTCGGCAACCCATTAGGAGAAGACCGTAAAGGAGCCAAGATCTGTGAAATTTTATCCCAGCTTGGACTTCATGTCGAAGAGTCACACGCGTAAAATGGCAAACACGCACGACTTTACATGTAACCTTATGCTTTTTAATGCCATTTGCTCCTTCTATTTGTTTTGAACGAGTGTACATTTAGCTTGTTTTGGAGGATTTTGGTGCTGACCGATTGAACTTTTGTAAAAAATGCCGCGTGCATGCAATGGACGGAAGGTCAAATCTGTCTATTGTGATTTCCTGTAGTTTTTGTTCTCGATAAATTATGAGCATTCTTTTTTACATTGCGGTTAGAGTATTGCTTTCGGCATGTTAGTTATATATACGAACGATTTTCACTTCTTCTTCTCTGAAATGACAGGATCTGAAATGAGATGTCGCCCTTGCATGTCTTTCTTCTATCTTACCATGTTTTTGTCACGCTGGGCCCAGCTATTTTAGTTTTCGTAGGAATTGTCACGAAAATCGATCTTTAGATTCAAGCTTAGCAGAGAGAGATGTAGCTTTAAAAGTTAGCCATTTATTTTGTAGAGAATTGAAGTTTCATGAAGTTTACGTGAAGTTTGTGAATTGAAGTTTACGTGAGCTGTGATTTTATTATCGGTTCCGCTTCGTCGGTAGGCTCGATTTCCGCCGCTTTCTCTGGTAATCGAGCCTGCTTCGTCGGCCTAGTGTCTGTTTTGTTTACGCCGTTATTATGTGTCATACCATTATGATCACATGATATCGTGCAGCCAATTGGATAGCCGCGTTCATATATGAACGCCGGAACAGCACGAACAATGGTGTGCGGACAGGCGTTATTTTTTTCTCCCCTCGCGCTCCGCGCTCGCCTCGCGCTTCGCGCTCGCCTCGCGCTTCGCGTTCGCCTCGCGCTTCGCGTTCGTCTGCCGCGCTCGCCTGAAACGCTTAAAAAAATAACGCCTGTTCTGCAGGCTAGCATTATTATAGCTTCCCTTTCGGTTTAACTTGCCGTCAGTTAGCTGAAACATTTTTTTAAAATTCTGGGTACTTCCGTTGCGTTTCCCGGCTCACGGCAGGATTTTTTGCAAGCATTTGCTGTTGCACTCGCCGTGTACTCTATATATTGAGTCTTGATTCTTTAGAATCACATAACCCTTCTGCGCATGCAATGTTTTGTGAGACTCACGTGACCACGATGGAATGCCAGCTTACCTTCCACTTTACTGCAGTAAACATCCGTTGAATGAATGGCTGGTGATGTCATCTATAACTGCCCGATCTTTAATTGCTTCAGCACCGTTTCTTTTGAAATCATCGATAGTAGAATAAAAGCTTACTTTCGCCCGATCTTTAATTGCTTCAAGTTATTTTAATGTATAACAATTTTACAGCGACATATTGAGTTACAGGAAGTTCTATATGTCATGGTTAAGAGCTTTATGGTGGTCTTCCACAAAACAAATGCAGCATAACCAAAGTAAAAAAATATATAATTCTGTTACTTTCGCCATATTTTTTATATATTTCAAACCATCCTAACCCTATAGCGCATAACTGAAGCCTAGTATACTTCTCAGATGCCACAGAATTAGATATTTAGTAAATATTAGAAAAATAAACAACAAGTAAATAATACACAACAAATTACTGAACCTTATCAACCACCATGTAATGTGACAACTTTTATTTTGCAATTTTCACAACACCGAATACCCTGGGTGCCAGGGGCTTTTCTCGCTCTCATCTCTCTCATATTGCACGTCTCTTGTTTCTTGTCTCTGTCTGTGGTCTCTGGTCTCTGGTCTCCTGTCTCCTGTCTCCTGTCTTTGGTCTCTGGTCTCTTGTCTCTTGTCTCTCGCGGCTTCGGCGCTCGTTGCCGGTCTTCGGCCAGCCCCGACTTCTCACGAAAGCGTGTGCCGCCAAAGAACCTCTGGTACCCAGGGTAAACACCGAAATGTAGCTTGAAAAAAACGAGGCACGGCCGAGTTTATTAAACCGACTTCGAGGTGTTTGGTTACTTGATGAAACACTCTTCCTCGTGTATGAATTATTAATAAGTTTTAGAAGTGTATTCCTATACGGAAGTAATATATCACACACGAGGAAGAGTGTTTCATCAGGATATCCAAGCACCGAGAAGTGAGTTGAAACACGAGGCACAGCCGAGTTTTTTAAACCGAGTTCGAGGTGTTTGGATGCCTGATGAAACATTCTTTCGAGTGTTTGATATAGCTTCTCAAACTGATCATTAAATACAGAGAAAACGAAGGAATAAAATCGCCAAAATCTATGCTAATTACGATCGGGTATCATAACCTCCGTCACGCTTATGACTTCTTTGCTCAAAATTGATGAATTCCTAATGAGTTTGAGAATTTTATAATATTTGTTGTGAATCACAGTGATATTTCAGTATTTAATACAGTGATATTACAACGAATAAAACACTATAAAAACAGAAAATGTACTGTTAAAATATCAATATTTATGACTTTAAAAGACAGGAAGTTTATTTTCTAAATTTATACCTTACGGGAAGTTACTGCGATCGTCACGTGTTGTCCGTATCGCATATCCAGAATATCTGTCCGTCGCGGGTCCAAACTGATTACAATTTCCCTTTATTTCACTCACACTTGTCAAGCCAAGCATTGCTAATCAAAATATGTCTTTCCGCGAAGAAAACTGGCGAATAACAAGACCCACTATCCGAGAAAGAACCTTGTTTTTACTCAACAACAATCTCTTCAGCGACGTAAATTTTGTGGTTTGTAAAAGCGATGGCGAAAGTGAAAGCAAGGAAGTGATTCCAGCTCACAAGTTCATACTGTCGATCGGCAGTCCCGTGTTTGAAGCCATGTTTTACGGTGAGCTGTCAGAAACAAGAGACTCTATTGAACTGCCTGACTGTGAGTACGAGAGTCTGTTGGAGTTATTTCGTTTTCTTTACACCGATGCAGTGAAGTTAAGCGGAAGTAATGTCATGGAAGTGCTGTACTTGGCTAAAAAATACATGATTCCTTCACTCGTTACTAAATGCGCGGAATATCTACAAGATAACCTAGATCCGTCAAATGTTTTCAGCATCCTTCCATATGCTGAGCATTACGAAGGGAAAAACCTGGTTGATCGATGCTGGAAAGTGATCGATGAACAAACAGACGCGGCTGTGAAATCGGACGGATTTGCGACAATCGAGAGATCCTTACTTGAAGCGCTAGTTGATCGAGATACTCTGAATATCGCTGAGGTAGATCTGTTCAAAGGAGTCGTGGAATGGGCGACAAAGGAATGTGAAAGACAAGGCAAAGTGGCATTTGGGCAAGAAATAAGACAAATTCTTGGAGTGAAAATCATAAAGGCAATACGCTTTCCCGCTATGAAAGAGGAAGAATTTGCCTCTGTGGTTCTTGACAGTGACATACTCACGTTTGCGGAAGTCGGGGATATCATCAAATGTTTTAATTCTGTAGCATGTCCGGCTGTAGGATTTCCTGTAACAAGAAGGGCCGGTACTTTTCCTATACGCTGTTACAGGTTTAATTCAGTGAAATTTGGTTGGAGTAACGAACATGAAACGTCCTGCATATCTTTTTCTCTGGATCGTGACATATTGTTTCATGGCGTCTACTTGTTTGGTAGCGAAGGCAGCCATTACTCTGTGACTCTTTCGCTGGTCTCAAACCAAGGCATTCTTGCTTCTACAGACAGTATATTTGTATCCATGCACCACACACCAGAAGATTATTACGGTTTTGACGTTCTGTTCAAAGATCCAATAGACTTGTGCAAAGGCGTTACGTACTGCCTTAAAGCTCACATCTATGGTCCTAGGTCTTGGTTCGGTTTCCACGGCCGGCCCACTCTCCGATGTGCTGGGGTTACATTCACCTTGAAAGACCCACTATTCTCTGCTGATGGAACTGATACCACACGAGGACAGTTCAATGAATTCATTTTCAGCTTAAGAAAGTGAATATGAATCCCTGGAATAACTTCAGTAAATGTCAAGAATTTCATATCTCGTCACATGAGAGATATCAATATCTTCATGAAAGCTACCATGTTTTCCCTTATTAAATGCCGAAGGAGCTAAAAGATGTTCGTCTATAATCGAAACATCTTCGGATCTTCCTCGCAAATCTTCGGGAGTCTTCGTAAAATTTTGGAAAATGATTGGAAACACTAACCGCCCATTCGTGAGATATCGAGTTGAACACCTGAAGCTAAGAGAAATTTCATATCTCCAAGCACCCATATATTCACTTTATGCACAGGGTCCAGAGGAGCTCTATTTTATCGTACAAGACGCTATTTTCTTCGAATCGTCGCCGTCTTGAAAGTTTAACTGATTGCGTTACACAAAATATGTACCGCGGGCCAAATTACTACGGGCTCCGAAGCTGCGAAATCGGTGTACACAGTAAAGGCACTTTGTGCCTCGTTGTCGGCACTTCGTGCCTTGTTCGGAAAGCTTCGCTTTCCGAAGATAATTGCGCCCTTAGTAATTTGGCCCGCGGTACATATTTTGTGTAACGCAATCAGTTAAACTTTGAAGGCGGCGACGATTCGAAGAAAATAGCGTCTTGTACGATCAAAAAGAGCGCCTCTGGACCCTGTGCTTTATAGACTCCACGTATGCCGTCTGTCGTGAAATACATGAAATGTGTTGCGTACGCTTCGCGGAAAAATACAATAAGTAACGTTTTACATCAACATCAGACATCAGACCATCGCACCAAGATTAAAATAAATAAACAGTGTTAAGTGCAAGTGTGGGTCAAAGATAATGTAAAGTACAGTGCATTGTGCAACTTCTAATAAAGTTCAGGACAATAATACGGTTCAGAAAAAGTGCATATTCAAGGCTTGCTTAAATTCTGCTAAGGTTTCTTTACATTTAATATCATATGGTAGAGCGTTCCAGTCCCTTGTCGTTCTCTGGAAAAAAGCTGTTCCCATAGATATTTCCCGTTGTATTAACATTTATAAAACAACGGTTGTCACTATGCCTTGTGATATAGTACACTGGAATATGTCGATAACAAGGCATCTGGCCCCGGTTGTTCAAAAGGTGGATAGCGCTACCCACCGGATAAACCACTATCCAGTTGATAGGCATTAACAAAACCAATTACGTTATGCACTGGATAGTGATTTATCCAGTGGATAGCGCTATCCACTCCCAACCGGGGCCTGGAGCACCGAGTTGTCTTTCACTGCGCTGAATAGAATCTCGAGGCGATGACATAATGCAAAATGAAACAATACTGGACACAAATATAGGCTGATAGTTATGGCAGAAAGTTTTAATAAATGCGTTTCAAATTAATAGATGAAGAAGGGAACGGTACTTCTTTTGATTCGACAAACGAAGAAGCCGAAAGAGAAAAATGGCGGGAAAATTGTGATCACGTGGCTATTTTTAACCAGGGCGTTTCTCAGCTGACGGAATATTCTGCCGTTTGTCACCTATCAAAAACAATTATACGAAATAAGCCACCTATAAATATTTGTGTTTTATTTTGATTAACCAATAAAACTATTTATGGGACAGACTTGGGTGTTTGTTATTCTGTACTATCGTAACTTTTTACGTAAATTCACTAAATGTGTAAATTTTAGTGTTGACTGCTGAGACGTTGATGCATGGCATGTACAGATCGTACCACGTGCAGCTCGTACCAAAAACAAAGGACATTTTTTAGCATTTCTTATGACTACAAGGCTAATTAAAAATTATTATGGTAGTTTTAGGAAAGGCCTATTAAAAAGCGAGGTATTCCACCGAAAGGCAAGGGATCTTTCATTTGCTTGGACACACTAAAAATATCATCCACAAAGGCCAGATTTAGAGCTGCCTACTGCGTAATGAACAGAACCACAGGAAATAATTGCTCAACAACTTTCACTTGAATGCTCACACTTGAAGATTTTATCCATATACTCGCATTTTGTAGCCACCTTGTACAGTTTAATAAACCGAAGCAAAGGCACTTCTCAGTAGCTTTCATTTGAATGGTTACACTTCTCACACTTGAGTGTATATCTGCAAATTTGTGAGATAGTACATGTACCTCATCGTGTAGCATAGAGCTGTTTTCAATTGAGTATTGAAAGTAATTTTGCGATTGCTTTGGTTTTGCATTGCTACGCTTTGTGATTGGCTAAAAAATCTCGCGCCACTCTCTCAACCAATCAGAAGTAAAACCAAAACCAATCGTGACTTGCCCGCACGCGTTTTCCCGCGCTTAGCGGCGGCTACGTGTATTTGCTTCGAGTTCTGATTGGTTCATTGAATCGCCTGCGTCTGTTGTGATTGGCCAGCATAATTGCTTTGGTTTTGGTTTTACGACACTCAACTGAAAACTGCTCGCATAAACAGCATTACAGAGACGTATTGATTATGGCTGGCATACCCTCAAGTCAGTGCCACCTTCGGCTTAAGCAGCATAACGATTAGATTTCCCCACAAGTCAGTCGACTTATGAGAGCGAAGAAGTCGCGAGTCGACCGTTTTCTGCGGGGGGTGACAACTCTAAGAAGGCCTGTTCCGGGAGAAAAACAAAATTCTTCCGGGAATCTGAAGATTTTACCGGGAATTGGGAGACTCGAAAAATTTTCGGGGAAACATGAGATAATGTTGTTAAAATTTCGGGAAGTTTGAAATTTTTGCGAGAATGTCTCCGAAAAAATCGGGAAGATATTCCAAATTTTCGGGACAACTTTCAGTTCCACACAGTATTGCTCAAACAGCGTTTGTTAGAGTTGTCACCCCCGTGTTCTCTGCTTGACCGAGAGCTCAAACCAAACGGACTTTAAGTCTACATAACAATTGGCTTACCAAGAAAGCGCTGCTATGTGGCTATGATTTCAGATCTGAATGACCACAAAAGTATTTTATCCAGAAACTCAAAAGGTGGAACCAATTTGCATGCTGGTAAACGGTACTACATCGGTCACACTTAAGGTTTTGTCTATCTATTTCGTATTTTCCTTAGTAAAAAATGGTCTAAGTCATAAAATTATTTTTGTCTTTGTTCTCAGGCATTACGTAGCCATGAAGGAAATGAAGCGCAAGTTTGTTTCTTCATCATTCAGCTGTTGTTGCTAAAACCGCATGAGTTCAGAACTCGGGTGAATGCTTTCATACGAGAGGTAAGTTTGTGCAGGATTATGCCTGGACTACTCGAACGGCTCGACAAAAAGTCGAGAGGTCTTGGGTTGCCTTGCCGTGATGGCGTCGGATATTTTTCAGAGCATCATGATAAACAGTACTACAGGAAAGTACTGCTCGATAGCTTTCGTTTGAATGGTCACACTATAGGATTTCATCCACAGACTCAAAAGTCAGCTCCACCTTGTACAGCATAATAAACAGCACCACAAGAAAATCCTGCACAGTAGCTTTCATTTGAATGGTCAAACATTACAGGGCTCGAGACTAACGGTAGCCAACTAGCCAAAGTCTAGTAAAAATTCAGTTTTGGCTAGTGGATTTTTGCTTTCACTAGCCATTTGGGCTAGTGAAAATCGTAAAGCACCGAACGGAATCAAACTAAAAATTATTTCTGATGAATCGCAAAAGCCAATTGACAGACCAAAAACCGTGAAACATAGCTGTATAAACTGTAGACAGTCACAGATATCTTATTGAAGCTTCCCCGTACATTACATTAGTACGTTCGTAATAAGGTCTTATCTTACGTTTTCCCCTACGTTGGTACAGAGTGTACGTTCGTAAGGTGTTATTTTTATCTTCTCGACGTTTTCCGAACTTTCGTACGTTCGTAAGGTATTACTAGTCTTACCTTCTCGACGTTTTTCAGTACGTTTGTTCGTTCATAAGGTGTTAGTCTTATCTTCTCGACGTTCTTAGGTACGTTAGTACGTTCGTAAGATGTTAGTTTTTTCTTCTCGACGTTTTTCCGTACGTTAGTACGCTCGTAAGATGTTTGTTTTATCTTCTCGATGTTTTTCCGTACATTTGTTCGTTCGTATGATGTCAGTTTTATCTTCTCGACGTTTTTCCGTACGTTAGAATATCCGTAAGGTGTAGTCTTATTTTCTCGACGTTTCTCTGCAGGTAAGGACGTTCGTAAGGTGTTAGTCTTATCTTCTCGACGTTTTTCCGTACGTTAGTACGTTCGTAAGATAATATTTTTTTTTTCTCGACGTTTTTCCGTACGTTAGTACGTTCGTAAAATGTTAGTTTTTTCTTCTCGACGTTTTTCCGTACATTTGTTCGTTCGTATTGTAAGATGTCAGTTTTATCTTCTCGACGTTTTTCCTTACGTTAGAACATCCGTAAGGTGTAGTCTTATTTTCTCGACCTTTCTCCGCAGGTAAGTACGTTCGTAAGGTGTTAGTCTTATCTTCTCGACGTTTCTTCGTACGTTAGTACGTTGTAAAGAGTTAGTATGAGATTAAAGAAGAAAGCTATCGTAGATTTTTGTTGTTAACCAGTATGACACGGTCATGTTATTGCTCCCCCACCCCCCTCCCCTTTCCCCCTTCCCCCCTCCCCCCAATCCCCACCCTACCTCCCGTACAAGGCTGGCTAGTGAAAATATATTTTGGCTAGTGAATTCAAACCTGTCACTAGCCACTAGGCAAGTAAGCAGTAAGCTGAAAAGTAAGTCTCGAGCCCTGCATTACTTAACCGAAAATGTGACTCAATGGGGACATTGTTATCTTGTTATGACTGAAAAATGGAAAAAAAAAAGTCGACTATTGTGATTCTGAGTGCTAGAGCAGTTTTCAATTGACTGTCGAAAGTAATTACACAATTGCTTTGGTTTTGCATTGCTACGCTTTGTGATTGGCTAAAAAATCTCGCGCCACTTTCTCGACCAATCAGAAGTAAAACCAAAACCAATCGTGACTTGCTCGCACGCGTTTTCCCGCGCTTGGCGCCCGCGACATGTAATTGCTTCGAGCTCTGATTGGTTCATTGGATTGTTTACGACTTGCTGTGATTGGTCAGAGTAATTACTTTGGTTTTGGTTTTACGACACTCAATTGAAAACTGCTCTATAATGATTTATGTTATAGTCGAACCTCTCCTTACGGACACCTCCATAATACGGATACCTCTCTATTACGGACAGTTCTCTTGGTCCCGCAGACACCAAAATTAACACAACCCCTACCTCTACCCTGCGGACACTTCGGTTTGTCCCCTTGGAGTCCGTATTAAGGATGTTCTACTGTACAATTTACTCGTTTCTGAATTGCGATGAAGTTTAATGTTATCTGTTTAATCTACAGAACTCTCCTCAACACTGGCTTCAGAGTGATTGGCATCAAAAACACATGTCCTACCATACTGTAAGCCGCCAGTTGTTTTTTATAATGCTTCCACGATATTTATCCAATGAAAAAATGAAACAAAATCCGGATTATGTAAAACCGCACTAGAGTCTGGTTTTCATTAGCGACATAAACTTAACCATAAGCATAAGGGAAAGCATAACAGAGCTTATGTCCATGTGAAACGGACTTGACTTCAAGGTGGAAGATTCAATGGGCCGGTTATTTAACGAAGTTTAGACGGTGTTTATAATTAACAGAACCGCGGTCTAACTCAATTTCAATCTGGCCAGCCCTAATATTTAAACGTTTTTTACTGTAAACAATGTCAAGTAGACATATAGCACAGACTAGAAAAACATTAATCTCCTTAAAATAATCAACTTATAAACAGATACGGAGGTCGATTAATTTTCTTAAACCGCGGTCTAAGTTAGACTTCGTTAAATGTCGCAAGGTGAGTCTGCGCAATGAGTTCCTGTCATGTGACGTCACCTGACGTCACACATGTCAAATTTCTATTGTTCCCTCCCGGATCGCGGCAAGTTTTATCGCGCTTGCACTCGTGTCGAACCACGCGAGGTAAACAAACACACGATCGATTTCGCTTTTAAATTCCTCCCCAACTTCCACCACTACTGGAAGACATCGAATTTTTTGAAGGTACGACTAACAAATCGCAGAAAAAAAATTAACAAAAATCTAGCCAAGTAAATACTCTAACTAATTTGTAAACTTGAGATCTATCCTTCCACGCAATACGACGGGATGGAACGGATTGCAGCGAATTCGACAGTAATGGCCGCCAACTTGATTAAAAGCCACCGGACGTTTTTCAAGTTGTTAGTACCCACTACTCACCCGCCATCCTCGCAACATAGCCCCTTTAAAATAACCGTCGCAATGTGTATTTTATCGCATTCCACAGACTTTCTCTATATTATATTTGCATATTTTGGCGGGAACTGGCACGCCTTTCACGTTTGACCGCTATAATGTGTGTCTATTTTTCTATGCGACACTTGGCGCGAAAAGGAGCAATGATGATGATGATGATGATTTTTTTATAATCTCGACATACATCAAGGTAGAGTCGTCGTAATGTTAATTGTACAAATGCGTTTCTTTCAGAGCTATCCTGAGAGATTCTACTTTGAAGGGCTGTTGGAATCCGCTGGTGCCTCGGTACCCACAGTGCAGTACTTGCCAATTTACTTTGGAAATGTTTGTATGAGGTTTCTGCCGGTGAGTGTAGAGGCAATTCTGATCAAAGCGGCATTAACACAGTGACACACATGTTTTATGCGATTTTAGCTGAGATTTTTGCCGCGATTTCAAGGGGGCAATGCCACGGAGATGTTTTTGGTCAAGGCTGTACAAGAGCAGTTTTCAATTGAGTGTCGAAAGTAATTTCCTGATTGCTTTGGTTTTGCATTGCTACGCTTTGTGATTGGCTAAAAATCTCGCGCCACTTTCTCAACCAATCATAAGTAAAACCAAAACCGATTGTGGCTTGCCACTGCATGCGTTTTCCCGCGCTTGGCGCCGGCTACCTGTATTTACTTTGAGTTCTGATTGGTTCATCGGATTGTCTGCGAGTTCTGTGATTGGTCAGAGTAATTACTTTAGTTTCGGCATTACGACACTCAATTGAAAACCGCTCTAAATATATGGCTAAGTAACTTTGCTGTTACATAAAATGTTAGTTAAAGCACCAAGAGGGAAAAAATCGAGTGATTCCTCGAAGAAAGAACAAACTATAATCAGATTTTTAAGCGATTTTTTCAAGCCACAAGTAGTCTGAAGTGGGGACTAGGGCGAGTAAGCATCTGATACTTCAGACGAAGACACAAAAGAAGAACTAAAAAAATGACAAATTTTTCAAGTTGCAATCCATTTCCATTTACGGAGGCCATCTGCATCCAAAGACACTTATGTGTATTTTTAGTGCACTCGTATAGCTTTCCATTTCTTTCAAGTTTTAAAGGTGATACTAAAATTTCAAATGGTCTGTGTAAACTACCGGCTACAAGGCTGATGTGTTACCGGCTACAAGGCTGATGTGTTACCGGCTACAAGGCTGATGTGTTATCATTTTGGTTTCAGGTTTTTGATATTGTTATCCAACGTTTTCTGGAGCTCTCACCAGTGTACAAGTCATTAGAAAGTCTTCTTGATCATCTGGGATGCTTGTACAAGTTCCATGGTTTGTTGCCCTATTTTCCGTCACTCTGCCAAAATAATCGCCTCTAATGTAATTCATAATTCCTCTACTCAGGATTTCATGCGTCTTCGGAGACCCAGCGGCAGTTAGTCGGGGCGGGACGAAGTAAACTTTCGTCGCGCCGATTTTTCCCGGGTTTTTACTTCGTCCCCCTCCCCCTCGATTAACTGCCCCTGGGTCTCCGAAGGTGGATCAAGTCAGAACCCTGTTTTTGATAGTTTTGCATTTGCGAGGTTTCTTTTGGTGTGGCAAATAAAAGCCTTTTTAGTGTCTTTTGAATCTTTTGTTTCACGTCATTTGATGATCGCAACATCGGGAGCACCAAGAAACTGCCATTTGAGCTTGCTCTATGTTTTATTTATCTATTTGTTTGTTCAATAGATCGTCCTATAACTTTCCTTTACAACACTTTGCATTATTACGAGCAGTGCCTTCGAGACAAACCCGCCCTCAAGAAAAAGCTGGTCGGAGCGATTACTGGTAAGTTAGCTTGCAAGTACAGTGGAACCTCGATTTAACGAAGTGCAAAGGGACTGGGGAAATTGTTTCGTTATATCGAAAACCTCGTTATAACGAATTTGCGGAAAAACAACCAAAATGTTCGTTATATCGAGGTATACACCGAATGCAAATATGGCCGCCAGGCAATTTTTTGTTTGGCCAAGTTTTCAGAGAAATTAATGATATCACGTTAACAAGTGCTGCTAAGTGTATCATCTTGCAAAGTTTGAGTGTTTTTGGTTTAACGGTTGAAAAGTTATGGCTCACTGAAATTTTAATCATTTGTATGAGGAAAGACATTTTATCCTGACTAGCCTCGCTTTCATGTTTTTCCCAAAATTTGATTGCCTATAACTTCTCCTAAAATAAGAATATGGCCTTGAAAATGTACACAATGACTTATTTTGACCTGATCTTTATCATTATTCAATTGCTTTTCTTTTCTTGAGAACCTGTCCAAACAAAAAATTGTTGAGCGGCCATATTTGCATTCGGTCTATAGTTAATAATTGTTTTGTAACGATGTTACGTATTTCCGGATCTGAACAAATAGCATTTGCACTTTTATTCCTGTATGAAGCTACAGTACACTGTACATATAACTACGGAACTGGAAAACTGTACAGGTTATACCTTTGCCCTATAGCACACACTGTTGGTCTGTTCCGCAGTCATCTTTTGCGCGCGTTGACATTTATTCGTTATATCGGGGTAAAATTTACGTTTGGGCTGTCGGATTGTGTTCGTTATAACGAGGATTTCGTTATTTCGAGGTTCTGTTCCATACATTTCTCTTGTAATTTTGCCGGGCTGAAGAATATCGTTCGTTATACCGAGGACTTCGTTATATAGAGGCTCGTTAAATCAAGGTTCCACTGTAATACAACAGTTTTCAACTGAGTGTCGTAAAACCAAAACCAAAGTAATTATTCTGGCCATTCACAGCAGAGGCAGACAATACAATCAACCAATCAGAGCTCGAAGCAAATACATGTAGCCGGCGCCAAGCGCGGGAAAACGCGTGCGAGCAAGTCAAGTGATTTTCTAGCCAATCACAAAACCTAGTAATGCAATGAAAACCAAAGCAATTGCGAAATTACGTTCGATACTCGATTGAAAACCGTTCTAACACATCTTTAAGTTTCTCACACCGAAAAGTGTCCAAAATCAAAACTCAAGCTAAGTACTGCTGAAATAAAAATAATACAGTAAAATACAAATAGTGCCACAGGAAAGTATTGACGAAGGGCTTTTATTTCAATGGTCACACTTCACTCTTTTATCCACAGACTAAAACGTTAGAAACACATTACATGTGATGTCTCAAGCCGTTAGTGGCCTAACTAACCCATCATCTCGCGCACTTGACTGTATGCGTGTCATTATATTTATTTATTTATTTATTCTCCAAAAATTAACAAGTTTACAGGAATGAATAATTAAGAAACAAAGAGAAAAGGGGCAAAAAATAGTTGAACTAATACCTTGCCTTCATAGTTGGAAAATATAAAGGATATTTAATTAAGTGGATAAAAAGAGGTGTTTGTCAGTTTTGTGATAGCTGCACAGCAAAGATGATTCTTTTGTTTCGTTAAACAGGTGCACAGAGGGATTTTCACCCTGCCGGCTGGTGAGCACTTATTAAAGTTTATTGTTATTGGAGCGGTTTTATAATTTCTTTTCATGCGTGAAACAAACTATATATTAATTATTTATACATTTTCAAGTTGATTCCACTATACTGTAGTGCCAAAATGGTTATTTTTTTATCATGTAATTTATAAACTTGTTTGGTAGTAAATAGTTAATTATATCAAGATGTTAACTAAGGCCCCGTCCACACGTATACGTTAACGTTCATAAACGCATATTTTTTATGCGTTTAGGCCTCCCGTCCACACGTAAACGATGAAAACGGTCACCCTAAACGGATATTTTCGAAAATGCTCTCCAAAGTGGATATTTTCGAAAACGCCGTTTACCCGTTTACATGTGGACAACGTAAACGGATATTTTCGTAAACGCTGATGTCACAGATTCGGACCCAGTCCACAAAGAAAGAAAATAGAGCAGATATCCAATATGGCGGACCAATGACATAAGCAGAAGATTGATCCTTATGATTATGTTTATGCTGTCGGGCCAGTTTTCACTGGACATATAAAACGCTGTATGCATATGCTTATGTCTCTTGTGAAAACCAGAAAACTTTTACACTTGTAATTTTCAAGTGCAGCTATTGTTTTCAACCTCTCAAACAATGGCTACACTTGTAAATTACACTTGTAAAAGTTTTATTGAATTGACCCCAGGTTTATAATAATAATAATAATAATAATAATAATAATAATAATAATAATAATAATAATAATAATAATAATAATAATAATAATAATAATAATAATAATAATAGAAAAATTTATATAGCGCCATTTCCGTGAGCTATACTCAGCGCGTTCCGCTTATTATTTGGGAATGACTCATTAATCGGGAACGGATTGCATTATTGAAATCAAAATTCAGGCTGTAAATTGATTATTGGAATCTTCCAACGGTAGCCTCATTCGAAATAACGAATGTTAAATGTTTATTTACTGACATCAGTCTAGTCTTGGGAAATACGCAACCGTTGGCGGCCGTTGGTTTCAGAGAATTCAGTCGCTTGGACTTCATAGGAAATTTATTTCACTTTCGGTGAAAATTTCTCTTTCATTACCAGCACACTACCATTTTAAGAATTCGTCTTCGGAGTTCTGTAAATGCAGAGCTTCTTTACGTCAGAAAATACTCAGTGACGAATTTTTTTTGAGCGAACTCAGAAATAGGTCAGATGTGTCAAGCCGCCAACTGTTGCCTGTTTTGCACATGAACATTCGCCTGATGTCAATAACAAACCAATCAGCATTCGTTACTTCGAATGAGGTTAATACCGTTGCCGGGAAGATTTCAATAATCAATTTAAACCCGAATTTTGATTTCAATATTAAATGCAATCCGTTACCGATTTATGAAAGTCATTCCCAAATAATAAGCGGAACGCGCTGAGTATTTTGACTGTAAGTCCTGACGTCCGCTATTTTTATCGTCAGGTGTCTTTCTCAGGGATATTTGGAATATCTCTCCAGTAGCGAAGACACTCCTTGGACCCCGGACCTTGCCTACTACTGTTCTGTGATTGGAAGACTGGTGGACAGTATCCTTTGCTGCGATTTTCTTTACATTCACAAATTTGTTTTGCCGAGCTCAATTACATGCTACTCAAACAGAACAGACGAGACATACTGATCGTGACATCGCCCGACCAATCGTGACGCACGTTTTCCCGCGCGTGGCACCGGTACCTGTTGTTGCTTCGAAATGCGATTGGTTCATTCATTGTGTTTTTGATATCATGTCCAGTACAGCACGTGACTTTTATCGTCTTCCGGTTGAAAACAAAAACCGGGTACATTGAACACTGTCTAAGCTTGACACCTTCAGAACCAGCTCTAGTTGTCGGCCTTACGAGGAGAGAGTTTAGTTACAGACAAACAAGTGAAATTCAGCCAGAACAGGTGTCCACCTTACAAAGAGTTAAGTTACAGACGAACAAGTGAAATTGATTCAGCCAAAACCAGCCTATAATTGATGTCCGCCTAAGAGAGGTGTCCTCCTGATAGAGAGTTTAGTTACAGACAAACAAGTGAAATTCAGCCAGAACCAGCCAATAATTGATGTCCGTCACGTTTCTTAGGGAGGTGTCCGCCTTACCGTGATGTCCGTCTTAAGAGAGTTAACTGTATTCTGATCATCATTGATTACTCTTCATCATTCCACCTATTCATTCTTTATTATTATTGAAAAAAAAATTGAAATATTGTTTCTTTAACACTTTGAAAGCCATCTCTGGAAAAAGCCCGCCTCCATTCCCCGCTTGTGATTGGCGATTCAACGAGTTTGCGAACCCCGTTGCACATGCTCTTTATGTGACTTGGGTGGAGCTGATGGCCTTACCTGTCAAAGGTCCGGAAGTTGGCAATGCATTGTTTGACGTCATCTTTAAAGGAAGCTACGTCACTCACAACACCGACATCCGCGCAAACATCTTGGAATGGATCAACGCTGTGGGATTGGTTTTGTCGTCACTTCCGGTAAACCTCAATTTCCGTATTTCTTTTCTACTTAGTATAACAATAACTTGCACGAATAATCGAAGAACCCTTATGTAAAGGTTTGTAGCAACGGTTTTTGTTTATTTACTAGGAACCATACTGGAGCACAGTGTATGAGAAGATATGTATGGTCCTCTTGAACGATCTCCCCATACGAGAAGTATCCACCACTCCCGTGATGCTCGAGGACCTAGGAAAACCTGCCCCATTCCCCTACTCGTTTTTAGAGTTTTCCACCAATGTAGCGATGCATTCAGAGAGCAATGCGGATTATGTGTTAGCTGTCACGCATGCGCTATGGCATCATGCAAGCATCGGTCAACTGAGTCAGGTCCCACAGTAAGTGTTACCTTCAATCATAAATTGCATAACTATACATTGAAAAGATTAGCAATGAAATTACGTAACTTCTCCCCTTGGTTATAGCTGCTGCTACCTACGGGATGTGCCAACCTCTTTCCCAGGGTCGCTCTTCCTGTCCTTAAGAATGGACGATGTGTCGAAAAGAAGAGAGACCCTGGGGACGAGATTGCTGGGTGTTTGGTTTGTTTATGAACAGAGCTAGAGACATAACTTGTGTCGCAAGGCATCTTATAAAGAAGGATGTGAATATATCGAAATGCGTCGTAAGACTCGCCAGCATCAACTCTCATTGTTTCATTTCTCATTTTTGCTGCTTGTTCTTTAAAGGTTTCTTCGTGAGCGTGTTTCACCGCTGGTCACAAATGAAGCTCATTTTCTGTTCGTGTGTCATCTCGTCGGACCATTCCTTCATCGGTTTCTACAAGAAAGACCAAGATGTCTTCAAGAGGTAATCACAAATTCCTTAAGTTTTCAGGAGGAAAAGTACTGCTCAATAGCTCTTATTCGAATGTTATCTTCAGTATTTAATCGTCACACTCACAAGTTAGAACCACTTTATACAAACATCACCACAGAAAAGTACTACTCAATAGTTTTTGTTTGAATGGTCACGCATTAGTACTTCATCCACATACTCAAAAGTTAGAACCATCTTGTACAGCAGAGCAAGCAGCACCACAGGAAACTGGTGCTTAATCGCTTTAATTTAACCCTTTAAACCCTAAGAGTGATCAGCATCAAATTTCTCCTTGTAATATTAATGCCTTTTT
Source organism: Dendrophyllia cribrosa (assembly GCA_024195265.1). Lineage (NCBI taxonomy): Eukaryota > Metazoa > Cnidaria > Anthozoa > Scleractinia > Dendrophylliidae > Dendrophyllia > Dendrophyllia cribrosa. The sequence continues at coordinate 18,554,039 of JAJLRJ010000008.1, forward strand.
AATCAAAAAGGTCATGAGAATTAAGAACATGATCACACAAGATGAGTTCTCTTGGTATCCAATCAATTTCTCCTCACTACTTCTATAGGAAATATATAGGACTAGAAATGAGAATTTAAATTTTGATGTCAGGGTTTAAAGGGTAAAACACGCTTTATCATAACATCCCCAGCCTCAAAGTGTTTCGTCATACTTAGTCTTCATGTTCCTAACGCATACTAGTGAAATCGCTAACGGGTGCTAAGAGTTTGTTTGCTTGCTGTTTGCAGATTGTAATTGAGCTGTATCGCCTACTTGAAAAAGTCAACAGAGAAGTTCAGTTTCTTCACCACATCGATACAATTTGTGACTTCTTGTATCCTTTTTAAATTCGCGAAGTGTTAAACGAGTATGGGAATGCGACAAATTTTCACTCGCTCGGTCGATCGGCTGTTAACATTGAGCCCGCGATATGTAATGGTCACCTGCCTTACCCATGGAGACGGCGTTGGAGAGAGGGGAGGGTGGGGAGTTAGACGCAGGGGGTGGGGGGTCGTGGAGCAAAGCGCCTAAGAGATTGGGGGGGTCTGTAGGTTTCGTTTTACGAGTTGGCTCATAGGAGCCTTTGATCTTTGATTCGTGATTTATGCGTCAGTCATTTTCAGCAATGCCCAACTCCCTCACCTCCGGGGGGGGGGAGGGGGGAGGGGGGTGGGGGGCTGTAATCCTGGGCATAACATTTTGAAACAAAAATGGCAAATGCCCCTCGGTGGGAACAATTTTTTAAAAGACTATTGCATACACCGAATACAAATATGGCCATCCAACATTTTTTTGTTTGGACAGGTTCTCAAGAAAAGAAAAGCAATTGAATAATGATAAAGATCAGGTCAAAATAAGTCATTGTGTGCATTTTCAAGGCCATATTCTTATTTTAGGAGAAGTTATAGGCAATCAAATTTTGGGAAAAACATGAAAGCGAGGTTAGTCAGGATAGAATGTCTTTTCTCATACAAATGCTTAAAATTTCAGTGAGCCATAACTTTGCAACCGTTAAACCAAAAACACTCAAACTTTGCAAGATAATACACTTAGCAGCACTTGTTTACGTGATATCATTAATTTCTCTGAAAACTTGGCCAAACAAAAAATTGCCTCGCGGCCATATTTGCATTCGGTGTATAACTTTTCTGGAACTTTTTAGTTCTCATTTTCCTCTAAAGCAAGCATACAGAAGCATTCGTAATACATTCTTTTCAATGCCTTATATGACGTACTGTACTGCTACAAAACTGATGTTCGTTTCATCATGCAAATGAAAAACAAAACGCGTGATGCCCCCGATAATGCCTGTGAAAAGACAACGGAGAGTGATGCTGGCGATTTGTTGTGGTACATTTGGGAGCATTTTCTTTGCAGTTTAATTTCTTTAATTTCCCTTCAGATACCACATCAAGTACATGTTTATAGGAGATGTCATTAAAGATGAAGTCCTGAAGGTCATTCCTCAGTTGCGCCAGTCTTTACAGATCCGGCTGAGGTTCATGACCCAGGGTGTAAAGAGAGATGAAAATTCATAGCTACACTACCAGCTCACTGCTTTTCTATCTTCACACGACTAAGGGATAGAGCGTATTGCCAGTACTTATAGTGGTTTGAATTCAAGACGCCTGAAGGACAGAGAGATATAACAATCTCTCTCATATAAAGTGCTCTTCTACTTTGGTTTTCCCACGACTGTGGATCAAGCTTTGTGCCTATTATCACAACGTCTAGATAATTTTATATTCTGGCGTCACTGACACAAGTTACTGGTTCATTGCTGTTCATGTACGACTGACTGCGGCTTTGCAAGTATCTTGCAGGCGCTACAAAAGAGGACGAGGGCGGGAAAGATTTCAGCGTACATGCCAAGTGCGCGTAGAAGAGAGCGCGGACCGCACAGGGAATGCGTTTTGCGCGCAATGGTAACCCTCCTTTCCCTCGCCTTTCAAGCGCCTACCGCGCAAGCCAGAGGTGGTCACGAGCGTATCCGTGTTCACGAACATTCCTTGTAAACTGAGCTACGTCAAACCAATATTGTTATATAGCTGTGATTTTTCTCAATACAACGCGTGCGTTGATTGGCTGACTCATGGTCACATGACGTCTAACAAACAAACTGTTTACCGCCAATTGTCCTGAGCGGGCAATATTTGCGAAGGCAGGCAACAGTTTTGACGTCAGAGGGTAACATTGCACTGTTGCCCGCTAGCGCACGTGATCAGACCGTGACAAAAGGTGGCATGATTATGATGCGATTGATGTTTACCTCGAGTGCTCGGCGCGGTTTTTAAACTGTGTTGTGTTTTTTGTGTTGCTATATAACAAATCACTTACTGACTGATCCCTCGGGAAACAGTGAAGGGAAACAAAATTCACTGTTTCCCACGGAACAATGTTCATAACTCCTGTTTAGTGGAAGACATCATAAAGTCTCTAAAACTCGTTTATCTTTATCTTTTTATATACTGATTTCAACAGGTGTTTAAATTATTGAACATTTTAATCACTACGTATCTATTAGCATGGGCTGAGATGACATGTATAGCTGATAAAAATCAGCGCGCATAATCATTTATACCAAGGAAATAATCTGCTTAGCAACAGAGGTAAACGCGTACAGCTTTCGGTCCTTGCGGTCTAGCCGGTTTAGAAATAGTAAAACTAATTTTTGTCACAGCTTTGTGGATATCATTAGCTTATAACAGTCTTATTAAAATTGAATTTTTCTAGAACGAACGTAAGTTCGATTCATCGTTTCACTTTTTATCTTTCAATTTAAAAAGCTTCTTTAACCGATGCCGAAAAACAATGTTCAATTTTGATCGTAGTAACACTTTAAGAATTTGCCTTTAGAAGAGAAGGGTTTGATTTATAGTGATGAATTTTGGAGTGACTGGGCCGGACATGATCGTGAATATCACTCGCCACGAGCTCTGACTATTAAAATTTCAACTTTTTATCGGCAAATATATAAAATTGCTGTCTATAAGCAAACGTAAATCAAGAGCAAGTTGCTGCAATAAAATTTTGTCCACAACAGAAACTTTAAACTCCCCGGATTTTTAATAAAAGAGGAAACCGGAAAAACTCTATCTATTCCCACCGGAAATCCGGCCACCACCGAAGGTACTATCGGGTGGCTTCAGCCTAGTCCCTAGGCGTTCTCTCTTGCCCCGTTGTCCGCGCGAAGTCTGGGACGGGGTGGACTCTCTCGGTGACGTCACGGCTCAAAGTAGGGTCCAGGTTTGACCGAGCCGAGAACGCCTAGGGACTAGCCGATGTTTTTGGGTACAAATTTTCCTGGATCTCGGCTTTTCACGTACGATACTTGAATATAACAACAAGGAAATATAATGTCTTGTTTATTTTACTTTAAATTTTCTATATTTTTACCACTAGATAAACAGCGACCCTTCCATTATCTTTAATAGGTGGCGTAAATGTGGCATCACAGGTGCCCTTGAGAACGGTGTCCCTCCGGACGACCCACGCATTTTTATTAACCGAGCAGTTCATATGTATCTCCTTGTCTATAAATTTTATCAAATTTATCCAAAGACCACAGAGACTCTTTTGCAGTTGTAAAGAAGAAGGTCGTACATACTGTCTGTAGTCAATTTAATTAAAATTCAATGATTTAAATAAATGGAGTAAATTTTCGCGGATTTTTTTTTCGCGGATCGTTGGAAAATTCGCGAAAATTAGATCCCGCGAAAATTTTATACCACACGGTAGTCCAAACTCCAGTGAAGACCTCGTCGTGCTATCAGCACCGGACATGGCTGAAAATCTAGGTTTTTACGGAATCCGTGAAGATGGTGAGAGCGAAGACAGTCAAGACACCAAAAAAATCATCATTTCCTGGAGGTAGAAAGTCGTAAATTGAAAATGAGTTGAAATAGGTGATGCACACGAAACATTGAATTCCAAAGGGTGCGTAGCGTTGGCAGGAAAAACAGCGATTCCAACAAACCAACAGCTATTACCGCCCGTTGCCTCCGACATCCAGATCGGGAAGCCATTTTTTTTTGTCGCCGCTTCCTCTCGACACTGAAGATTTAGGTTTACCCCGGTTTGGATTTTTTTCCTTCGCAAGTATTCAAGATTCTTCTTTTCTCTTAGTAAACATTTATGCGCCGAACACTTCATCGAAATAGTCCTTAATTTTCCGAACATTAGCTGCGGTTATGCGTTTCAACTTTTACCTGTGGGTATAAAATTCGCACCAACAATAGCGCTAGCCGCAGTACGCTTCAATTCGAAATAACAATAGCCGTGGCACGCTTAATTCAAATTAAGCCTGCTGTGGTATACCATGCGCGATTTAGGGGTAACACTTATTCTTTTGTTAAAACAATAGAATATTAGAGCACAAAAGAACGACAATACAATAGAATACAATACCATAGAATATATTAGAATACATAATTTTACCTAATACAATGAATGTGTACAATGTACAATAGAGCTAACACCCTAAATCGGGCATCATATGTGCTGTGGCCAATTTACCTAGGTAAATGTTGAAACGTGCAACCGCGGCTATTATCCGAACTCATTCTGAGGAGGAGCATCAGGATCCTTCTAGAAAATTCTTCTTGAAATTTTTCCCGCCTTTTTCTATTCTCTCTCACTCCAGGGTCTACCCCTGGGTTTGCCCCGGGTATCCGAGGGTGATTCACATTCAAAGTAGGTCAGTTTTAAGTGCACTAAGGATATACTTAGGCAGGGTTTTTGTTAAGGTTTGCAATAACAGGTACCAAATTGTGAAGAACAGGGACCATTGAATGGTGCCATAGCGACTATTTATTGGCATGCAGTGGAATTTCAGGGTGGGTGTGGGAGGGAGTCTCCCCCAGAAAGCTTTTGAAATTTTGAGGCCTAAAGTGTGTATTTTAAGCCATTTTTGACCAATTTGGGTCTTTGCTTTAACTGCTTTGAAAGAGGTGTATTTTTACGTTTATTTGTGCCGTTTCATAACACCTACATTTAGCACGATCATAAACTCCAAATGAGCTACACGTGTACAAAATGTGGCATGGATAAATACCCAACAGAAACAACAAAAAGTCACGATTAAATCAGTTTTATTTCACTTGTAATAAAGATCAAATAGCCCATTGACTTTAGCAGTTATTTATTCGACAAATATTTTGGCACATTTTCCTAAACAAATAGCCGGGAGAAGAATTGAAATAGCCGATTGAAGGTCCCGTTCTAACAAAAAAAACCCTGCTTAGAGGCCCTACAATGATAAAATCCCAAAGTTCAGATTTTTAAACTACAAATATTTTTCAACAAGATATCTTATTGTTTTGTTTTTTGATTCTTCGTATGAATAAAGTGGTTTATAGCCAAGTTCTTTTTCAGCCTTTTTCCAGCTGATTGTCATGCCTTTGCACACACAATATGCAGAAGACCTTGAAAGCGAAAAGGAAAGGTTATAAAATGGCTGTACTAACAATGCTATCCACTCCAAAATGAAAGCAAAAAAGACAATGATGGCATATGGAATGGATATATTCAAAAGCTTACAGCCAGTAGCTGCCAAGTAAGGTTGTACAGAGTCAAAAAAGTTATTTTCCGGCGTGTGGTCTCCGATACAGAATGCTTTTCCAGCAATCAGTTTTGGGTTTGTATGCATGATTTCAGTTGCAAGCACATGAGCCCAAGCAGCATTTCCCACGTAACAAGTGTGAAATTTGGCATCTTTATTCCCCATTCTTGGTAAATAACCAAACTGACTTTTTGCAGAATTAATGACATTGGGAATAAACACTTGATCTCTTTCCCCGTACATGACCAGTGGTCTCAATGAACATGTTATAAGCGAAGCGCCATTTGCAAGTTGACTTCCATTGGCCTCCAGGACTCTTTTCTCTGCTTGCATCTTAGTGAACGCATACTGGCCAAAAAGGTAGTCGGAAACTTCATCCCCTGGTAGAGGTGCTGACTCGTTCAAATTGTAGTTTTCTGACCAACCCAACAGAACATCTGCAGTGCTTGTGTACACAAGTTTGGCAACACTGAACTCTATACAAGCCTTGATTATGTTTTCAGTGCCTTTAACATTAACAGCCCACATTGCCGTCTCTGATGTATGATTTGTGTCAACTATAGCTGCTGTATGAATAACAACAGTTGCCTCCTTGAGCACTGTTTTGACCTAACAAGAAAAGGGTAACTTTGACTTTTCTGTTCACATATTTTTAGATCACAGATTGACTACCACACACAGGGTTTTCCCTCAATATTTTCCTTTCGGGGTCCCTAAGACTCCTTTAACCAAAGTTTGAGGGTCCCAGAGGGAACAGTGGGGGTCCTAGGGTTAGCATTGTTTCAAATTCCAGGAAAAGAATGTAATGTTTCAGTGCATAATTTATTGGTCACTGTCACCGTAATATGGTGTACTGTACTCTACAGGCACTCAATCAGTTTGTGTTACTGTTTACTTTACTCGAAAATGATTCATGAGTTCATGAACTCTGTCAGAAAGATACAATAGGAAAATGTGCTTACTTCAGTGGTACTTAACAGAAACTTCACAATGACAAATAACACTGAAATTTGAAAATAACCTCTTTCAACTCTTAAGGTTTAATATCAACTCTTTCCAAATAAAAGATACACTACAGGTATAAGGCTAACAGGGTCTAAGATTCAGGTAAAAACTTTATTTTGGTGCCTTTCCAGGGCCAACTTCTGAAGATTGTTACAGCCTGTACTTATGAAAGGGTAGTTCTCTTACCTGTTGACTTACAGATATCGCAGTACATTTTTTTATCTTTTTCTTTCAACCATGTGAATTCTTTCAACCGCCATGTTTTTTCAACTCACTTTCTGTCCCAGAATGCCTCACAATGAAACATCAGTTTCCAAGCCTTTGCAAGGAGTTTCAATGTGGTTCCCCAATCGGAACATCAAAAAAGCAAGCTTGAGAACCATTCAAAGGAGTATGGCTCTTTTTAGTTTTAAAAAAGGAGTCAGACTAAAGAAGAAGATTCAAAAGTCTTTATATTTTATTCTCAAAAAAGATTTTTTGCAGATGTACTCAGTTCTAAACTAATTATTAGTAAACTATCGCTCTAGAACATGTGCGTCCGAGAGGACCAGTTCTCTTTGGTGTTTTGCGTCCCTTTTTGTTTTTTGGCTAAACAACGCGTCTCTGACGCTTATTTGCGCATAAGGGAAAACCCTGCACACACAAATACATTCTTGTCCCAAAAGCTGCATTGTCCCTTAGTCACCATAGCCTGAGGACTAGATCCTCGTGTGCTCTTGTGAAGAGAAGAGAAGGCATCCCTGGTGATGAGAGTGCCACAAATAGCAAAATACTAATCATATAATGTCATAGGATGTAAGGTAAGAACTATATTACACAAGTGGCAAAGGAAATGATATTTTTAAGTTGTGAGTCTTGTGCAGTTTAGAATGGCCTCAGTAATTCACTTAGAAGTTGGATCTTAATAACTGTCTCCCTGCTTAATTATTAATGAATGAAGAAGGGTAGCGCTATGTCTACATGACGTATATCCAACGATGGAGGTAAATCTCGCATTTTGACAAGAAAATGCAACATAATTTGGGCCATTCCATTTTATATCCGCATTCCCCCTTATTGAGGTATTCACTCAACATCCCCCCCGCTAAGGCAACATCCTCCCCCCCCCCCCCCCCCCCCCCTAAGGAAAAAAAGATCTAAGTGCCGACAGAACACTCCCCTTAGAAATAGCAGATTTTTCTGTTACCCCTTTGGGAAATTTTTAAAGGTCAAAGGATGCCGACGCAAGTAACTCTCCCCCCAAGATTTCATTATACCTCAATAGGGGGGGGGGGGGGGCGGATATTAAATGGAATGGCCCATTGACGGACCGGCCTCGATATTTTTTCTTCAAACTGTGCTTTGTTATCAATGTACTGTGTTGAATTATAAAACTATTATTGCGCTCAAGCTTGCGTGATATCGCCTAATTTAGCCGACACTACCTGCGGCCTCGTCGGCTAAGAATTAGGCGATATCACGCGCGCTTTCGCGCTATAATAGTTAAATATACCTCTTCATAATTGCGAATATCCCCTTGAATGTATGTAAGCTTGATTTTTCCATCGCTGTCATGACTCTGATGGAAGTAAGTAGGCTGCTGCGAAGAGATATCAAATCCTCTGATCTCCCGAATATTCTGACCTCTTATGCTTAATAGCTCCACCACTTTAAGGCCTAAAAACCCTGCTGCACCTGTCACTACCACAACATCGTCATCTTTTGGAACGTCCATATTTATTTACCGACTGCCCGTGAAGCTCGAGGAATAATCGGGAGGTTGCATAGCTTGAAGTTGCGCTTACATGAAGTACACACCACTTAAACAACAGACAAAGAGAAGTCCAGTCAGAGCTAGTCAGGAACGGTTTCTTCCAAGCAAAAATATTTGTAATGCAGCACAATATAAGAACACCCCTTTTACTGTACAGGCATCTACTTAGATGCATCAAACAGTTGCCTGCAGAGGCTCAAAACCATTACAAGCATCATGTCAGACAGGTAGGTTTCAGAAAATAGCTGGAATAATCATTCTCATTTCTCATCCAAGAACAATGAGGCGTTTTAATATCCCGGAAGTGGAAGTTTCAAGTTAAGGCATTCATGCGCAATGTCATAAGTTGTGTACATTAACAACTTAATACACTTGACAAGTTTTGATATTCATTATTTTCTAATTATAAGCTAATAAAAAATATATATATTTAATAAATGCATTTTATCAGCGGTTATCCTAGGGGAGATCTACTACAGTACTAGAATCTGAATGCATGACAATAAATTCCAGTTGTTAATACCATCCCGCCAGCAGGGCTGTTCCCCATGGGACAACAAATTACCCGCCTCAGAGTCACCACATAAAAAATTATGACAAAGTTAAAAAAAAAATAATAAAAACATTATGAAAAGTATATTCTGAAAACGAAGTTGCTGCCTGGGTGAAGTTCTAATGGATAGTCTTGCTATGGATCAGAATGTGTAACAACATTTTTCTTCAGGAAACGCCGGAAACACAACAAAATTTATTAACATATACCGTAAATGCAACATTAGTGTATCACTGCAAAATTTGTAGTCATTGATACATTGAAGTGCCTGGATGAAAGTTCTAGTGGATAGTCTATGAATTAGAACATAATTAGACGTAGAGTGTTTACCATTTACACAGGAAAACCAGTTGGTCCACGATTTGTGTAAATGGTAAGCAAAACTCCAGAAAGGGAAATTCCGTTTGAGATTGGCGTGTACCATTTACCATTGACACCAGAAACGAGTTGAGTAACCACGCTTATGCATCAAAACTGGCGCAGGGTCTGGAACTGGTAGATAAAAGCAAATGGTACACACATTTCCGTTCCGAAATTCCGGCTGGGAATTTTGGACTACCTTTGAAGAAATCCTGTTTTCTCCGGAAATTTTCCGTTTGAGAAGACCAAATTATAGCCTTTCCAACCGAAATTTCCAGATTTTTTGGTAAACAACCATTGTTTATGCACTACTTTGGATGATCGGTCAAGTTGTCATGTACGGGACATAGGGCCTCACAAATCCCCGGGGTATGCCAGGGGGGATGGTAGCAGCCAGAAATAATCATAAATCCCCTTGGTCATCCAGGCCTACACTGGGTCTATTAATCTAACCCCCCCCCCCCCCCCCCCCCCATACTATACATCTCCCTACAGGGTTATGCAAGTCACTGTGATGAAACTGACCCTGTAAGAATACAGCAGATTATTGACAGAACTCTTCAGGATGCTGAGTGGCTGTTGAAAAAGGTCAGTGTATCAGGCACCCCCCGGTTACTATTCTTTGTGCATTTGACTTTCCACACCCAGGCAGAAGGATATATACTTGGTGATCCTCCAGCTGTGGGAATTTTCATTGACTTTCCAATTGACTTACAGTGATATCAGTATAATCAGGCTCTTACAACTTTCTCAATCTCTTAGGGTTTTTATGCCATTTATCTGGTACAACTTTGCTACCAGACTTTTTTTATCAATGTTTCATTTCTGCATGCAGGCATAACAAAGGGACACATGGTGAACAGTTACATGTTGACATGTTAGAGCTGGTTTTGACACCTCTTGTATGCTTAATGGGTTGTTGTGGATTCTAAGTAACAGTATTGCCCCATGCATCAGGCTGGTGTGCCATTTATTAATTCTTACCCAGATTAGCCTGTGAGCAAGCTCTTCAAAAAATCATGGAAGTAAAGTTAGCTAGTAAATGGAGAAAAACGGTGTGAAATAGGAATCATTTTGTAATAGGTCTATATAGCAAACTGGCTTTGCATTTTTTCTTGTTAACTAAAGTTATATATTAATTATATGTTACTTTGCCTCCACAGTACAAGAAGTAATCAGTCCAAGTAACCAGCAGGCATCTCAGTGGGACAATTAACCATGAGCATGAATGACATCTGATCATTTTTTGTCTCAGCGTATATATTATCATGCTTCTTTGTGAGTGAATCAGACTTGTTTAGTCAAGATCATAAAAGCATAAAAAGACTTAGTGCAAGAGTGCAACGATGAACTTCAGAACCCTTCATTTGAACATGGAAATAAAATGTAAAACTAAGCCTACTGAAGACATGTACAGTTGAAGTGAACCAAAGCTGTATTTCCTCATGTTTTGTAGATATCACAGCCTGTAGGTGTTCATAATAAACCGTTGTACAACCCTTGGACAGTGCAAACAGTCTCTTTGAGTGTTTACATCATGTTATAAAATGTTCAAAGAAATGTGCACACTATGATTTTTCGGATAGAGTTCATCATTATCTCCCAGTCAATAAAGTATGTGCCTTACATCACGTGTGTGCTTTATCGAGTTGCATGCATAATGCATGCAGCTTATGTCACAAGCATGAGCGTGCATAAATAATGTCCACTTTTCATTTTTTTAGTTATAAAATCACTTGGGGAATTTTAAAATACACTTAAAAAGTGCAATAAACACACACCTATAAGCACTTCTCTCATGTTTTTTTTTTAAGTAAACCATATTCATATTCTTGGTATTGAACTGGAACTAGCTTGCAGTCTAGGCTCATACCGCACAAACTTTTCACATGCAAATATTTTTATGTTCTGCTGATCACATAGTCATGTCAATGTAAGGAAACATTTCCAGTGTAACAATAGAATTGTCAATCGCAACCAATCAAAGCGAAGAAGTAGTTCTGATAATTCTCTTACAATTCTTCATTTTAATGCTCAAAACTCGAATAATCCATCTATTCCCTTTAATTAAAGACTGAATTTCAGCTAAAGAGGAGGCTGTCAAGATTTTAGAATTTATCTGCCACTTCAAATTATTTCAGCAGTCTAAAGTGAAGCGAAATTGCATGACGACTCATGTCATATAGTTTGTAAACTTGAAACTGAGAAAAATTATAATTCTTCTTGCTTAACTTTGAATTCATAACTCGAATAATATTCCATTGATTCACTTGTAATGAATTAAAGACTGAATTACGGCTAAAGAGTAAGCGATCAAGATTTCAGATGTATCTGCCACTAGAATTTAATTTTAGTCTGTCAAGCCTATCAAGAAAGTGTTGAAGCTAGACGAGACGCCAGCTGACGAGTTGACAGCTGTATTTTCCCTATCTTTAAGTTTGACTGAGTTTGATGGATCGTTTAAACCCAGCGTTTCTGCCAGTACATCTGCTCACCAGATAATGCACTCAAATTGTTTGTCAAATAGCATTTGCTCGTATGCTGCACAATTCACGCTATATCAGCAGAACATACGGCCCCAGTGGGGCCCTATTTTTAATAAATTATATTCCCCCACATGAGCACCCATTGCAAGCCAGTTCCATTTCAATAATATGAATATGGTCTATTGCAGTGTGCTTATATAACTCAACAATGCACTCAGTGGCATTTACTATTACCTCATTATGAGCCAAAAGTGGCCAGTTTTCAATTTCTTATATGAAGCCTACATGTACAAAATATTTTGGTGAAGCTATACCCATGTTTATGTAAGCTCATCAAAATGGTTATAATTTTATAATAATGCATTTAGTAATGTTCCACATAAGAACGATAGCAAACTTCATTGTTCTGCGGCATTGGCTCTTTCCCACATAGAATATCTTTGATTTCAAGAATAGAGGAGGAGCTGACGGTTAATAGTTATATTTCATTATAAAAATAAAGAAAATCCATTTGTGTCAAATAAATTTTAGGAAATGTTTGTGCTTAACCAATCAGAATAGCAGAAGACAATAGCTAATAATTTTGCTTCTTGTGCGATTGGGCCTCAAATTACTTGAAACCTTAAAAAAAATTAGACAAAATGCACCTTGAACCTTAACTTTTAAGCAGTTTTTGAGTCTAGGCCAATGAGATCACTAGTTGTAACAATGAAAAAACTTGACATCGTGCTTGACATTCCATTGCTGTTCAGCGCTATCCTTCTTATGCGGATCATTACTTAATGACCAGAGGGTGTGTCAGATGACTATTAAACATTTTACAAAGACATGTATTCTTTTAATATGCTATCAAATTTATTTAAAGCAATTTAAGACCAATTTATCTAACAATCAACATTATTGACAAATTTCATGTAAATAACAAATTACAGTATGATCTTTTTTATTCTGGGAATGCAACCAACAACAGTCAAACCTGTATTAAGTGGAACTAAAATGAATTTTGGCTACACAAGATCAGCCATTTTGCAGCTCTTGGATCCAAGTACTAGTTAAACATTAACAGATTTTAAGTAACAACCATGGAATATAGAAATTTAAAACATCCATTTCCAAAATAATAATATATTGGATTATTTTGCACATCAATTTCGATTTGGATATAAAAATGCATGTCTGTTTAACAGACTATACAAAAGGTGCTCTCTTCCACTAGATGTAAACAAAAATATCAAGGTGTTGTGCCAGAAAATATTCACCCCACCCCACTTGAAAGTCGAGTTTTATAGTCTCATACTTTCGTAGTTTAGCTTTAGAGACTCCCCCCCCTCCCCCTCCCCCTTAAAATTTCCTATGACCTTGTATGGGAGGAGTATTGATATTTCCTGAAACCACACATCAGAAGTCAGCAAAATACATGAGTACATTTATTAATAAGATATCCACCCAATACAGGTTTGCTTAGAGTTCCACTCACTGACAGGCTTTTAGCCAGAAATTGAAAATGGGCATCCTGAAGATATTTCCCATCATAAATTTTTAAAGGATTAGGTGCAAAGCTTGGTTCTACTTAATTTAACAAATACCTTTAAGCAGGTAATAATATATTCAGTCATAACAATACCACATTTTTTCTATTAAACATCTCTGGGCTGGGTTGTTCAAAGCAAGATTACATGTAAGTTTACCCTTGATTTGTATTTGTACTGACTTTTAAATCAAATCTACCAATTACAGGGCACATTCCTGTAAATTTAGCATGTTTGGGGGCGGATTCACGAAGCCCTCCTAAGTTAAGACGTATCCTACGTATTGTTTCTTAGCAATAGTCTATTGTTAAGAAACAGTACTTTAATTAGGATATGTAGGATATGTACTTAGGATAATTTTATGTAACTTAACTTAGGAGGGCTTCATGAATCCGGCCCCTGGGCATTCAGATAGTGGGGAACAAAGGATAGGCAGCACCCCAGGGGATACTCTGGATTTAAAGTGACAGGGATGTGCGAGTGGGGGCAAAATTCAATTCCCAAAAAAATCCCTAGCAAGGGCTTCCAGCAAAACCTGATAAAATCCCCTGAACCAAAATATTTAAACCCAAAAAAATCCCATGCTGAATTAAATACCCAGAAGGGATTGAATGATATAACAAGTTTGTACAACATTTGTAGCACTATACGGGCACTACGCACGACAACAATTCCTTACCACAAATCTTCATGTTGTTTTGAATACCCAAAAAAATCCCTAACTCACTCAAGCCCACCAAAATGTTCTTGCCCAAAAAAAATTCTGGAATCGAAAATTAAAGCACAAAAAAATCCTTTGCACATCTCCATCATTTTAAATCAGAAGTACCCCCCCCCCCCCCCCCCCCCCCCCCCCCCCCCCCCGGGCAGCACACAAAAAGAAAAATATTGTGAGTGCTGATGGAGAGGCATAGGTCTCCTCTTATTTTTCCTGCTTGTTCGCTCGTTTTCCTTATGCCTGAAACAGGCTGCTGTAAATTTTTTTAGCTTACAATTTGACTTTGACTGCTCTGAGGCAGCTTTCAGTTAACAGTGAAAATGCTTTTAAATGAAAGAAATATAAACCTTGATTAATAATTAATATATAATAATATATTATTATAATTAATTATAATTATTGCTAATTATTAGCATTTTTCTCTGGATTAACTGTAACCCACTTCTGAACAACTGCGTCCAGGTGTTTTGTTATGTTTATTAGCACCTGGCATTTAATTAAAAAAATGCAGTATGTAACATGCACGTATGAGCATTAAGCCAACAAAAATACTGATTCCTTTGACCATTTCTCAAAACTTACAACTTGTTTAAATAAATTACTTTTTTTGAAACTATAAAACACCGACTTTACTTGTGAAAAAGATATTTAATATAAACGAATATCACAATTCTAGTGTGGCCATTAAATTTAAGAACATGAGTATCTGAGATATTTTTTTTCGTTTTTGGTGGAAAGAACTACAAGTGAAAAATAACAATGAGTTTTCAAAATTCTCCACAAGTTCTTTTGCTCAGTGCAAAGATCAAACTGAGGCCATGAATACAATCACAAAAAAAAACAAGAATTTGGTACTTTTTAGGGTGGTTTTCAAAAATTTTGATGAGCACCCCCGTCATTTTTATATGGGAGCCCCCCTCCCTCCCCGCCTGGACCTGAGCAAATAATGAAAAAATATGACTGTGCATTTAATCTGGATTATTCCCCTCAGTGAGTGCTTTGTTGTATTTTTTTAGTGTAGTTAGGTGTCCCCTGTTAGTGAAGGGTTTTTCCCTCTGCTAGATGACTTAGACATAAAAAAGTTATTATCAGCTTTGGTCTAATGTGCATTGTGCATTCTCCAGTGGCAGATCCAGACTCTATTATTTGTGGGGGGAGGGAGGGTGGGGGCGGGAGTGGGGAGGGGGGAGGGGAGGGAGGGAGGGAGATAAGGTGTGACTTCTTACTTGTCTTAAATCAAATGTCACAGGTTAGAAATTAAAATGCCTCCATTTACTTACTTTCTATCAATTCGGCCTCACATAGTGAAATAATTAGGCTCCTTTAATTTCAAACATCTATACTGAAAAAAGCAATTTCCAGGTGACTGCCTTTAGTCACAGAAGAAAAACTGCATTCAGATCACATTTTACCTTTTTAGAACACTAGTTTTAAAAATTACTTTAAATAAATATCTCGCTTTTTCTAATAAAATAAATCTTTACAGCTACAAGCACTATCAGAATTATATTAAGTTATGTTTAGTTTACTGCAACCTCTGCAATACATGCTTGCCGTATGCTTGATTCCTGTGAAAGCAAATTTGAGTATTGATAAGTGTATAATAAATTATATTGAATGCTTGCATTTTGATTTTCTCATTTGTATATACTGTGAAAGTCATCTTTACCCAGCTTAAAACTCTTATCTTGTTCATAATTTTAATTTGATAGTTTAAATATATATATAATTATATTTATATACAAATGTAAGGACGGAAAGTTGTAACTCAAGTTTCACACACTAAGCGATCATCAGACTAAAACGTTCGGCATGAGCAGATGTCAGTTTTAAGTTCTTGGCAACCAATCAGAAGAAGCGCCACTCCAACCATCCTTGATTTTGAAAATTTAAAACTTAAAACTGACATCTGCTTGTGCAGAACGTTTTAGTTTGATGATCGCTTAGTGCGTGAAACTTGAGTTAAAACTTTCTGTCCTTACATTTGTATTTTGCTCTGCATATATTTGCATAGAGCACTCATAGAAGAAGTAAAGCAATCTATATGTTGTTTATTCATTTATATAATTATTTATATATATACCTCAAACACTGCCCGCCTCGATTAGCTCTTGCTATCTGCGGGTCAGTGTAAATTGTAATTAAATTTAAATGAATAAAGTTGTTGTTGTTGTTGTTGTTATTGAAAAATGAGTATCCATGCCAATTTTATTGATCCATTGCTGAGTAACTTTGGCCTTTAGTCAACAAACCAGAGTGCTTTTCTTTGCCATTAGTTTTATATGGACTTGGGAAAAAATCTTTAAATTCAAACTTAAGTAAATGTAAAGGTTATGAGCACAACAACATAGCTATACTACCTACCCAGGCATCTAGCACTGAAGTAACTGAGTACATCTCAGGCATGCGCTGAAGTCTGGAAGACAGCTGCCGCTGAACTTTTTGTAGAAATGGATTGGCGTCTGCAGCAGGAAAATTATCATTTACAATCAATTATTGATCACTAAGGAATGCTGTTTAAACTCATAACTGTCTGGAAGATTTGTGATGTTTGACTGTTTCATGACTAAAACTGCAATCCTTTAAAAAATTATTTTGAAAGATTTTACTTGATAATGAGTGATCATAATTTATAAGGATGTCTCTACAAGAGCAACTGTTTGCTTACCCCATGGCAACAAGATTTTTTGCATTCCTTATAATTTTGGAATAATTGTCATGTTTGATTACCAAGTTCAAATGGGCACCATCTTGAGACCTGGGGAGAATACCAAGCTACTGACTGAGGGGGTAGAGAGTGATAGTTTGTTTATATACTCCCCACGTAGGTCTTGTTTACCATTAATATTTAATCAAAATGCAAAAAAAAAAACATACTGTAATTAGCAGTCTTGCACTCAGGACTGGAGAACGGGTAGTTAAGTGGAACACTTATTTCTATTGGTGGAACTGCTGGCAAATTCAGGTCATCTGTAACATCAATAAAATCCTTATTATTAAAAGTTCATATTCAATCTTAGAGAGGTTATAGTATGTGTAAATTGGTTAATAGATCCAGACTCCGTCCCGGGGGAGGGGGGGGGGGGGAGGGAGGGAGGGAATGGTTTGGAGGGGGGAGGGGGGAGGGGGGATGCAGGCTTCAACAATGGATCCACCCCCGGGGGATGGACTCCCATTTTCTCATCCGAAATTCTCGAAAAACACCCTAAAAGGTACCAGAATCTCGTTTAATGGGCGTGACTCAAAATAATTTTTACCCCAAAGAGGTACCAATTCGAAAACAACACAATATATTGTCATATTTTTTCGGCTCACACCCTAAAAGGTTCCGCGACAATTCTAACGGTAGTTGTTTTAGATTTTAGTACCCTAAGCGGTACCAATCTACAAATTTTGACCCCTAAAAGGTCAACAAGCACCCCATCATTTTTATATGGGAGTCCCCCCCCCACCCCCCCCCCCCCCCCCCTGGGATCCACCACTGTAGAGTAAGTAGTACCACTATTTTCCAACTGCAAAATCCAAGACAAAAGCATCAGCCATTTACATGCCGGAGAAAGAAACATGATCCACTAGCACCCACTACAGACCAGTTCTTCACCTGCAGCTGCTGTGACAGGACCTCCCATCCCGCATTGGCCTTATCAGTTATCATTGTGCTTACAGCAGATGTGGACCCCCCTTTCATAACATCTTCATTCTTAAAATCTTCATACATGAAGTCAAGTCATACATTAAATAATTTCACCCTCTACAACAGCATTTTCTGTATTACAAACAGGGAAAGGTTTTAATTTGTAAGTGCACTGTATTGCTTACTTATTGAGCACTGAAGCAATGTGTTGCTCTGCAGCACTCCCGTCTTGGCCCCAGACTTCACTTGAAATCGACTGCACAGTCTTGCCAGCTCCCCTTGCAAAACATGTGGTACAGAACACTTCTTTTCAATGCTATCAGCCAATTTGAACTTCTTAGCAGGTGGGGGTAAGGGACTAAAGAAAAAAAAATCCACACACAGTTAATAAATCAAAAAATGTATGAAATCAAGTGAAATACAAAAAATGATTCTTCAAGGGTCATGCTCTAAATCTGAATTTTCAAGAAAATTTGACATATCTGTCAATCTTAACCATGAGTGTCCAAAAAGTGACCAAAGTTAGAGAGACAGTATCACAGTTGTTTCATGCAAAACTGGTACTTTCAAAAGTTATACTTCCTATTCATGACATGAACATTATACAATCATGTATCTTTCTCATTTCATTACTGAACTCAACATTTCCCACCTTTCTTTATTTATCACCTTACATGATGCTTTTGACATTGCTGACCCTAGCAGTACCCAGAAAGCATGTCATACATGAACCCAGTACATTAGCAACCTCGTTCTCGCAGGAAGAAGAGAGACCCTGGGAACAAGGTTGGTACATTAGGCCTAGCTTCCACCGCGGTCAAACGTCCAAGGCATTTTTTGTTTTATTTAGTGAGATTTTATTTAATATTAAATGAAAATATAAGCAAGGATGTATAAAAAAAATTAGTTGACGTTACTACATGTATCTTTTAATTTTTCTCAAAATGATGAGCTTTTTTCCGTTGAAAACTGACCAAAACTTTTTGCGCCTGATCAAAATTATTTTGGCAAATGGCGCCAACAATTCTGCAGTTCACAGCTTTTAAACGCTTAGAACTTTTTGGTAAACTTTCAAAATGATTGGTAAATTGACAGTGCATTGGCAATATATTAAACTTTAAACAGTGAAAAACTAATGACAACCTTAACTTACTTTGCTTAACTTTTGCAAATTTCTCTCGTTTGACCGCGGTTAAGGCCTAGCTCACCATGAGTCTCTCCTAGTTCAGTGGTTAGAGCATCCGACCAGTGTGCGGAAAGTCATTGGTTTGATTCTTGTTGGGGATTCAGATTTTTTCTATTTGTCCCATGCTTGTGACATGATGAACATTGCATCTTTTTCATTAATGACCTGCTCACCACTACAGTTCTAGTAGCTCAGTGGTTAGAGCAACCGACTAGAAAACAGGAGGTCATGGGTTCAAATCCCATCTGGACCTCAGAATTTTTTCTGAGCTCTTTTTCTCCATTGTTCTATATATTTCACTGTTCTATATATTTCACTGTTTATTAGAGTGACTGTGCAATGCAGTTAGTTGAGTTTGTTTAAGATTTCACTTGTGGCTGCACAATGCAGTCTGTGAGTCATATACCCATTAATGACCTGCTCACCACTAGAGTTACAATAGCTCAGTTTTCAGAGCATCCGACTAGAGAACAAAAGGTCTGTTGGGTTCAAATCCCATCTGGAGCTTAAGGTGGCTCGAGTGGGTTTTTTGGCGACACAACATCCCAACTTTGAACGACTAATACTCAACTGTCTGAGCTCGGTCAGGCAAGCTGCTTCACACATAAACTAGAGATGAAATGAACTTTCCAAAAAAGTAAATTTTATTGACATCGGTGTTACCATAACAACGATCTGATGACGTCATAGTTTTTGCATATTAGTAATTTTCTCAACATCTAGACCTAAACTTTTAAAATGACTATATGCCGCTTTAAGTCTACATGTAGGTCTTCAAGACTGCAAAGTTTAAAAGAATTCTATGAGAGCGTTTTCAAATAAAATTGGGTTGAATATTTTCCATAACAAATTTAAAGATTTGCATTACTTTCTGTTAATTCGTCGATGCCAGCGTTTTCCTGACAAATTGAAACAATATTTTCACCATATATTACTCATGTGTCTTACAGCTACGTTCCTTGAAGGTTTCATCCTGTTTGCTTTACTAGATTTCAGTTAAAGTGATAAAAAGCAAAGTCTTAAATATGCTCATTCTACTCACAGAAAAAGAACTTTTGTTAGGGAAGCGTTTATTTAAAAACTAGTCAATGAAATTTTTTTAAAATCTTTTGATCTAAAGTTTAACATGTAGTGCACTCTCTCTGTAAATTTCAAGTGCATTGAATCATTTTAAGGACGCGAAATAATATTAAAAGTATAGGGGTCTTTTTCATTAGTCTTCCACAGTTTCATTGCCGTGTTATTTGCTGACAGCTGGTTTATTTCAGAACTTTCTCTTTTGTCTACATTCTACATATTTGTGCGCTTTTGAATCAATTCCTTCAACACAAATCCACATTTAAACATGTTGCACGTGCGTGGCCGCAGCCTTATTAATTGCTATTGTGTTACCAAAAGAATTTTCACGATCACTTTGGCAGCAGCGAGGCATGGCAAACGTGTTGTTTCAAAAGCGCACAAATATGTAGAATGTAGACAAAAGAAAAAGTTCTGAAATAAACCAGCTGTCAACAAATAATACCGCAATGAAACTTTAAAAGACGAATGCAAAAGTCCTCCATACTTTTCATTTTATTTCGCGCCCTTAAAATGATTCAATGCACTTGAAATTTACAGAGAAAGTGCATTACATGTTAAACTTTAGATCAAAAGATTTTAAAAAAATTTCATCGACTAGTTTTTAATTAAACACTTTCTAAACGAACGTTTTACTTCTGTGAGTAGAATGAGCATATTTAAGACTTTGCTTCTGCTCACATCAACTCAAATCTAGTAAAGCAAACAAGATGAAACCTTCAGGGAATGTAGTTTTATGACACATGAATAATATATGGTAAAATGATTGTTTCAAATTGTCAGGAAAACGCTGGCATCGACGAATTAACAGAAAGTAGTGCGAATTTTAATTTTTTTGATTTAAAATATTCAACCCAATTTTATTCGAAAACGCTCTCATAGAATTTTTTTAAACTTTGCAGTCTTGAAGACTTACATCTAGACCATAAGCAGCATACAGTCGTTTTAAAAGTTTAGGTCTAGATGTTGAGAAAATTACTAATATGCAAAAACTATGACGTCATCAGATCGTTGTTATGGTAACACCGATGTCAATCAAATCTACTTTTTTGGAAAGTTCATTTCATCTCTAGTATATGTGTGAAGCAGCTTGCGTGACCGAGCTCAGACAGCGGAGTATCAGTCGTTCAAAGTTGGGATGTTGTGTCGCCAAAAAACCCACTCGAGCCACCTTAAGAACATTTTTCTGAGCTCTTTTTCTCCACACTGTTAATTTATTGTTCTATATATTTCAACAATCACCTAACATACATAATAGGGGGCCCTTCCATGGATTGCAGGAGTGGTGTGAATGTCCTCTGTAATGTATGGCCCAGCATAGGAGACTTGGCATGTCTTATAACAGCATCATATAATGGTTTGCAGATTGCCTGGGGAGTGGTGGTTGTAAATTGTTGTCCTGCTGCTGCAGCTGTTGTTGTTGTTGAGGTCATTAAGCCAGTTGACTTGCTAGCCATATTGGAGGTGTCACCTGATGGTGTCGGAGGTGCTGGCGGGGTGGGGACTGATGGCTGTTAAAATAAGTAAATGCACTACATTAAAATTAAATGAGGTACTATTGATCCTGGACGTCCTTCCAAATGCCCTGAAAATCAGCCCGCTTCACGTACCGTTGGTTTCACTCCGTAGTTTGAAAAACACCAGTGCCAATTACAAATTTAAAAAAATTTGATGCAAAAAATGTTTTGCAAAAAAATATTTTTGCCAAAAAAAAGAAAAAATTTCCAAAAAAAATGGATGCAAATTTTTTTCATGTATAATTATTAATAAGTAATCATACGGTTTTCTTGTTCAATTTGGGATTAATTTGCACGAGTGTGTTTTTCAAAAAGCTCAAATTGCACTCGCCGAAGCAGCTCGTGCAATTTGAGCTTTTTGAAAAACTCACTCGTGCAAATTAATCCCAAATTGAACGAGAAAACCGTATGATTACCTATACTTAACACTCACAGGTTTTAAAGTAATGAGCTTTTTCAGCACATTCCCACTGTGTTCCAGTGCTTGTAATGAAAGCCTGTGTATGATTGAAAGAAAAAATGGAATTATAACTTATGACAGATAACAACTGCAACTTACTGTTTTTAAGAAAAACCAAACAGTATTAACAATTATATTTTCCTGGAAAAAAAAATTACCTACAACATATATCTAGATAACTGAAAGAGCTATTCAAGATAAGCACAAATTAAATACTTATGGGTAATTCACTTCTGTCAGCAATCAATAAAACAAAACAGAGGCTTATCTGCAGATATATGAATGAATACGGTGGCTAATTTACCTTATCGACTTAGTCGATAAAACCATGAAATTCTTGTGCTTCGATCACCCCCACCGATGCAGCACCACAGTTTTTCTAGAAACTAACCCCATTCATTATAAGTTTATTGTTTGTTTGTTTTCTTTATGTTGGGCTCTGTGAAATCAGCGGATATGGACATGTGTTTAACAACTTGAAGATACCAACCAAAAATTTACACATTTACCATATGAAAACATGCACTGCCCATGCGTAGAAAGAAGGGAGTTCCAAACCAAAAATAATGAAAACATTTTAGTGTCATTTTCATACCTCTTTGACTGGTTTGTCAGGATATCGTGGAGATGTTTTAGTTTGTACAGATCCCTGCTGTGTTCTGAAACAAACAACAGAAATAACATCTGAAATCTGGGAAAGTTATCATTTGCATATACCAGTATTGTATTACTTTCAGGGGTTACATATAGCTTTAGGAGGCAATGAGGATAAATCAAGGTTTATAATCAACTTAGCTTGTTGAGGGAAATAACCTAATAAACATTAATAGTGGTGAATTTAACCCCAATAAATTGCTCATTGCCTACATGTAATTTGCCTTCCATTTCAAGCTGCAAGTGTATTCCCATACAGAAGTTTGAAGTTTAAAGTAATATTAATATCAAACACAAGGAAGAGTGTTTCATCAGGATATCCAAACACCAAGAAGCGGGTTGAAAAACAAGGCACAGCCGAGTTTTTTAAACCCATTTCAAGGTGTTTGGATACCTGAAGAAACACTCTTTGGAGTGCTTTATATAGCTTCTCAAACTGATCATAAAATGCAGAGAAACAAAGGAATTTCGCTAAAATCTATGCAAATTAAGACTGGGTATCCAAACCACCTTCATGGTAGTGTTTTCCCTTGTGTTCCTGTCATTAATTATTACAGCCATGCTCCGTCACGCGTGACCAGGATCCACAAGACTGAAATGAACATTTGAATATTTCTTTATAATGTCCGAGATTTGAATGAAACCTTGAAGATCTCTCTGGAAAACACTTTGAAAGTCATGAGTTAACAGAAAAATAACTTTGCTACACACATAAAAACCTAATATTGTTCGGATATGTAACATTTCAAATAAAACGATATTTTGTTGCTCTTTGTTTCCGAAAATGCGGTAAAATTCTCACAGGAATTCCGAATCTCGGAATGAATTTACAAAACCGACACATAAACTTGAAAACTCCATTCAAATTTTCAAAAATACTGGTCACACGTGATGGAGCATGGCTGAAAATGAGTTTTAGAAGCCTGTTGAAACCACCAACCTTTATCTCTGTTCATCTTATTGATCATCCTAGTCAGTGGCACTACATAAGGTTGCAGTTCTTGGAGCTGAATTTTAGGACAAACAAAATTAAACAAGAACAACTCTTCGAGTAGTCTTCGCATAAAGTCGTGCTTTAAGAAGCTTTAAAGGGTCTTGTAAGTGCCCCTAAGGTACGAGAACAATATATTGTTATGATTTGTTTTACGTGTACAGTCGCTTTTCCGGTCACACTAGGTGATCCGTCACAAACGTTTCTATTAACACTCTACGTCATTTTTTTATTATTATTATTTTATTTTTAACTTCAACCGTCATAACAGACATACTTACAATTGTCAAGATTTCACAGATTATTTACATTACAGCCAAAAAACAGCCGCGCAATTGCTGAATGAGGCTTGTATTACAAAGAATTAATTAATGCTTAATTATGTTGATAAAAGAGAAAATTGACATTTATTTACAGTACACCCTAAAATAAAACAAAAACACACCCAAACATACACACAAAAGCATACACACAAAACTAATTAAAGGGAGGAAATGTCTTTTGGCCATTTTTCATAAAAGGTTTCTAATTTATTATTCTTAGTGGAAATATATTTTTCAACTTGGTATTTAATTCTTACTTTAAATTTGAAACCTTCGATGTTTGGAAGTACCTGTTTCTTTCTGCAATCCCATAAATACAATTTACCAATTCATATCAGATAATTTAACAAGGGACATTTTGACATCGTTATTCCAATTATAACCTCTAACACTGTACATCATTTGAAACCTTTGATCAGTCTTTCGCAATCACTCTTGCATGAAAGGTCAACTTTAACTTTTATATATTTAATACTTCCATTTATCTGTTGCTCGAAAAGAAAGAAAACAAAATCGTTATCGAATGGAACTCTCACCAAACCTGGCAATAATGTAAGTTCCTTTTACTTGATATGTTTTGTTTAGTCATTTTCCTTTTTCTTATGTTGTAAATATATCCAATCATCCATAAGCTTGAAGTTGCTATTAATATCAACTGATATGACATCACTAACACTCCGCCTCAGGCTATAAACCACTTGAAACAGTGAACTTTTTTACTTTTTGGTGCCCATTTTATAAGTCATGCGCTGGCATGACTAATAAGATGTGACACCAACGATAAGCCATATTAACTTAGTATACATATTAACTCCCTATACTTTGATTGATGTCTGATGTGGAAATACAAAACCTAGTTTACAAATTAAAATGAATTTTAAAAATCCCAACATTTTCAACTTCTCATGTCATCTTCAGAGCAATATCTATTTAGCACTTTTACAAGTCTGTGGTAAGTTGTCAACTGGAAGTCTACATCCATAGAAATCATAACAGGTTACTACAATAACTTCAATCGCAACTAAGTAAGTACTTTTTTGGAAAATTTTCACTGAAATCTTGGATTTTTGGCCTCAAAAGGGACTCACTTGCCAAAATTATGGTCGATTATGTAAATATGACTGAAAGGATTTCAATTAGGTTAACAAATCTATCTTCGAACAGAATAAAATTTTATCTTGAAGAGATACATACTAAGGTGTCCTAAGGCCCAAAACATTTTCTCAAAGATGTGGATTTTCTTTCCCATTTTGGATCTGTTTTAAGTACCTTAACAATAAAAAATCATTAATATTTATTTCACAAAACTGTGCTTTTTAAGGCCTAAAATGTACAATTTTAGGGAAAGCTGCCAAAAACATACTTAGGACGTTCTTGCCGGGAACCCTTTAATTATTACCTTGTCCAAATAAGCCTGTTCCTCAGCAGGGTTGAGTGCCGCAGGGCTGGCTACAGGGGGGCCTACAGAGCCTGGGTTCAGCACTGAAGCTGGCGACTGAACATTCATGGTACTGGGAGTAGGAACTGAGTTTGAGGGAGCCGGTGATGCGGCTACGCCATGCTGAACATATAAGATAACAATCATTTTTTGGTTTATTTGATACAAACTGCTTAAAAATCCAGTTACTTTCTAGAAATAATTATTTAAAATATAAACAAACAACCACAAATTCTTAAAACAGCTACTTTAAGGTGTTAATGTACTTGTGTTTACTCACTGCTATCTAATGGTCACATGGCAGTGAAATGTGATATGTGTTATTTTACTAATAAAATTCAGTGTTATTCGCTATGATATACTGCAGTTTGAAGGTATACAACGTCTGTGCTACAGCATGTTTAATGCCCCTATGAATCTACATTGTAGTATAAATTATATGTAACTTTCGATTAAACCTTTTACATAAATGTACCTGAGGAGAAGGAGAAGGGTGCTGCATGGCGGGTGATGGCACAAATGGAGCGGGTGACGGGGCAACAGTGGGCTGACTTGTATGAGGTGTGTGTTGGGCAGAAGGAGGGGGTTGAACCCGCATAGAAGTGGATGACATTGTTGACGCTGCAGGAGAAGGAACGTGCTGCATTCTCACTTGTTGAACACTGTGCTTGGTTTGTTGTGCTAAGAAAAGAATCATATATTTATGCACAGAGTATAATGTAAAATATTTGCTTAGCCAAGATCAAAATGTTCCCACCAATTTACTGTATTTATACTCGGTACATAAACACCTCCTCTAGTTTATAAAATTACGCCCCTTTAGAGATAACGCCCCCAGAAAGAAAGAAAGAAATGCTTCAGGCATTTAAAAGAGTGGGGGTGTATATTTTGGAACATTCTTGGACAATGTGCAATGTTGTACAACTGAAACTTTTGTGCATTCCAAAATGAAGCCAATGAGTTAAGGGGTTACTGTTACATTTTAGTATCAATTATTTTTTTGTTTTAAAGTACTGTTTACATCAAAATGATACTTTTTAGGTTGGATATTTTGTTATACAGTATCACACCAATGTATCGCTATAGATTAAATGCCTCCCCCAAATAAACGCCCTCTCAAGGTCTTGTTTTAGTTTGTAATAATGCCCCAGACATAAGTAAATATCATAGCACTTCTGAATCAATAGATAATCCATTTTTTGGCATGCATAATTTCTCACTGACTCATTACAGACATATGGTTGGTGATATTCAAGAAGATTTTTTTGCGAAAATTTTGTGCTGTTTTTATCTGTACCAGTTGGATGATATTCCATGTCATAAAAAAATAGTGTGGCACAAAAATTTAATTGCTACGGTAAAATATCTTTTAAGACAAACACCCCTGAGTAAGGCAAAACAACCAATTTCACACCTGCAATACAAGAAACTCTCATGCCTTACATCTACCTCATTGTCAAACAAATGTTAAGAAATTTTCTGTGTTTTTCCAAGGACCCAAATTTTATAACACCCTTGGCAGCAAAATAGCCAACAGCAATTCAATTTGCTCTTTTAAAAAAGCCCTTAAGAAAAAAATTATTACAAACTATGAATAACATTTTATTTTCTACCTTACTATTTACTTATTTAGCGACTCAACACCATGTTACAAACTAATTTAATTAATTATTTGAAAGGCTCCCTGCAACAACGTCCTGAGTGCATTTTTGGTAACTTTCACTAAAATTGTATGTTTTAGGCCTTTAAAAGCACAGTTTTGGCAAATTAATGATTTATTATTGTTAAGGTACTTAAAACAGCTCCAAAATGGGGAAGAAAATCCACATCTTTGAGAAAATGTTTTGGGCCTCTATGACACCCTATGGCTCCCAGGACACCCTATGTATCTTTTCAAAATAAAAAATTATTCTGTTCGAAGATAGAAGATTTGTTGACCTGGTTTAAATCCTTTCAGTCATATGTTCATGATCCAGTCATAATTTTAGCAAGTGAGTCCCTTCGGAGGCCAAAAATCCAAGATTTCTGTGAAAATTTTCCAAAAACGCACTCAGGACGTTATTGCAGGGAGCCCTTCATTTGTAAAGTCAACTTAGTTGATTGGGAAGGCGGACACCCTTTCTATGTTTAAACAAAAACTCAAACAATTTAAGAATAAATAGACGAGCATTGCGTTTTTAGATAATATAGAATTAGTTTTTATAAATAATTAACTGTATTCTGTATTTATATATTAATTGCATTCTTCGGAGATACTAGCACAGCAGAGCTATTTAAAATTCGAAGTGAAATAAGGTTTATGTACAGCTGTATGTATGTATATTCTCCTTTGTTATTACTTGTGTGGCAAAAATAAAATAAAAATAAAAAGGCAGACACCTCTCTGAAGCGGATATCAAATTATTATTGGCTGGTTCTGGCCAATTTTCACTTGTTCATCTGTAACTAAACTCTCTATAAGGCAGACACCTCTCTAAGGCGGACATCAATTATTGGCTGGTTCTGACTGAATTTCACTTGTTCATCTGTAACTAAACTCTCTATAAGGTGGACACCTCTCTTAGGCGGACACCTTTCTAAGGCAGACAGCTAGAGCTGGTCCCGAAGTTGTCCACCTTAGACATAGTTTACTGTATATGGATTTAAATTAAAACAAATTTGTATGGGAGTGAAGTGACTAGAGAGAGATTCTTCACACATTTACAGAACTGCTAAATAGTGCTTTGACTGCATGTAGTGGCACACATCTGCTCTAGCTGTACCTGCTTGGTAACTTGATGGGCAAGTACTATTCATCCTGGGGGTCCTTTGAAATGGCTTCAAAATAAGCCCGCTTCATGCACTGCTGGTTTCACTTTACAGTTTGAAAAGTTCATTGTGATCACATTTTTGTTGACCGCAAATCAACCACAAGATTGGCAGCATTGAACTTGCAAAGAATAAATTTGAACTTGCAGTCGCCTAGTATGCATTCAAATAATACATTTCTTGAACTTAACTTTCTGTAACTTGAACAGGAAGAACTGTTTATTTTTATAGTAAAGGGATTATCTCAGTACATTTTAGGCGAGTTTGAGTTGAAATTCTATTCATCGTAAGTTCAACTTTACAAAATGTAGGTGACATAACCGATCTTGTGGTTGATTAACAAAATTTTGATTACATGAGGAAAATTATTTTAAAATGCGGAGTGAAACCATCTGTGTGTGCAGCGGGCTGATTTTCAAGCCATTTCAAAGGACGTCCAGGGATTAATAGTTTCTTCGGTTTCAAGAAAATCAAAGACCGTGCACCCTGAAGTTCATACTACATGTAGTTGTACAGTTGAAAATCAGACATTAGCTTGTAACCATATTCAAACAAACCTGGAGATGCCACTTGGCCAGGAGGGACATTAACATGGGTCTGTGCCTGCGTCATCTGATGATGTCCCACTTGACTCTGTGACGAGACAATGTGAGGTTGCTGGGTCATCAAATTTTGAGTCTGCAGTTGATGTTGTTGCACTTGCGACTGCTGAAGGTGCTGGGCATGCTGCGCAAGTAGCTGTTGCTGCGTCATCCCTGTCCTGTCATAGAACACCTGAGCCGGAGCCAAACCGCCAGTCATTTTGACAGCCTGTGGCACCTGTTGCATGGGTACCTGTTGCTGGGTGCCCTGTCCTCCCATGGTGCCAACTGCCTGTTGCTTGTTCATTTGAGGAGTTGGGAATTGTGGTCTCATACCACTGATACCAGGTTGTGAAGTCATGTTAGGCACTTGCGGCTGTTGTCCTGGAGCAGAAGGCCCTAATGATCACAGCAAGTTAAAATTTAATTCTATTACAGTTGAGCCCCCCTCCCCCTTAGAACTTCCATTGACCTTCCATAAGAGGGGGGGTGGATATTTTCTGGAACTGCACATCGCTAAAGGAAGAAGTCACTCACTCTCTCTTCACCCAGAAAAAGTCGGCAACTGTATGTCTATATGCAGTGATAACCACCCTGTTAAGCTTGCAACCCTGCTCATAAAAGATGGTCAGATAAATAAACAACAAAAGATATTTTTATGGGTCCAGTTTTGGCCCAAGGAATATTTTTTGAACTAAACTGGGGCTTCATTCGCACCTCCCTCTCACTTTTTACCCTAAGTACTCCCTGTGGGGTAAAAATTTGAACTTGAAACTTGAAGGTCTCTGGTTCAACTCCTGGTCACTACTGTGGTGTTATGATCTGTGAAGCACATTAATTTTGTTTCGTGCAAAACGCTCATGCAAAAAAAAATTCTTGGGAGGGGTATGCTCAAATTCATTATCATATTCTGAGTCAGAGAAAAACAAACATCAAACTGGTTTAAAAAATTTGTACCACAACAGATTTCTTCTAGACAACAGAATTAGAAAGAAGACCAAAAATTTCTTAAATTTTGGTAGTAAAATTTACTGGGTTCCTGGCATGTATCTCTAACCCAATTCATGGGATCGCTCGCATTTGAGCACACTTTGGAAGATTTTTTCATCCTGCATAAGTTTGTCATCACAAACATTTTTTGATGTAAAAGGTGATGACATCACAAATGCTACAAGGACTGTGGCTTCTCATGGGTAGTCTGGGTGGTTTAGGTGTCAATGGGTTAAATGAAGAGCTATTGCCAGGCTTCTCCAAAGGAAAGATAACATGACAGTACACAAAAGAAAAACATTGCTGAATTTGGTAATCTTTTTCCAGGTTGCATACTCTCTACAGTCAAGTACTTTGCTTACATTGATTTGTAAAATTGTGATACATGTACAGGTAATACTTACTTATGTCTCGAATATAGACCAAAAGACGAGCAACATATGAAAGGTAATCAACCTAGAATAAAATTAATGATAAACAAATTTAATGTTTAATTTTGTTAATGTATTTAAGTTAGGAAAACTGACTAAGTAAGTCGTTATACACAAACACAAGGGATGGGTGCAACAATGGGGGAGGGGAGGGGAGGGGAAGGAGGGTCCTTATTCAAGGGGAGCAGCAGTTATTTTAGGGGTGTGCTTATTGCAGGTGAGGAACTTATTTGAAGATTTAAAGTAAGTCCTTGATGTTAATCCCTGCGAAAGTTCCCACTTCTGGTGACAACTGTGTGCTGTTAAATCACCGCTCAGTGGCCCTGATTGTTATACAAACATATTTTTCACTTCATGACCCCCCAGGCTAACATGTCGTTAAATGTGAGTTAAATCCCGGCTTTTGCTGCATTTAACCCCCAATGCGTCTTGGGGGTCTGGGGCCAGGATTTTGACTGACTGAAGTATAAACCCAGTCTTCTGCTAATGGGAATCAATGTTATATCAGGAGGGGGGTGAATAGGTTTGGATTTGGCAGATTTGGCGGATTTGGCCTTGAAAAGCACACAGGTTGCAGATTTTAGCTATAAATTGAGCAGATTCACAGATTTGAAAATTACCGTGGATCACGGATCAGCCGAAAATTTTAGCCCGGATTCCGGACTTTGTCTATCTAGAAGTTCAGATTGTGGATCTGATCATTAATTTTTTGGTCAGCCTTGGACAGTATGTTGGTGTTTTGTCGACTATTTTTTCCAGTTTTAAAGTAATGCGGATCCGGATTTGAACGAAAATAACGTCGGATCGACAGATCGGGCCAAAAAATAGCATGGATCGGTGGATTTGCATACCACTATTCACCCCCTCCTCCCCCCCCCCCCCCCCCCCCCCCCCCTCTATCAGGAATAAAGTCTAACACATGACCAAATACAGTTAATGTAATGGCTGTTTCTAAAGGATACACCAGTTATGAACTGAGGTATTTTTCTTCAAAATTCGTTTGAATTTTGGAATAATTAATTACGTGAGCCGTCGATCCCGCCGAATCTCAATGCGATTCAGTCAGTATTAATACTTGCCTCAGTGCCATAAATATCTCGATAATCCTTCTGATAATTCCAAATCGGCCAAAGCCTTTTAATTAACGTACTCAGCTTCCCTAAATACTCTCACTATATGGTGCTTTTTCCGTCTAAATATACAAATAGCGCGTGCGTGTTCAGTGTCATTCGCTCTCGTGTGTAATAAAATACACCTTCAGTACTGTCAAATATTGCTACCGCTCTAATGACCTTTACTAAACGTCATGCTTTCCATCATTTAATTGTAAGCAATAGAACCAAAAATAGCAAAACGAAAATAACCATAACAGAGAAGACTTAGATGTTGTGCTGTGATGAGAAGATGTTCACAGATGTAGAATATTTTTTAGCATCTTATATCACAACATAAGCTTGGATATGTCGAAAGAAAGTGAAAGAAATCTTACAATAAAGCTTCTGAACGAATCAAATACAAATAAAGGGTACACAAACCTTTGTTTTTGCCTTGAGATACACTTGATTTTCCATCTCGCTAGGGTTTTTCATCATAACATTTGGATTCCCTGATCTTTTTACCGCATCCTCACTAAAACGGAAGTGCGTAGCGCGCAGATGAAAAAACACATTAAAACACTCTCAATTAACAGCAAGTGAGAAATCTAGAGACAAGACGAAACACTTTAATGCAAGCAGGCAATTTTTTTATGTTTAAAAGCGAATACTTACATTTGAGAAAGAACTTTTTGCCGGAATGCCATAGAACGCCAGTCTTCGTTCGACGTCGACGCCATCTTGATGTTGCAAAGTGGTTTCCAGACCTCTTGGGGCTAAGTGACTTATTTGAACCAGCTATTTGAACCAATCAAAATAAACTTTAGAGAAACAAAAATCAAACACAAAAATTAAATAGTGACATTTTAAGATTTCCTCTTAGGATTCAAACGTAAGGAGCTATAATAAACGAACCGCGGATTCTGAAAAATGCCTGTCCAGACTCTTTCCTTTTTCACTGTTTCACCTATCGCCGGTTTTTTTTTTTCGATGCTTCGATGCACTCACGCAAAAATACGGACTGTTTTTGCAGTCGATGTGGCGTCCGGTTTAGCTTGGTTTAGAACAAGAGAGAGAGAGAAGATCCGGAAAACAAGTGCCCTCACATGACACACCTGGTTTGGTTGTAAAGCTGTGTCCGTCCAGTGTGGTATCAGTTGTACATTCTATTCTCATTACATGTACCGTATTTTCTCGATTAAACGCCGGGCCCCGAATAAACGCCGGGTATAATAGAGGAAGTTGTAAGTAAGCCCCTCAAACGTTTATTTGTGGTATAATAAACTTAAGATTTAAGGGCAAGGTAC
Organism: Dendrophyllia cribrosa; assembly: GCA_024195265.1. NCBI lineage: Eukaryota > Metazoa > Cnidaria > Anthozoa > Scleractinia > Dendrophylliidae > Dendrophyllia > Dendrophyllia cribrosa. The sequence continues at coordinate 18,586,515 of JAJLRJ010000008.1, forward strand.
ACGGCTGCCAAGAAAAACGAATAATAACCCTTTTTAAAAAAATGGCGGGCGAGAAAAAACTGCCGATTCAAAGAAACGCCGGGTCCACAAGGCCAAGTTTGAAATAATAGTTACTACGGGTGTCTGTAAAACCCCAACACCCCGCAGGGGGGGTTGGAAGCCTATCCCATGATGCAACGCTGAACACCCTCGGAACACCCTCGGTTCGCTGAACACCCTCGGAACACCCTGGTTATTAAGGTGGCCGAATACAGTTTTGAGGGACAATAAATTTCCTTACGCGCGCGTGTCACGCAAGCAATACCGCGCGAGCAAACAACAACGAAGCTCTGATCTCGTGCACGCAGTTAGTGATGCGCGAGCAGCCGCGCGCGCAGATAAGTGAATGGCCGTAGTGTACGCAGTACTGCGCATGCTCGGAGATCGTACTAAATGTTTTTTTGGTCGTGAATTTCTCGAAATCTAGCCGTACGACCTATGCTCAATTTTTGATATTTTTAGATATACATCAACATCGATCTGCAGACAATTTTTTTTCAAAATCTGTAAGACAGATTTTAAAATATTTTTCGAAATTCCTATTTTTGATATTTTCGTTGATATGCGAAAAACTCTCTTACAGATTTTTGTTTTAACTTGTAAGAACGTTTATTTTTATCTTAAGTTTAAATGGTAAGATTTTGAGGTAGGGTCGTACGGGTGATTTTTGAGTAAAACGTCCTCATAGAATTAGAACCCAGTCTTCTGACAGCCACTCGGTCGCTTGTTTTAAGCTACTTCTAACCAGAGGATGGTGAAATTACAAACACCATAGTTAATAGTTATTAACTATGCAAACACCCACTGTCTTGTACGATGGTTTTGACTTTGTAATTGTTGCTTGTTCCCACAAATGGTTACTTGTGATCGATATTATCGAAAGGATCTGGTGACCCTTATAAACTGTAGTAAGCCACCTTAAAAGAGGTTTTATATATTCAACGAAAAGTTCTGTAACACGGCTGGTAATTTTTTCTGAGTGAGTTTTTGGGGTTTGTCAGTCCTCGACTTGAGGTTTTCTGTTTAAAAAAATGCGACGAAGTCCAAAATGGACGACATGGACCTCGGGCTAGAGGTTTAACTGATACGCCTTTAGGTCGGCACACACGAGGCAACAAGTCTCGACGACCCAGTCGCCTGTAGTTGTTTACAAGAAAGAAACTGGTTACAGCGACTGATTATTTGGTCGCAGCCAACTAGTCTCATGAGCAGTACACACAAGACGACTAAGGGGGTAGGGGCAGGGGGTTCCGGAACCCCGAGAACCCTTGCCTGGGTACGCCCCCGTGAAACTATCGTCATAGGGTTATAGGCGAAATATAGTTCTGTCTTATTTGGGTGCGTTTAGCCTCCAACGCAGACTTCCTTTAATTAGAGTTCGTCACGCTACGTTGGAGGCTGGGGGAGGGAGGGGAGACGTTATTACGGGGGCGTTTTGTTTTTAGGGATGAAACAACAGCAAAAGGGTAGGCTAATATTTCTACTAACAAAAAATCTGCCATTTTACCGTTGTACAAACGTTGCATTCGTTGCATTGCATTTTGTTTTATTAAGGCGCCTTTCACATGACAAACTGAAGTTGACAAACTTCTGTTGCCAAAATCCAAAAAGTTGGCAATCTCGTGTTTTCACTCGACAAACTTCCACACACGTTCTCCGGGGTCTTTCTTCTCGAGGGTGGAAGAGAGAAAAAACCGTGAACTGAACTTGCGCAAACGTTCACATGTTTAAAATGCGAGTTTGCCAACTAAAAAATTCGGCAAAAAAGTTGGCTGGAACAGAAACAAGTTTTATTTGTCATTAACACTTTGCTAACATGTTTGCAAACTATTGAGGTGATGTTATCACACGCCAGGAGGGACATTAACATTTTTTTTTTGTAATTTATTAAATTTTATTAGTTTTTTACACTTAAATAATAAATACAATAATTACGAATTGCTAAACCTCACTGCTACAAAAACTAAAAAAAAAACACAAAACAACAATAACTTACATTGTACACTACTAAATTAACGGCTAAAGAATTACAGAAAGTCAGTACTACCTTGATGCTATCCGCAAAAAACTATGATACAATATAACAACAAATTACACTAGTAAATTACAGCTCAAAAAATTACCAGCTACAAAAAAATATACTATCATATACACTATCATAGGTCTGTGCCTGCGTCATCTGTGATGATACAATGTGAGGTAAATAAAGATTGGAGATTGGAGATTGGAGATTGAGGTTGCTGGGTCATTAAATTTGGAGTCTGCAGGTGTTGTTGAACTTGCGGCTGTTGTTGTCCTGGAGCAGAAGGCCCTAATGATCACAGCAACTTAAAATTTAATTCCATTACAGTTGAGCCCCCCTCCCCCTTAAAATTTCCATTGACCTACCATAAGGGGGGGGGGGGGGTGGATATTTTGTGGAACTGCACATCGCTAAAGGAAGAAGTCACTCACTCTCATGGTCAGATAAATAAACAACAACAGATACTTTTTTGGGTCCAGTTTTGTCCAAAGGGATATTTTTTTAACTAAATTAGTGTTTCATTCACACATCACTGTCACTTTTTACCCTGAGTACCTCCCTGTGGGGTAACCATGTTGAACTTGAAACTTAAAGGTCTATGGTTCAACTCCTGTTATGATCTGTGAAGCATATTTGTTTCATGCTAAATGCTCAGGCAAAAAAAATTCTTGGGAGGGGTATGCTCAGATTCATTATCATAATATTCTGAGACAGAGAAAAACAACAATCAAACTGGTTTAAAAAATTTGTACCACAACAGATTTTTTCTAGACAACACACTTGGAAGGAAGACCAAATTTTTCTTCAATTTTGGGCAGTAAAATTTACTGGGTTCCTGGCATGTATCTCTAACCCAATTCAGGGGATCACTCACATTTGAGAACACTTTTTTTCATCCTGCATAAGTTTGTGATCACAAACATTTTTTTATGTAAAAGGTGATGTTATCACAAATGCTACAAGGACTGTGGCTTCTCATGGGTAGTCTGGGTGGTTTAGGTGTCAATGGGTTAAGGAATTGGAAATAAATGCTGGATGAAGAGAGCTATTGCCAGGCTTCTCCAAAGGAAAGATAACATGACAGTACACAAAAGAAAAACATTGCTGAATTTGGTAATCTTTTTCCAGGTTGCATACTCTCTACTGGCTTTGCAAAAAAATATTAGTCAACAGTCAAGCACTTTGCTTACATTGATTTGTAAAATTGTGATATATGTACAGGTAATACTTACTTATGTCTCGAATATAGACCAAAAGACGAGCAACATATGAAAGGTACTCAACCTAGAATAAAATTAATGATAAAAAATTTAATGTTTAATTTTGTTAATGTATTTAAGTTAGGAAAACTGACAAAGTAAGTCGTTATACACAAACACAAGGGATGGGTGCAACAATGGGGGAGGGGAGGGGAGGGGAGGGGAGGGGAGGGGAAGAAGGGTCCTTATTCAAGGGGAGCAGCAGTTATTTTAGCCCTGGGTGTGCTTATTGCAGGTGAGGAACTTACTTGAGGAGTTAAGGTAAATCCTTGATGTTAATCCCTGCTATAGTCCCCACTTCTGGTGACGACTGTGTGCTGTTAAATCACTGCTCAGTGGCCCTGATTTTTATACAAACATATTTTTCACTTCACGACCCCCCAGGCTAACGTGTCATGAAATGTGAGTTAAATCGCGGCTTTTGCTGCATTTAATACCCAATGTGTCCTGGGGGTCTGGGGCCAGGATTTTGACTGACTGAAGTATAAACCCAGTCTTCTGCTAATGGGAATCAATGTTACATCAGGAATAAAGTCGAACACATTATCAAATACAGTTAATGTAATGGCTGTTTCTAAAGGATACACCAGTTATGAACTGTAAAATTGGGTCCTGAGTCGAGGTATTTTTCTTTAAAACTCATTTGAATTTTGGAATAATTAATGACTTGAGCCATCGATCCTGACGAATCTTAATGCGATTAATCAGTCAGTATTAATACTTGCCTCAGTGCCATAAATATCTTGATAATCCTTCTGATATAAATTCCAAATCAGCCAAAGCCTTTCAATTAACGTATTCAGGTTCCCTAAATACTCTCATTATATGGTGCTTTTTTCATCTAAATATTATTACAAATAGCACGTGCGTGCTCAGTGTCACTCGCTCTCGTGTCTCATAAAATACATTCTCGTCCCCAGAGCCCTCGTTTCATTTGGTCAGCAGAAAAAACGAAGGCTCTGGGACCAAAGCCTTCCGGATGTCATAAAATCCATGACATCTGTTAGCTCATGCCTAATGCATAATGTACATTGGGCTTGCTCAACGCCAGAAACCGGAAATAAAAAAACCTTTCGTGTCTGCATTCTCGTCCCCAAAACCCTCGTTTCGTTTTGAGCTCTGGAGACGAGAATGTTGTGTGTGTGGAAATTGGCATTCGAAAGGACTGTACAAGTCTTAACAATTACAGGAAAATGTCGCACTGAAAAAGAAAGAAGAAAAGCTTTGCGTGATGCTGTTATTTAGAAGAAAGATTGTCTTTGTATTTTGCCTACTGGTTTTAGAACAGCCTCGATAAGTCAAATAACGGATTTCTTTCGTTTGGGAGCTGTGTATTTATCATTTTGCCACTGAACGCTATCATATCCAACCAAATCAGTTGATGGGACAGCTAAGTTTGTTGATGGACACGCCGTGGTCATTGATTAGGCTTATTTCATCGAACACTGTGGTAAGAAATATTGTGGAATTTTTGTTTGGCATTAGTTTCATGTTATTTAAATTGGACTTCAAGTGACCTTCGTTTTCCTAGATTTGTATTTCATGTTGTAGCAAAGAGTACTACCTAATAAAGAAAATATAACTTTCTTACGAAAGTGCTGATAGCGTTGTTGTGTTGTTGTTATTAAAATGGGTCACCTAGTGGTAATATTTCTTTTCATCCTTGAGGTTACTTCAGGATTTCTGCCTCTCTTTACTCGTAACATACTTCTTTAATATTCGTGTCCGCTATAATATAGCTTCGTCTTCCACATACACATACTGATTATTTTCGGAAACGAATCACTCATATTTAGCGACAATCAGATCCCATTATATTTTGAAATTTAGCAGCCATATCTTACCTGCTAAACCAAACAACAAAACTGGGTGACATATTGGTCATTGATTGCATTGAAATTGAAATGATTGTGCTTTTGTTGATGTAGTCGTCATAGTCAACATTTGAAATTCATCCAGAAGTAAAATCTTATGCATAGAAGGGTAAAGTTTTTTACCCTGTTATGCATTCATTTTTGCGGCGCCCAAAAGTGTGACCACTTTTAATTACAACCTCGTCCCCAGGGTCTTCTCCTTCCCGTCCCCTGGAACAAGAGAGAGAAAGACCCTGGCACAGGCTGGTCACGTGTCTCCCAGAATAAAAAAATTCCCCACTAGGGGTCCCTGTTTCTGGAAATTTTGTCACCAAAAGTTTTTGTCAACGTCAAAATGATGCTGTCTTCGGCGGCTGAGATCCGCTTTATTTTTTTAGCAGCCTTCACTTTGCGATCGTAGCTACTGGAACCAAAACAAGTCAAGTGCCTGAAAGTAATTTACTCTGGAATATATACTATCGGTGTACTACCAACAGTATACGGAAGATCGATCGTCTTCCATCTTTTACCCGGGCTTTTCTTGGACAAAATCAACTCTCGATCAACACAGACAGTCTCGCCAATTCAGGTTGTATCGAAAACTAAGACCCACGAAAACGAAGACCTAAGACCTAAGACCGAAATCTAAGACCTAAAACTAAGACCTAAAACTAAGACCTAAAACCAAGACCCCCTATAATTTGCCTTTTTTTACCAGGGCCTTAGTTTTCGTTCATTCGAAAACTAAGACCTAAAACTAAGACCCCCTTTTATTTCTTTAAAGGCCGTTTTTTTTTCTTTTTCCAAAGCCAATTTTGTTATTTCAATCCATTATTCAGTATAAGACAACAATCAAAAACCAGATCACGAGGGTCTACGCGAAGTCTATGGCAAAAGTCACTAAAGTCATTTTGACTAAGGCCTTTTATTTCTTTAAAGGCCATTTTTTCTTTTTCCAAAGCCAATTTTGTTATTTCAATCTGTTATTCACTATAAGACAATAAACAAAAACCAGATGCGAAGTCTATGGCAAAAGTCATTTTGACACTGCTTACAAGGGTCAGTTAGTTTTCCTTTTTTCGAAAACTAAGACCTAAAACTAAGACCCCCTTTTATTTCTTTAAAGACAGTTTTTTTTCTTTTTCCAAAGCCAATTTTGTTATTTCAATCCGTTATTCAGTATAAGACAACAATCAAAAACCAGATCACGAGGGTCTACGCGAAGTCTATGGCAAAAGTCACTAATAAAAGTCATTTTGACTTACTAAAAGGCCTTTTATTTCTTTAAAGGCCGTTTTTTTTCTTTTTCCAAAGCCAATTTTGTTATTTCAATCCGTTATTCAGTATAAGACAACAATCAAAAACCAGATCACGAGGGTCTACGCGAAGTACGCAAAGTCTATGGCAAAAGTCACTAAAGTCATTTTGACTAAGGCCTTTTATTTCTTTAAAGGCCGTTTTTTTCTTTTTCCAAAGCCAATTTTGTTATTTCAATCCGTTAAAGAACGCGCGATCCTGTCAATTTTTACGGTTTCACTTCTAGGTTCAATCAAGGGTAGACCCCGAACGTTCAAAAGAAGGGGGGTTAAATTAACTATATGTCCCAAAATATGGATCAAAATCAAAGGAATGAGAAGCCCAAGGAAATGTGTCAAAATTTAAACTTACTGATAACTTGGCGACTCGCCCGAGTATGTTATCTTCGAGGTCCACTTGAGCAGACACTTAGCTCAAATGAAAAATTTAATTGAAGCCAAGAGGTAGAAAGGATATTTATTTTCAATTCTGCCTGGAAACATTTTTAATTGCCATCGCTGAAATCCTGGAAAAAGAATAAATTAAACACAGTAAATTACACCACCATGGAACATCGTCTAAACTCCACGAATTGAACTGACTTATTTCATTCCACCAGTAACTATTACAGTAACTATTACTAACAGTAACAATTGCCTAACATTCAGTAACAGTAATTGCCGGTTGACACAGTGTCCAAATGATGGTATGTCAAGGAAGTGTGCTGGAAGTGTGTTTTGCACCATGCCGGCATTCAACTTACAAGCTAACCAGAGTTTTCTGTTTATTGTGCGATCATTTGACATGAATATCGCTTCTTTTGAGCAGTGTTTTCCTCGACTGTGGCCGCTTCCATTTCAAGTGAACTGAAAAAACGGCCTTTAAAGAAATAAAAGGGGGTCTTAGTTTTAGGTCTTAGTTTTCGAAAAAACGAAAACTATTAGACCCTGGTAAAAAAGGTAAATTATAGGGGGTCTTAGTTTTAGGTCTTAGATTTCGGTTTTAGGTCTTAGGTCTTCGTTTTCGTGGGTCTTAGTTTTCGATACAACCCGCCAATTCATCCCATTATTGTCGTCGTTTCGCCGTTGAACTCTCTGATAAGCGACCAGATCAGAGGAAATAACGAAGGAAAAGTCAAAACGGCTATGCTTAATGTAAGAAACGCCAAAGACAGCGACAATCTAGAGCTGGATGAGACAAGAGACGAACTCTTCATGGCTAAAAGATGGGAAATACAATATAATTTTCACTTCTTGTTATAATTTTCACATCTTTCACATCAGTTCTTCCGCAGTTGCGAGCAGTGCTCGATTATTCTTCGCAAACAAATTCTTGGAGTGCGAGATATCTCCTACAGACTTGCAAAGCCTACAGCAATTTGTATTTTAATTATACGTGACTAGAAGCCGCATAAATCTTTTTTGCAATTTGGAGTCTGAATATTCGAAATTTGACCTCTCGCGGGTACATTTACTTCGTGGAGACACAAACCAGATCTGTTATTTTTTATGCAAATATTCTCCGTTCCCTGGTAGGCTTAGTACAACCAAACTCCCGACTTGGCAGCCCCAGCTCCCTCAATGTTTTCTTTTGTAATCTCCCAGATTCTGGGAGACACGTGACCAGCCTGTGCCAGGGTCTTACTCTCTCTCGCTCCAGGGGGCGGGAAGAAGAGAGACCCTGGGAACGAGGTTGTTTTAATTAATTCACATTCTTTTGTGCAATTATCCAATCAATTGAGAGCACTTTTAATTTATGCACATTCTTTCGTGCAATAACCAATAAGAATTCAGAAGCCGAAGAAGACTGAACCAAAACAACTCAAACGAACAAGCGATGATGCGGGAATGTAAAAAACATCTGTTTCAAGAATGCTTCAAGGCCTTTAACTTCAACGATCTTTCAAGTCTAGTTTTCCGTTTGTAACTTTGAAATTCTACGCTAGACTAAATTTTTAATTCCAAAATGGGAATTGTTGCGGGAAAATTGTATGCGCTTCGACACCCGCTCACCGCGATTTTGTTATGAAGAATTTCATGCCACTGCATGCTCAGTCAATCAGATGGTCGACGATAAAGCTGAATAAAGTAAGTCCTACAGCTGATATAACTATGTATTTCCATATTTCTACATGAAATTTATATAATGGGGCTTTTGTTTATATTTTTACAGCCATTTATAGAAGTGACATAATTGAGCATGCTGACAGATGCAGGTCACTGCAGCGACTACAAATTGTCACCCAAAATATAAAGTGTTTTTTTCCCTGTACAAAATCCCTAAACGAAATACAAACCTTACCTCGGTGTACCCAGGCTAGTCGATATTCAGTGAGTCGGTGGATAACAACTCAGCACGAGCAAGATAACAAGTTCAGGGCATTTCCCGAGAATATGATTCTGCTGATTCTACTAATTTGGCAATAGCTATTGAAATCATCAGGTTCGCAGTTTTCAGAGGGCTTATAAATTTTGTTTTTAGTCGTGATCCATGCCCATGTCTGTGAAACCTGCCGAAGCCCGGTCAGGTGTGGAGTTGTGTTTGTGGATAGCTTTTTAAACATGTGAGATCAAGTCGCAAATGGGCATTTTGCCAAAACTTCCTAGCTTGCTGCAACAGCATGTTCCTCAATGAAAGATTAAAAAAAAGTTTCTTTTTATTTGACTCAAGATTTGAAGAACATCGTTTTCGAATAGCGAAACACCGAGTGTTATGAATCAGCTCTAATTCAGTGGTTGAAACTCCGCCGAGATCGTGCGGCAGTTTCACTTTACTATAAAGAAAAATAGCCAAACATACGGAACATAAATACAACATAAATAAACAATTAGTCCTCAGGATAATTTTGAATTATTACACAAATGATACTTGTAGGAGAAATTAATATTTGCAATTTAATGTTCTTCTGGCCGTGGAAAATGCGTTCTTACAGCTATTGAATTGATACGTCGCCCGGCCGAACGTTTACCGTTTACTACAGCAGGTAATATATAAGCCGATGTCGATTTGCCAAAATTTGACCTTAAACATTTTGCATTTCGGTGTTATTTTCGAGGCCAAAAACGCCAAAGTTCAGCTAGAAAGGCGTCCAAAAATGGTATTCATGAAAGAGCAATTTGGCCTTGGTAACATGTTGCCTTGATTTTGTTCTTGCGGTTGGCTGTAACTATCTTTGCCTTCTGATTGGATAATTGGCACGAAAGAATGCGAATTAATTAAAAGTGCTCTCACATGATTGGACAATCGGCAATTAATCAAAAGTGGTCACACTTTTGGGCGCCGCACTGTAAACGGCCAATCAAAAAATTCAAATTTTTGTCCATTACCAGAGCTACACGAGACGCAATTAAAAAAAACGTGGAGCTCTGGGAACGAGAATGCATAAAATACACATACTGTCAAATATTGCTCCCGGTCTAATGACCTTCACTAGATGTCATGTTTTCCATCATTTAATTGTAAGCAATAGAATCAAAGTGAGCAAAATGAAAATGATCATAATAGAGAAGACTTAGATGTTGTGCTGTGATGCGAAGATGTTCACAGATGTAGAAGATTTTTTAGCACCTTATATCGGAAAGATTTCCGTATAACCCCATACATTAGTTATGCATACTTTTCTCAAAACTAAAACAAAAGCCAAAACAATAAAACGCCTGAAGAAAAACAATAGCGCATACATGTATAATTAATGTATGGGGTTGTACGGAAATCTTACCCCTTATATCATAACATAAGCTTAAGCTTGGATATGTCGAAGGAAAGTGAAAGAAATCTTACAATAAAGCTTCTGAACGAATCAAATACAAATACAGGGTACACAAACCTTTGTTTTTGCCTTGAGATATATTTGATTTTCCATCTCGCTAGGGTTTTTCATCATAACAATTTGATTCTCTGATCTTTTTACCGCATCCTCGCTAAAACGGAAGTGCGTAGCGCGTAGATGAAAAAACATATTAAAACACTCTCAATTAACAGCAAGTGAACAATCTAGAGACAAGACGAAACACTTCAATGCAAGCAGGCAATTTTTTATGTTTAAAAGTGAATACTTACATTTGAGAAAGAACTTTTAGCCGGAATGCCATAGAACGCCAGTCTTCGTTCGACGCCATCTTGAAAAAAACGAAAACGTAATGCACCTGTCATTTCCCGTCATTTATGGTTAGCCATTTGTTGCAAAATTCAACAACATGTATATTTTTATTTAACAGTTTATATTTATTTCCAACAGGGTGTAATTGCATTCAACGACTTATATTTGTGTTCAACAACATGCATTTTTATTCAACTTCAACCCATGGTATTGTCATTCAACAGAAATATTCATTCAACTTCAACGCAAACCTTTTTCGTTCATGAGAAATATTCATTCAACTTCAACGCAAATTTTTTTCGTTCAACAGAAATATTCATTCAACTTCAACGCAAACCTTTTTCATTCAACAGAAATATTCATTCAACTTCAACGCAAACCTTTTTCGTTCAACAGAAATATTCATTCAACTTCAACGCAAACCTTTTTCGTTCAACAGAAATATTCATTCAACTTCAACGCAAACCCTTTCGTTCAACAGAAATATTCATTCAACTTCAACGCAAACCTTTTTCGTTCAACAGAAATATTCATTCCAGCTGAATGTAAGCTTTATTCAACGCAGGAAATGACATGCATACTAAAATTAACGTTTTGTAAGTTCCCGGACATTCCAATAATATTCATTCAACAAAAAAAAATATTCATTCAACAAAACCGTCCCGTCCCCCTCCCTACTCCGACGTTACTCTGACCCAGACCCTTTACATTCGCACAACACGTGTTCAAAATGGCGTCGGAAGATGCAAAGGAAGAACCCCGCCGGGGGGGGGGGGGGGGGGGGGGGGGTACTTTGCAAATTTTTGGGCGGGGGTGTGCCGCTGGGACTCTGAGACCCTTAACCTATACTAGACCATTTTAGCTGCATTTTGCAACCCTATTCTAGACTAAACACCGGAAAACCTTACCCTATCCTAGACCTATTCCAGACTCGCTATTTTCCAGAAACTCGTTCACTATCACAGTCTAAGATGCCAGGGTCAGTAAAAATGCCGTACTGCCCGCCGTACCGATTTTTTTTTAAATGCCGTTTAGCAGTAAACACTGTCTAGACTAAATTCTCCACGCAACTGATCAGTTTCGCGGAAAATAATACGCTATTCTAGACCAAAAATCTCTGATTACTATACCCTATCCCAGACTAAACTGCCTGAAAACCATACCCTTCACAGCGGCACATACCTATATAGCTCATATATGGGTCCCCCCCCCCCCCTATTTCCCTTGAAATATTACAAGGGAATCATGTCATCAGTAACTGCATAATCAGTAACAGCTGCCATGATCTTGATATTCGGGTTTGTCAAGGAGGTGGATGGCCTTTGGGCGAAATTCTTGTCTCACTGAAGACTTTTTCTTTAAACGCCATGGATGCTGTGTATTCGATTTACTTGACCTCTTAGTGCCAGGTTGAAAAGAATTCGACGCCCCAGAAACCATCGTGAATCCAGGAGTAGAAACAGTTGCGGAAGAAGTCGAAGAAGGACTTGGTAGATTTGCAGCTCTATACGATGCACCGAAGGATGGAATTTGTTACTTCCCGGCTAGCCGATCGCGCTGAATTCGCTATTAGATCACGAGTTCTCGTAAATAACGAGGTGTTACTCCCCGATCGTTGAAGAGCAATTTCATTTCGGTCACATTCTCGCACCATTTGTGTCAGTTCTTCCCTTGCATCTTCCGACGCCATTTTGAACACGTGTTGTGCGAATGTAAAGGGTCTGGGTCAGAGTAACGTCGGAGTAGGGAGGGGGACGGGACGGTTTTGTTGAATGAATATTTTATTTTGTTGAATCAATATTATTGGAATGTCCGGGAACTTACAAAACGTTAATTTTAGTATGCATGTCATTTCTAGCGTTGAATAAAGCTTACATTCAGCTGGAATGAATATTTCTGTTGAACGAAAAAGGTTTGCGTTGAAGTTGAATGAATATTTCTGTTGAACGAAAAAGGTTTGCGTTGAAGTTGAATGAATATTTCTCATGAACGAAAAAGGTTTGCGTTGAAGTTGAATGAATATTTCTGTTGAATGACAATACCATGGGTTGAAGTTGAATAAAAATGCATGTTGTTGAACACAAATATAAGTCGTTGAATGCAATTATACCCTGTTGAAAATAAATATAAACTGTTAAATAAAAATATACATGTTGTTGAATTTTGCAACAAATGGCTAACCATAGTCATTACCTGTCACTGGATTTGATGTATATTATGAGATGATATTTATAACATACTATAATATATTTAAATGAAATTCATATGAAAATATAAGAACCTATTTTAAGAACCTTGTTAGCCTAAATTTGCTTTAAGTACCATTTATATAAGGACCTATTTAGGCTAAATTGAAAAATTCAGGTTCTTATACGTGGGCTACTGTCTTTAATAGACATTTTTAGTAAGAAATGTATGGAGCGGCCATCAACATGGCGGCCAAAAATTAGTCTTAATTACACCAAAAATAAAATTAAAAAATATTGTATTCGCTATAAGTTCCATTTAATCAGCTTATAAGTCTGCATTTATAATGCAAAAATAAATTCCAACTGGTTCAATTTTGATTATTTTCACGGCTTATCTGAAATGGTGTGACGAATTGCGTGACACATAAAAAACCTTTATAAACCGGAAGCAATACATCGTTAAAACCTGAATTTTTTTGTGAAAGATTATATAAACACTAGTATCCACATACCATGTTAGGAACAGCTTTGTAGGACGTATACTTTAGATTTCGAATTTTATGACGTCATGTGCAAACCCCCAGTGGTGGTGGAGCACTTGTATCCAGGTTCTCGTCCCAGGCCACTTTCGTACCGATTAAGTGTCCGTACCCCTACCCGGTCAGGAAAAACAACGGACTAAAATGTACTAATCCCCCGCCCCCTCGGACAAGAGAAAGGACTAAAATGTACTAATCCCCAATCCCCTTAAGCAAGGCAGAGGAATAAAATGTATTTATCCCCCACCCCCTCGGACAAAGCAAAGAGTAAAAAAAAAACCCACAAATCCCCACCCATGCCCCATGTCTCGCCGGGGTGGGGGGGGGGGGGGTGGTGGTTTCCAGTAACAGGTGCATAAGGAGTTATAATACACGAACCGCGGATTCTGAAAAATACCTGTCCAGACTCTTTCCTTTTCACTACTTCACCTATCGCCGGTTTTTTTTTTTTTTCGATGCACTCACGCAAAAATACGGACTCTTTTTGCAGTCGATATGGCGTCCGGTTTAGAACTGGTTTAGACTGTGAGAACAAACACCACTCGAGAGAGAGACGATCCGGAAAACGACTGCCCTCGCATGACACACCTGCCTTTGGTTGTAAAGCTGTGTCCGTCCAGTGTGGTACGAATCACATTGAGACGACTGAGAATAAGTTCTATACTCATTACACGGCATAGTTACTTCGGGTGTCTGTAAACCCCTAACACCGCGGAACACCCTCGGTTCGCTGAACACCCTCGGAACACCCTCGGTTCGCTGAACACCCTCGGAACACCCTGGTTATTTGTAGAGGTTTATATATATTCAACGAAAATTTGTGTAACACGGCTGGTTATTTTTTCCGAGTGAGTTTTTGGGGTTTGTCAGTCCTCGACTTGAGGTTTTCGGGAAAAGTCCAAAATGGACGACATGGACCTCTGGCGAGAGGCCTGTTAACTGATACGCCTTTAGGTCGGCACACACGAGGCAACAAGTCGCGACGACCTAGTCGCCTGTAGTTGTTTTCAAGAAAGAAACTGGTTGCAGCGACTTGTAGTCTTACGAGCAGTGACAACTAAGGGGGTGGGCAGGGGTGGGGGGAGGGGGTTCCGAGACCTCGGGAGCCCCTTCCTGGGTACACCTCCGTGAAACTATCGAAATAGGATTATGTCTATAGGCTATATATAGTTCTGTCTCATATGGGGTGCGTTTAGCCTCCAACGCAGACTTTCGTTTTGTTTTTAGGTGATAAAACAACAGCAAAAAAGAGGATTTTTTGGCCAATATTTCTACTAACAAAAGATCTGCCATTTTACCGTTGTCCCAACGTTGCATTTGGTTTCGTTTTATAAAGGCGCCTTCACATGACATGACAAAAGTTGACAAACACCTGTTGCTGAAATCCAAAATCTTTCTTCTCGAGGGTGGAAGAGAGAAAACCCCGTGAAACGAATTAACTTGCGCAAATGTTCACATGTTAAATACGAGTTTGCCAACTAAAAAATTCGGCAAAAAAGTTGGCTGGAATAGAAACAAGTTTTATTTGTCATTAACACTTTGTCAACACTAGTTTGCAAACTGTTGAGGTGAGTTATCACACGCCAACTTTAGTTTACCAACATTAGTTGTCGTCGGAGGGCCCCATTACACTTTTAATTCTAGTGATGGATATCTAGGATGCTGCAACAGCCAGTGCATTTCATTTACGTATCGTGTAGAAGTCTCTACATTTAAAAAAAATAATTAACGGTTTCAAGTGCGACAAGGTCGGCACACGGGTTAATTTCTCTATGGCAACCGTATCTCCGGTTTTTAAATAATGGTCTTTTCGTTCCCGCAAAGCAACTCAGTTAAACGTTTTACTGATTTATGCAATGTATGGTAAGTTTCTAACATCCGTTGCGTTGATTTGTGTAATATAAATTTTACAATTTTTACGGGCTACATGAAACCACTCTATATGTTTCCGAGGGTCCTAACTACGAATCCGGGGGGCGGACTTCCATATAAAAATGACGGGAGTGCTCGTCGCACATGTTAGGGGTCAAAATTTGTAGATTGGTACCGTTTGGGATGCTAAAATCTAAATAGACCACCGTTGAAATTATCGCGGTACCTTTTTGGGTATTGAGCCGAAAAAATGACAGGAACTATTTGGCAGTCAACTGGGTTTTATTCTTGTCTCATTCACGACTCATCAATAAAAGACTGCACATCCACGTCTTGCTTAGACTGTTCACAGCCTCTCTATTTTCTCAGAGTCCGTCGCGTACGAGAACTGGCGGCAAGCGAAGCGAGGGCGGTGCACTAGCGCGGAGCGCGGAGCGCGGAGCGCGAGGGGGTGGGGGTGGCGGTGGGGCGAGGGTAAGGAGAAAAATATTTTCTTCTTTCCCACCCCCACCATCCACCCCCTCGCGCTCCGCGCTCACTTCTAGTCCGCTCGCTTCGTTCGCCGGCAGTTCTCGTTTTCTCGACGGACTCTGAGAAAATAAGAGGCTGTGAACAGTCTACGTCTTGCAAACTTCGCAGTCAATAAATAAATGATTATTGGTACCTCTTGGGGAAAAAATCCGTTCGAGCCACGCCCATCAAACGAGATTCTGGTACCTTATAGGGTGTTTTTTTTTTTACGAGCACCCCATCATTTTTAACCCTTTCACTCCCAGAGTCAATTATGGAGACATGTAGTGTAGTTCTAACTTTTCAGTCTGTGGACGAAATCCTATGGTGTGACCATTCAAATGAAACCTCTTCAGCAGTACTTTTGAGTCTATGGATGAAATCCTATGGTGTGACCAATTAAATGAAACCTCTTCAGCAGTACTTTTGCATGGTACCATTTGTGTTTCAGTATTTTACAAAATGTCATTTGGGATTTTTCTTAAATTTTGATGTTTGGCTCTCTTGGGAGTTAAGGGTTAATATGGGAGTATCCCCCCCCCCCCCCCCCCCACAGGGCAACCAGCCCTTATTTTCTTTGAAACTGGGAAAATGGAATCTCGTGAAATACCCACCGTTCCATCAATTTCGCGAATTTAAAGTACAAGTGAAAATTGACAATTTCAAACATGTAAAATTTTATTTCACTTCAATCTTTACAAATAGCAAAAAATATACGCTTTTATTTCCAGAAATAAATTTTAAAATAGGTAAACAAATAATAATTTTGAGTCTATTTAAAGACCTTAAAGAGCAGTCCTTAAAACTATGTACAATTGAAATTCTATATATCAAAATTAGAATAATCTAATTAATTAATTAATTAATTAATTGATTGATTAGTAATATATTGCATTGAATAATTGTTATATTAAAATTATATCTCTAGGTTATTGTCAAACTTAATAATAATAACTATAAACTTGAACAGTTTATAGTTACAACAGAAAGCAAACTCTACGGTATGTTCGCATTGCTCAACTTGTTATTGGGTGCACTGTTGCAGGACATGCTGGGTATGCTGTACAAGAATCTGTTTTTCATTCCAACATCTGGTGTTTTTAGCGACTGATAAAAACCACCAGGCATTTTCACAGCTGAGGACAGGAATGTTGCTGGTTAATCAGATCCTGTGTTTGGATTTACTGTTGCAAGTCTTAGTCTGTTGTGGTTGTTGTTGTTCTGTTGCAGCAGGCTTAGATTTACGAATACAGAAAATAAGTCGAGTAAAGTTTGAAAGATAATCTGCTCTCGTTTTTGCCATAGAAAACAGTTGACTTTCCATTTCACTGGGGTCTTTGGTGAACATGTTAGGATAAATCGATGCCTTTATCTCTTTAGCAATGTAAGAGATAATTCTTTGACGGAATGCAACAGATTGCCAATCTTTACTGGTTGTCACATTGATGTTATTCGGTGCCGTAAGCTGTGCTTCCTGAGATGATCCACCAGGCTCTGTGGCAGCCTGTTGCATTGGTACCGGTGGAGCAGTACCCTGCGCTACAAGAGTGCCAACCATCTGTGCTCTCGTACCAGGCTGTGGAGGCGGGTTAGCCGCTTGTGGTTTTTGCGGTCCTTTCACAGTAGAATTAACTTCCAGAAGATAGGCAAGAAGACGACCAACGTAAGCAAGGTAACCTTTTTTCGTCTTGGACTCAGAAAAGATTTCACTTTCCATCTCTGCAGGGTCTTTCATAAGCACCTTTAGATTCCCTGAGCCATTTTGCACCTCTTTGATTCGAGAAACAATCTTTTGACGGAATGCCACAGAACGCCAATCATCAGTTGCCAGTGCTAAGTTGATATTTATTGGAGAATTGCGTACTTGTGCACCAGGCTGAGGAGTTGTGTTAGCTGCTGATGGCTGTTGCAAACACCTGGCAGTAAAATCAACATCCCGAATAAAGACAAGAAGATGATTAAGACGAGTGAGGTAATCCATTTTTGTTTTGGCCTTGGAATAAACTTGATTTTCCAATGCAATGGGGTCTTTTATTAAACTATGTGGATTTTTTGATGACTTCACTGCATCTTTGATCTGCAAGATAACCTTTTGACGGAATGTCCTGGAACGCCAATCCTCGTTTACCACTTGGTTAATGCTATGTGGTGCCATCAAATGAAATTCCTGAGTCAAACTGCCATGCATTTTATTAGTCTGTTGGTCCTGTTGCATTGCTACCAATTGTGTAGAATGCTGTGCTCCAGTACAACTTGTACCAGCTTGTGGATTCACATTGCCTGCTTGCCCTAGTTGCTGGCCTGGAGCAGTAGGCCCTAATGATTTAAGATACACAAAGTTAACCCTTTGACCCTCAAACACACTTTTAAGCGCATTCTAGGGATATGCACTTTGTACCACTTGTGATGTAATCAACTTTTTCAACACATCATTTTTTTTTGACAAGCATATAATACAGCTAGAAAAGTTCTAAGAATACATGCCTAAATGAAGACGATCAGTTCAATATTTTCAGAGTTTGGTACAAAAAAAACATGGAAATTTTCCACAAAGAATTTGGCAAAGCCACTGATTGCCACGTTTTTGGAAACATTTTCTGCTTTCCTCAAAGCAAGGAAAAGTTAAACTTACTGAAAAGATTATTTCGAATTGAGACCAAAAGACAAGCAGCATTTATAAGGTAATCAGCCTGAAAGGGAAATTAAAGAAAATAATATTATTATACACAGTAGGAAGCGGGTAAAAATATAATACATAACAAAAAAAACTGCCTAGGAAGATAAGCAATTACCAAAGGGGCTGGGACTTTTTTTTCCATGCTAAAAAGTGGATAACTGCATGTAGAGTTCACTGAAGTTGGAACTTGTTTTTTTTAATTTTCCTTTGAGAGTCTAAGGACTCATTCATGGGGATATCTCATCACTTTTAGTGTTGCTTTGACCCTTTCACTCCCGAGAGTGCCAAACATCAAAATTCAAGAAAAATCCCAAATTTCATTTTGTAAAATATTGAAAAAAAAAAGGGGGCCATGCAAAAGTACTGCTGAAGAGGTTTCATTTGAATGGTCACACGAAAGCATTTCCTCCACAGACTCAAAAGTTAGAACTACACTACTTGTCATCACAATAATTTGACTCTGGGAGTGAAAGGGTTAAAGGAGCTACCGGTATGTCAAGGTGATTTTGAGGTTTTTGGGTCAAGACTGCCCCAAATTAAAACTAAGTACCTTTGTCATACATGAAATGCCGGGTCATAGAACACTAAGAGGAAGATCTCAAGTGAATTTTCGAAGAGCAAATAAACCAAAAGAGAAGCGATAAGCTTTCACGATGCAATCCATTTCCATCCTGGCCATCTGCAGCCCATCATCATAAACTTTATTTAAATGTCAAAAGACCGCCTAGCCAGGGAGAAATCTCCCTTACTAATATGGGGACATTCTAAAAATTAGATTTACTCTTAGAGCACTAGTTTAATAATAATTGTAAACAAAACTGAACCGTTATTTTTGGGTTTTCATTGATATAAAGATGTATTTTGGCTTTTTAAAGTAACACAACAAATGGCGACATAGCCACTTTAAAAAGCAAAAAAAAAAACATTTATATGGCAGTGAAAACCCAAAAATAATGGTCCAGTTTTGTTTCAAATAACACTCTACTGGTGCTCTAAGAACAAAAATATGTGACCATGGCTGCAGATGGCCTGGATGGAAATGGAGCAACTTGAAACAATTATTGGTTTATCACCTTGTGCCTTGGAAAACCTGCTAATAGTCAGATTATGGTTGATTCTTTCTACAAAAATTCACTTGATATCTTCCTCTTAGTGTTAAAAGCATTTTGTGTATGATAACCCTGTAAGCCCTAATATCAAAATTTAAATTCTCCTTTCTTATCCCTATACATTTCTTATAGAAGTAGTGGGGAGAAATTGTTTAGATATCAAGAGAATTCATCTTGTGTGATCATGTCCTTAATTCTCATGACCTTTTTGATTGATAAGGCATTGATATAACAAGGAGAAATTTGATGCTGATCACTCTTAGGTCAAAAAAAAAAATAGGAGCCCCAAGGTGAATGTTTGTTGAAGAAAAAAATGTATTATGCACAGTTGAACAGATTTTTGCATAGAATGGGCCTTTATCACACGGCAGCCATGTTGACTCTCCAGAGAATAAAATGCTTTGTTTTCCTCCACTTAACCTCGTTTTCAACTTTTTCATTGTGAGGCTTAGCGGGCAAATCTTTTGTTTTTATACAAAATGGAGGGGCATGATTAAGGCCCATAAGGCTTGCCAAACTCAAGTTATCTGAGAAGTATACTTGGCTTCAGTTATGTGCTATAGGGTTAGTATGATTGTATTTTTAAAACTTTCTCCTTTTATTCTTCCAAAAATTAAAAGTTGTTTTTCGGGGAATTCTTCTGAGGTTGAATTAAAATCAATTTCTAATCAGCGTTTCAGGATGGCTTGAAATATATAAAAAAGGATGATAATAGCATTTTAGACTTAATCTCCTTAATAAATTAAAGGAGACTCAAAACAAGGGAAGATTCCCAAGCATATGTACACAATAAAGGAAAAAGTTTCAGTTTTTGTGCTTTTTCTTCTTTCAAGCAAGTTCTCTTTTATGTTTGTAAATAATGCTTGTGCTTAGTTCACAAGTGAAACCAGGCTTTACGACCTATATTGGTTGTCAAATGTTTCCATTGTTTCTAGCTGTAGATTGACATACATGTACATATGTAAAAGGTCAAACAATGAGAGCATAATGTCCTGGCATATTTAGCCTGTGCTTATATCCCAAAGCATTCTAAGCCACAATATTGGTGTGACAAACAATGTTTGGTTGTCTAGCAAGTTCATAGAATACACTGCTGCTTGCCAGCTTTGAATGTGTCAAAGTAAAGAGACCTTTGTTTTAGCCTTGGAATACACTTCACGTTCCATTTCAGCAGAGTTTCTTGTCCACTGACTGTTTGGATCCTCTGAGCTCTTAACTGCTTCCTCACTAAAACAGAATTTGAAATTTTAACAAATTTAAAAAGAGGGATAATGATAAATCAAGCCAGGAGTGGGATAAGCACAAAAGGACACAAGAATAACAAAACAGAAACATTGAACCAGGGAATCAATTGGAGCACTATGTTTGAATCGTTTGATTGAACCGTTTCCGGACATCAACCGACTCGCGCACAGCACGAGCCACTGTGAAGAAAATGAGACAAAGTTATAAACACTGTCGACCCCTCCTTAGGAATATAATTGTCCAAGAGACACGTGACCAAAGTTGACCAGGGTCTCTCTTCTCTCGCTCCAGGGGGCAGGAAGATGAGATACCCTGGGAACAAGGTTGTAAGATCCACTGCCTTGCCCATAGCCTTTTGCGGCCAGCTCTTCTCTTACGACGGATCCGTCGCAGGATAAGAAGAGCTGCGAGAAGTGCTAACATCCCGTTGTCCACCATCTTGAATGTCGAGCTTGAAATCAGGTGAGCTTGCCATGCAATTTTATTGGCTAATCAATTAAAACTCAGCCAGATTCTTGCGGCACCCGCACACGATGAGGAATTTTTCTCACAAGGCAAAAAATATCAAACACAACAGATATTTGCCTCACGACCTCGGTGATTGGTTTATAGTCACGAAACCACGCTTCTCTGTTTCCTTGCAAAAGAATCATCACCGCCTCGCTGTAGTTTTTTTTTTTGCTAGTTTACCTTTCGTCTTTCTTTGTAAATGAAGTAGAAATCTGAGCGATTTTACTGTAACGGCTAAAAACCAGACAGACGTTTAGCTATACGTTTGCCTCATGCTCAGTTGTCGCGTTCATCAGTTTGTCAGTGTTGTACACAACACTTGTCCGTCGCGGCAGAATCGCAAAAACATTTAGCGAAAAAGCCAGAAAATAACACATAACAGTTCCTGAGGATTAGTTTGCCCGGAAAAAGTAAATTTTCGAAAAAGCTACTGAGCGAGGACAAAATCGGCTGTTCCGGCGAATGAAGAAAGTGTTAACTTACGAGCATGCAAATATGTAACTACAGTAACGCTAACTTGCCGTAAACTTGTCAACTTTGCTCTGATCTCTCGCTGATCAGCAGCTAGCTACTTTGCCGTGTGTGGCTAATTGCAATACGGCCTTGCAAAATTTGAAAGCGAGAATATTCGATGATATCTGATAATCATGAGGGTTTCTGTGGATCGAAAAATAATCGCCACCTGCAATAATCTTAATAAAGTTTGAAAACCTGACCCACTTTTTTTTTTTCTTTTGCTTTTAAGGCTTTAAATTTCTTAACTTCCGAATCGAACCTTGGCCGTTTGGGTGATTTTTTCTCAACGAAGTGTCACGGGGGAAAGCTTTGTACGGCGTGACAAACCGTTGAGAAGAAAATCGCGCGCAAACCAATCAACCACGAAAGCAGAAAAAAACAAAAACTTTAAATTTTACAACTGTATAACTGCAAAAGAGAACAGAAGCAAGGGGTACTCATTTGGGTTGGTTAGTTACAAAAGTGTCTTTAGGTGCAAAACTACAGCAAAGCGGCAACCATTCTTTTGCAAGGAAACAGAGAAGCGTGGTTTCGTGACCATAAACCGTTTGTTTGGGTTCTTGCGGTTTCGAGTCATTTCTGATTGGTCGCTGCACAATGGGAAATGTCAAAATCAAATCAAAGTGTTACGGTTTTTGGATTCGCCCAGTAACAAAATAATCAGGATAAAAAATACTCAGTCTGCACAGTCTGCAGTCTGCGTTTTAACATGACCGCTCGGATGACCACGTAGAAATGGCGGTCCCGTCTCCCATGGGGGCGTAAAAGAACCACTGAGGACGTAACAAACCCTGGCTGTGACCACCCTCAGTGTTACTTGTTCATGGGTGGGGTGGGTCTGATTGATTGTGAAGCGCATTTGAATATGTATATAGAATTTGCACTATACAAATGCATATTATTATTATTATTATTATTATTATTATTATTATTATTATTATTATTATTATTATTATTATTATTATTATTATATTATCGTCGATTTATCAATAGAAATCGTCGCGTCTTCGATCAATTTTGGGCGAACCATCAGCTCACAGAATTGAGAACAACAGTTTAACTGCCCCGAACCTTACATTTAAAATTATTTTAACCTTTGAAAGCCACGCTCAAAAACGGATTCTTTTTAACTTACGCTTAACAGTGAATACCTACATTTGAGAAATAACTTTTTGGCGAAATTCCGTACACCGCCAATCTTCGTCCGCCGCCATGTTGTTCGTTGTTTTGTGATTCCAAAGCCTCTGTGAGCCTCCGTATCATTTTGTCAGCAATTCACCACAAAACTCATGCCGAGACCTCTTCACTTTCGTGAATTTCATCCCCAGATCGATCAGAGCCGCACCGGCTGGAATGCTGCTCAGCGACTTGTAGCGGAAAGAAATCAAGCGAAATTTAATTTAGCAGATTACATTCTACATTACAAAGACGTGGACGACACAAATTTTCTAAAAGTTTTATTTTGTAATACACCCTTCTGGCAAGGTCTAAAGAGGTAAAGTGCAGTGACATTTTTTCGTAATTCCCAAGAGACCAGCGTCGTAGTCAGATTGCCGGGTTCTTTTTACGTAGGCACTTTGCGCTAAGTGGTATATTTTTAATGAAAATCGTACAGCACTCGATCCGCTCTTGTGAGATCGTCCTTGGCTAGGATGTTTTTTTGTGTGTAAGTGGAATTTTTAATATACCATAATATATAATTTTTTTTCGTTTTAGGGTCATCAATGCCAGGAGAGATAAAGAGGCAGCGTGTAATAGTGTCAGAGTAGATATCGCTAGTTGAGCAATGATGTAAACGTTGGTTTGAAATTACAATCGAACCTCCCATAAATGGACATCATCGGGACCAGAAATAGTGTCCGCTTATATTTTGACAGGTTAAAAATGCAGTGTTTGTATGTGGCTTAATTGGGTTAGGTTAAAATCGGCGAGCGAAGCGAGGACTGGGGAAGAGGGAAGGGGCGCCCCCCTTCCCTCTTCCCCAGTCCGCGCTTGGCTCGCTTCGCTCGCCGATTTTAACCTAACCCAAATCCCCAAAAAGAAGCCTGTTCACAGGCTATATGTGGCTGGGAGGGAAGTGTCCGCCTACGGGAGGTGTCCGTTAGGTCGCCTTGTACTGTGCTGAAACACTGAAATTTTGGTAGTCTTTTGTGGCTATCGTGAAAGACGGTTAACTAACTGATATACAATGGGAAAAAAAAAAGAACTGAATTTGAAAAACTGTACTTGGGGTCAAGCAGTGTCGGAACTTTAAGAAACTTTAATAGTTAGTAATCTATCAAAGTAATTATATTTGCAATTCATAAATCGGAAATGGGGTCAATTATAGTGTCGTTGTTTCAGAAAAGTCATAAAAAGGTTAGAAAACTTAAGTCAAGTATTTTTTGCATGACTTACCATTCGCGTCATAATTAGTTCCAGTTTTTCCAACATTGAAGGATAGAGAGGGACCACTGTCCCAACAAATGTGTCGGGGATTATAGCTTTCAAACAAGCTAAAATTGACTAGTTATGGGGAGCACTGAAAGCTTGTTTGCTCCCGGAAAGATGCATTTCCTCTCCAAAAAATTTAACGTGTTCCCCCGGACTCTTAAAGTCCGTGAAGTCGGATTCAATGATGTTTTCGGATCGTCTCTCTTCCCCCTTCCCCCTTCCCCGCCAAAATGCCGATTGAAAAACTTCGCGCTTATAATGAAAAAGTGCCCAGAAACACGTCCCTGGCTCGAGAGACAACTTTTTCACGCACTCGCTATTTCGCTCTCACAAACACTGATCCCTGAGAGAAAAGAGGTACTACTTCTAGTCTATTCATATTCCGCAAATCACTTTAAATGTGAGTTAATGAACGTCAAGACAACTGCATACTGTTGCTTTGTTTTATAAAACCAAACGTTTCATGCTTAAGCTGACTGACTCATGCTCATGTGGGCGCCTTAGTCAGTCAGAGCAATAATAGCACTGAACCAGGGCAGCCTGGGGATTCTGTGTAGGCGGAACGTAAAGAAAATAACAGTATTGCAATTATTCATTTACGTTTATTGTTGAAATATAAACTCTACATTCGTGGTTTGGTACTTTTAGTCTAAGGTCTTCACTGATGATAAAATTACAATTACTGTTCTGAACTGTTCTTATTTGTATTATCTATAGACTCTATAGTTAATGTTAAGTTTTCTGATTAATCAAAATAGTCGGTTAAATCAACGTTTATGTTTTTCCCCTTTATAATCTGACTGCCAATCTTGCCCTTACTTGGTGCACACAGCGCAAGCCAACTCCGCTTTGCTGATATATGGACCACACGGGAGTGAGACACACTGTCCTTGCACAGGGTACAGCAAGGCGCCATTGTTGTTGGCGTGGCTGCCCGGAACACCCTCGGCATTGCCGTCAACACAGATGAAGTCTTTTTGGTTGTTGTGTCCGTGATATGAGGTCATTAGATACCCATGATACTCCTCCGTCCAACCAGATGGACAGTCATTCCGTGCGGGCACCATCAGCATTGAACCGCGTGACATGACGAAGCAGATCACGCATGGTGCATCATGTTCGGAAAGATTTTTCTTGAAGGGATTGAATGAATATGTTTCATACTCTGTGCCGTATACAAATCCAGAGCCTTGGCCGCTGGATTTGTACTTGTCATACTTTGGATTGTTTGGAAGGCAAAGATAATTCACTCCACCACCAGTGTGGGTATAACGTTCTCCACCAATTATACCTAACAACAAGTAGAAAAATCAACTTTAGATGATCCTGTAAACATTTTCCAAAAAACGGTTGCATGATTTTGAAATACAAGAATGTGTATTAGGGAAGAGGCCGAGTATCGTAGCCAGATTCCACAAACCTTTCATAAATTTCAGTTTGTGAAAGCAACCTATAGTTTCTGTGTTTTTTCTTTTTTCAATTTTTACCTTTGTAAACTATCTGAGCGCCACTGGGGCAAGTTGTCCTTCCCCAGCGAACATACTTCACCCCAGACTTCCCAACTCCCTCGTGTCCTTTTTCGCCTTTAGTTCCGTGAGGGCCCTTGGCACCATTTCTCCCAGTAGCTCCCAGGTCTCCTTTGGGACCATGAGGTCCTTGGTCTCCTTTGGGACCAGGTATGCCAGGTTCCCCTGCCACAGAATCAATTTATTACCGTGTTATTATTTCACATAATTATTTATTCTTTGCATAATTAATGGTCGAATTTTAAAACACAAAAAATAGATAACTTTATTTAAACATAGTTGCGCATTCAGCTACTAGATAATAAAGATATATATGCAAATAAAAGTCATAAAAAGATCAAGTGTAACGTATAAGAGTTGCATTGTAAAATGATGCGTAAAGACATTAGGTATTTACAGGCGCCTATTTATAGAGCGTTTTCACTCACGTGACCTTCAGTCCCGTGGGACTCAAACGACAAAGGCCATGGCAGCCATGTTGGTGTTCCTAACAAAAGAAGTTAATTAAAATTCTTTTGTACGGGAACACCAATATGGCGGCTATGACGTCAAGTGAAAACGCTCTATAATAAAAATTAAAATTACTACATAAAAAATTATGATAAAAAATTCTTAATTATCATGCTTTCAAAACTATTCAGTTGCACCATATTTAACATTATCTGGAAGGAAATATTAGAGATTCGAATTGAAAATCTAATCCTTTGTTTATATTTCGTTTTGCCATAATTGGGTGCATCTGTCTTCTAGAGGCCAAGCTTAACCAGCTTAATACTCTGAAGGTAGGGAGCAACTTTTAGCTTTTAAATTTAACGTTTTTATTGTACCTTGAGTCAATGAAAAGAGTACTGCATTTGCATTTGTAATATATCGTCTAAAAAATGGATATTTATTCGATAAGGGTACGTGTAAATTGAATGAATAAAAAGAATTGTGACCGAAAAAAAAAAGTACCTTTTTGCCCTATCTTCAGATCCTTTCCGTGATTTCCGCCAAACCACCCTGCGATATACATAACGAGCAAAAATCCACTTACAAACAACCTCATTTGAACTATCAGTAAAGCAAAGAAATAACCTCCTTTTATTTTAATTTCCAAACCTGTCAGTCTTGTTTAGCCGCACGCTCAGTCGACCAGTCAGTCTGGTTTATGTTGAAGACGTGTAATCGTATTAGAAAAGAGTTCAGTGCATGTTTGGTACTATGAGCATTGCCGTTTAGAGCAGTAAAACCAAAACCAAAAGTTATCACTCTGGCCAATCACAAAAGACGCAGACAATGTAATGAACCAATCAGAACTCGTAGCAAATACATGTAGCCAGCACCAAGCGCGGGAAAACGCGTGCGAGCAAGACCCGATTGGCTTTGGTGTTACTTCTGATTGGTTAATAAAGTGGCGCGAGATTTTTTAGCAAATCACAAAGCGTAGCAATGCAAAACCAAAGCAATTGCGAAATTACTTTCGACAAACCGTTTTTATACAAACCTAAAAGAAACGTGGTAAA
This sequence comes from Dendrophyllia cribrosa, assembly GCA_024195265.1. Classification (NCBI taxonomy): domain Eukaryota; kingdom Metazoa; phylum Cnidaria; class Anthozoa; order Scleractinia; family Dendrophylliidae; genus Dendrophyllia; species Dendrophyllia cribrosa. The sequence goes on from JAJLRJ010000008.1 coordinate 18,613,715, forward strand.
AAGCGACGAGTCACTTGACCTGTGTGGGAGGTGTAGCAATGCATCAAGTCTACAGATAACAGAGAAATTAAAAAGGATAATGAGGGGCACACAACGAGAAATGTTTAGGAAAACGCTTGCAATGACGTTGTTCTGTTTTTCCATTTCATTTTAGGGCCTTTAAAGAAAACTCAAAGCTAATAAAGTTTAAGCTTCGAATATTTCAGTGACATTTTTCTAAAGAAAACTCTAGTTTTTAACCTAATTTATAACGAATTTTTAAGATGAATGATGCCTTCGTTTCCGAACAGCTTTCAACCGAAACGATTCCGATTGGGTGCTCCTGTTAAGAGCTTTAGGTTCATTTGAAATAAAATTTGTGCTATATGAGCTCTATCCAGTGTTAAGGCCGATTTAATATCCCTCCGTCATTCTAATTATGATTTAAGAGGCGATTACTTATTGAATTTGCTCAAAGTAAATTCAACCAAAAATGGCCTTAAGACTTGGCGTTATTTTGCTGCAAAAATGGAATTCTTTACCTACCGGCAGCAAACAATTCATTAAGCAAATTCGTAAGCTTCACTTTGACAGCTCATAGTAGTTGGATAATTTTAAAATTTTAAATGTAAGCATGAATTTATATCATATATTTTAATATTTTTATAGCTGTAAATTCTGTTTGTTCTAAGTTTTATCCTATGTTGTGGAGTACCTGCAAACTAACTTTACAGCTAAGTATACCTTCCACGTTAAATAAAGTATTGTATTGTATTGTATTGTATTGTATTGTATTGTATTGTATTGTATTGTATTGTATTGTATTGTATTGTATTGTATTGTATGACAAAACGGAGATTATTTATGTTTGAACTGATGGAACGCTCTAATAGAAATAAAAACGGTTTAACTAGTAAAGGAAACCGTTGATAAAGTCTTGCCGTGCAGACAGCTTGAAGTCCTTGTTGTTAACTGTTCGAAATTAAAAAAACTTGTTACATAAGTATCAGCCGCTTTATTCGTCTTGTTCATCATTTTCCACATATTTTTTTTTCATTTTCAGATAAATGAGAACTGAAAAACTGTATGCATATAAGAAATCCAAATAAATCGGTATGTGTGAAACCTAACCGCCATTAGCTCGCAATTAGTTTTTTCAAAAAGTTATAACAGTCAGCTCTGAAGTAGCCTGCGTGTAGACGTCTCCTATTTCCTGCTTCAAACGAAAAAGGACGACGTCCTTTTCCGGGTGAAGCTATACATTGACAATAAAACGAAGCGTACCTTTTTTCTATAGCTTGCACTCGTTTTTCAATGTCCGTTAGATTTGGGGACGCATTATTTTTGACTGCTCTTCGCTCTCGATGCAACAACGGCTGTTTTTCTAATTCAGCGGGTTCAGTGCCATCAGAAGACAATAGATTGGCGTTTTGCTCTGCTTCTCGAGCAAGACTTTCCACAGTTTTATCCAGGGCAGAAATTTGAACCAAAATGGCACAGCATATCCATAACATAAGCAAGAAACGCGGAACAACGCGAAAGGTTACCGTTGCGGACGATTTCATCAGTTTGAATTTATAGAGATTTCCGTACAGCATAAGAAATACGCAACACACTGGCGATATCGAGGGAAATACATTGACAAAGGGATGCGAATATTTTCGCGTTTGCGACGTACATCATTTAAACAATACAAAAGTGACAACTTTTGATTATTATCGTTGAAAATGTATTTTTAAAAATATTTTTAAAGGTCAATAAGAGCGATTCCTTCCTTATTCGAAGAATTTTAAAAAGAGTACAAAAGTTTTAGTTTAAATTGGCATGTTTTGGTCGCGCAACTGCCATTTTCAGTTTTACAACGTTAAATTATAATTTATAATATAAAGCAATAACAAAGAATAAAGAAGAACACAGTTGACAATAAAACAAAAGAAATAAGACAAAAAATGTGTTATTCTTTTGTTTTATTGTCAACCATATTATTCTTAGTTACTGCTCTAACTACTGAAAACGTCCTCCCCCCCCCCCTCCCCTCTCCAAATTATTAAGGAATTGAAACAGGATTTACTGAGCGTGTGTTGGAGAAATTTTCTGAAGTGTGTGTAGTCTCATTTCAGACCCTTCGACACGGCATTGGCAAAGACAGACAAGTTATTATCTATTTCGCCTGAGGGTATATAACCGAGTAACTCATATTTGGCCCCTTTTCCTTTATGTAGACAAAGCCTTTAACGCCATTTGTTAGATGGGGGTACCGATGAAGCAGTCTGTTAGCAAAAACAGCGGGCCAAGGTGGTGGCGAGAATTGGCGAAAACACTGACTCATCTGGGACGAGAGTGAAAAGCCTCGAAATTTAGGCAGATCTGCTTAACATTACTTTTTCGGCCAGTTATACAATTCTAGACCTAAATAACCCTAGGACTAAACACATGATTTACTGATCGTCTGTATAGGAGGAAGTTTCTGAAGTTTGTTTAGTTTAATTAATTTCCGACCCTTCTACATGGCATTGTTAAAGATGGACAAGTTATTATCTATTTCGCCTGAGGGAATATAACCGAGTACCTAATCAGATTTGACCCGTTTTCCTTAATTTAGATAAAGAGTTTAACGTAATTTGTCAGATGAAGGTGAAAATAAATAAACAATCTGTTAGCAAAAACAGCAGGCCAAGGTGGTGGCGGGAATTGGCGAAAACATTCATCTGCGATGAAAGTAAAAAACCTTGAAATTTAGGCAAATCTGCGTAAGATTACTTCTTCCAGTTATACAGTTTTATATAACCCTGGGGATGGGCAAACCATGGCCCCCGTAAGGGAAGTCTGTTTTAAAGACAGTATTAATTGTAAATGGTACGAAAAATTGAAATTTACGTAACGTTAGAGCGGTGATTAAGCCGGATGCGAAAAACCAGTGGAAAACTCCTAATTCGAAGTAAAAAAACGTAAACAGTTACACGTTGATTAATTTTGGCAGTTACGTCTCCGTTGTATTGTTTGTAAAATTTAGAGTCATTATATAAGTTGTCGGTTATTAAGGAGGTAGTTAACCCTTATTTGGTGTGGAAAGAGAGTACCACTTTTCCGCCCAAGTATTCAAGCAAACTACATGAAATTTTGACACAAGGTAGAAGTTATTCAGATGAAACTTTTTATGTGTATGTGGGGAGGCCACGCCCACCCGTTGCCATAGTAACCGAGGGAAATATAAATCAACTTCCAAGCTTTTAGCAAACCTATTTCAAGAACCATTCAACAGAAAGTAATGAAACTTTCTGTACACATTAATATGACCCTAAACTGTGCAATGAGTGAAACAAATTTTCAGTCTCATCAAATCGGCAATGCGCAGGCTAAAAATAGCAAGTTTTCATAGCAACCAGCTATAATTTCAAAAGGAGTTAAAACTAGTTCACTCATTGCATAGTATACCTTAAACTAAAACAGATGTGAAAAAATCATGGAAATCCATTGCAAAATGGCAAAGATATAGCTGCAACAAGATCAAAAATCTCCGAATAGTTAATTTGGAGAAAATTGCTTCAAAAGTATGAGATATGTTGCCTGAATGCTAATTACCATAAATTACTTCCAATTTCCATTTATTTTTTCATTTACTGAGACAGCAAAAAATTATGAAAAGTCCTTTTCCGGCTAAATGAATTGGTTAAAAGAAATAAACAATGTTATAGTTCAGTTCTATTCTTGACTGGTACCCTTTGTGGAGCCACAAATTCAAAAACCGGGTCAGCGAAGGTAACCTCCACAGCTTCCTGCCTGCTAGTGCTTGGTAAATCTTTGCTGGTGGAGGGAAGAGGTTGGCTGGATTTTAAAGACTTTGCTTTTTTTCCTTTTCCAGTTGAAGTCTCTGGCTTCGAACTAAGGCCAAAAACCCCAGAACAGTAGGAGTCTTTCCCTTTTGACTTCCGCTTTGCTCGCAAGTTCTTTCTTTGTTGTCTGTACTTTGACGAAACTTTTTGTGCAGCACTTTTTATTCTCCTGCTGCCTTCTTTTCTCAAAGCTTTCAACATGTTTTGACTAGGATTTACTCCACACTGATCCATAATTATTGCTTTGTTAGCAGCTCCAGTGTTAAACACTGCTATGGTTTCACAAACCGCAATATGCACTCTTCTAACCCCAATGAAAGTAGCTTTTGAACACCTGGACCACAGAAATAATGAACACCACACCAATCTTTGATGAATGGCCCCTTTTCTGCCATGTCCCATCCACTGTAACAGCTACCTCGGCTAGTTCTAAATCATTTTCACTCACAATGCTGTCTGGATGTTCATTCTTGACTCGTTCAAATAGTCTCTCAGCAGCATCCTGCATTTGATTTTTGGCTGTTCTACAGCTACCTTCTCTTTTTGTTTCAAATGGTCATTGAATGATTTCTTGGAAACTGGAGGAGGTAACAGAAGTCAGTCAATCCCGCCTGGCCAAGTTTTTGAGAAGCCAACACAGACCTCCTTTTTACTTCATGAGCCCCTCCACCAACACCCCCCAATCTTTTGCTTGTTTTCAGTGGGGTCTCATGTTCACCTCAAAACAAGGCATTCAGCAAGTCCTTCTCTTTGACGATTGTGCTGATAAAGTTCCAGCTTTGATTGAGGATTACGACAGGAACTACAAATTGCTGCTGAAGCAATACAATCACTCAGCAATGTGGCATCTTGCAATTTGTAACCGCTGGCGACCTGGTCATTTATAGCTGATGCTACAAGGCCAACATGGTTCGCTTTTTTTCGCGTTAAAATGCCTTCATCCTCGTCATACTTTGAAAATGAAGAGTTTTAAAGTTTAAAAGCAGAAACATTCGGTCTTACCGGTAAATCTTCATTTTCACTAAGGTCGCTGTCGGCGTCTAGTCCACGGCGCCATCTTGATCTGCTTCATTCGATAACTAGGACGTTTGTTCGATCCACTTGGACCACAAAAACCCTTTCTTTTCTTTCTCCTCGCGGATCTGAATTTAACCATCTCATAAAGTAACTTATAACGATCAAAAACGTTCGATAAAACGATTCGATTTCACAACACTGACCACTCCACGCGGTTGTATCGAAAACTAAGACCCACGAAAACGAAGACCTTAGACCTAAGACCTAAAACTAAGACCTAAAACTAAGACCTAAAACTAAGACCCCCTATAATTTACCTTTTTTACCAGGGTCTTAGTTTTCGTTTTTTCGAAAACTAAGACCTAAAACTAAGACCCCCTTTTATTTCTTTAAAGGCCGTTTTTTTCTTTTTCCAAAGCCAATTTTGTTATTTCAATCCGTTATTCAGTATAAGACAACAATCAAAAACCAGAGCACGAGGGTCTACGCGAAGTCTATGGCAAAAGTCACTAAAGTCATTTTGACTAAGGCCTTTTATTTCTTTAAAGGCCGTTTTTTCTTTTTCCAAAGCCAATTTTGTTATTTCAATCCGTTATTTACTGTAAGACAAAAACCAGATGCGAAGTCTATGGCAAAGTCATTTTGACACTGCTTACCAGGGTCTTAGTTTTCGTTTTTTCGAAAACTAAGACCCCCTTTTATTTCTTTAAAGGCCGTTTTGTCAGTTCACTTGAAATGGAAGCGGCCACAGTCGATGAAAACACTGCTCAAAAGAAGCGATATTCATGTCACTATGATCGCACAATAAACAGAAAACCCTGGTTAGCTTGTAGGTTGAATGCCATGAAACAACTTGCGAGCAAAGATTCGCGCAAAGTATGAAAATCTGAAATATGATTGATTGATTGACCTGACTTCCGTTTGCGGTTTCATATTTTTGGTAATTTTGGCATCGGCTAAATTTTGTTTTTTACTCTAGTGCGACCTGGCTCTTATGCAAACAAAGTCGAGAACTAGTTCTTGTCTAGTACTTTTTCGTTTAGCCTGCGTAGCAAACGTTTCCGCGCATAACACCCAACAGAAGCCCTTGCTACGCAGGCCAGGCTATTTTTGGCGTCCAGAACTCAAAAATAAATTTGGGTGTAAGGGGTGTTAATGCTGTTATAGAAGTTCATTTTTTTAATATACTGTTTTTGTTAGTCTGCAAAAAATTACTTGAAAATTATTTCTACCGCTAGAAATAACTGAGGAAAAGTAACGGAGCATACTGGTGCAAAACACACTTCCAGCACACTTCCTTGACATACCATTATTGGACACCGTGTCAACCGGCAATTACTGTTACTGCATGTTAGGCAATTGTTACTGTTAGTAATAGTTACTGTAATAGTTACTGGTGGAATGAAATAAATCAGTTCAATTCGTGGAGTTTAGACGATGTTCCATGGTGGTGTAATTTACTGTGTTTAATTTATTCTTTTTCCAGGATTTCAGCGATGGCAATTAAAAATGTTTCCAGGCAGAATTGAAAATAAATATCCTTTCTACCTCTTGGCTTCAATTAAATTTTTCATTTGAGCTAAGTGTCTGCTCAAGTGGACCTCGAAGATAACATACTCGGGCGAGTCGCCAAGTTATATATTATGTAAGATTAAATTTTGACACATTTCCTTGGGCTTCTCATTCCTTTGATTTTCATCCATATTTTGGGACATATAGTTAATTTAACCCCCCTTCTTTTGAACGCTCGGGGTCTACCCTTGATTGAACCTAGGAGTGAAGCCGTAAAAATTGACAGGATCGCGCGTTCTTTAACGGATTGAAATAACAAAATTGGCTTTGGAAAAAGAAAAAAACGGCCTTTAAAGAAATAAAAGGCCTAAAGTCAAAATGACTTTAGTGATTTTTGCCATAGACTTCGCGTAGACCCTCGTGCTCTGGTTTTTGATTGTTGTCTTATACTGAATAACGGATTGAAATAACAAAATTGGCTTTGGAAAAAGAAAAAAACGGCCTTTAAAGAAATAAAAGGGGGTCTTAGTTTTAGGTCTTAGTTTTCGAAAAAACGAAAACTAAGACCCTGGTAAGCAGTGTCAAAATGACTTTGCCAAAGACTTCGCATCTGGTTTTTGTTTATTGTCTTACAGTAAATTGGCTTTGGAAAAAGAAAAAAAACGGCCTTTAAAGAAATAAAAAGGGGTCTTAGTTTTCGAAAAAACGAAAACTAAGACCCTGGTAAAAAAGGTAAATTATAGGGGGTCTTAGTTTTAGGTCTTAGTTTTAGGTCTTAGTTTTAGGTCTTAGTTTTAGGTCTTAGGTCTTAGGTCTTCGTTTTCGTGGGTCTTAGTTTTCGATACAACCCACTCCACGCTTCGCAAAAGGAACTGAAAGACTCGCGTTGCATCATGGGGAATGCTGAATTGTATTTTCGGTGAATTTTTGACCCAACGTTGATGGAAAAAACCCATGGCAACCATAGTAAACAAAGCATAAACAAACGGTTGCTAGGCATAATTAATTGACCCCTTCGCAATTTATTAGCCGTTTTAGGCGGTATTTTCGAAATGTTCAATTTTTTTTTAAAATTTTAAAACTTGAACAAATATACCTTTTAGAGCCCTTCCAAACAGAATTCATGAAATTTTCGACATTTTTTCCAAAATAAGAGTTGTCCATAACGACAGTGCCAGAGCCTTTGTCAGCAGGTTTAATTGTTATGTCTCGTCTTGTTGCGGATCTAGGGGAGAGGCCTGTGGAGCCCGAGGAGCCCTTTTCAATCTCTAGGCATTTTCACTCCTTCCCCCCCCCCATACGATGGAGTCATGGAGTCTGGATCCGCCAGTGAATTGGTTCTCAAAAATGCCTATTTTTTGCACCGGTAAATTGGTTTTAAGGCATGCGCTGGGACTGGGATTTGACCACTGGGATTGGACACTTAGATTCAGTGATTGTCTTTTTGTACATATATCAATAACTACTCTTGCGAGACCAGGCACTGGCTGCGGTTCCCCGCTAACAGAGTCTACTTTTCCGTTGTATTTCCCACCTGAAAATACAACAGAAAAGGACACTCTGCTAGCAGGGAATGGCTCATATGTGGTTGCATTAGAGAGTTAAGATGTCTGGTGTTTACATCAAATAGTTAACACTTCGGCACGAGGAACAAAACATAGAATTTAATATTATATAATTAACACCAGTCTTAGCTCTAATGCGACCGCTGCCACTGTTGTAGACCGAATGGAACCCACGTTTCACTGCTATCCCGCGGCTCTCGTTATCATCTCGCGTTTCACTGTTGGTTATTAATTTATTAACAATTTGAATTAATTAACGGTACAGAGAGCCGCGGGATAGCAGTGAAACGTGAGACGATAATAACAACTGCGTGACATCATTCAAAACCACATAAAATAAAGCATTGTGAAATTAACGGTCAAAGCCCGGGGGGGAGGGGCCTCCCATATCAAAATGACGGGGTGCAAGTCGTACCTTTTAGGGGTCAAAATTTGTAGATTGGTACCACTTAGGGTACTAAAATCTAAAATGACTACCGTTAGAATTATCGCGGTACCTTTTAGGGTATGAGCCGAAAAATAAGACAGAATATGACATGTGCTGTTTTAGAATTGGTACCTCTTGGGGGTAAAAATAGTTTTGAGTCACGCCCATCAAACGAGATTCTGGTACCTTTTACGGTGTTGTTCGAAAATTTCCGACCAGCACCCCCGTCATTTTTATATGGGAGTCCCCCCGGGGGTCAAAGCGCCGACACGAACATCGTTTTCGCATCGCAGAACGACTTCCATTTCACTTCGCTCCACAGCAGATTCAAGAACACAACAAGTTTTTAACTCTCATTTAATTTCCATTTGCAGTTTCCGAATGAACAATACTGAAAATAACCGTTCAATGATTTCAATTACGTTTTACTTTAATATTGTTATTCCAATTCTGTATTCATTTATACAATCACTTTGGTATTTTTAACTAAAGAAAGTAAATGTATAGCAAAGTTCGGGCTTTACTTGTTTAAAAATTTTAATCCTAATTAGTTCTTTTCATCTACTCACATTTTGCTTTTAAAAGTAAATCACAAAGTTTAGAAAATGACTGTTCAAGTTCTTTTTCAAGGTAGAGTAGATGGCCCATCTTTATGCATCTTGCCGTCACTTTGTGCACACTGCGCAAGCGAACTCTCGACCGCCGACATAAGGACCACACGGGAGGGTACCACATACGCCTTCCACAGGGTACAGCAAGATGCCAGTAAGATCCTTCTGGCTACCAGGGACAGCCTCTGCGTCCTTGTCAACACAGATGTATTCACTTCTATGGTGTTGGTAATGTTCAGACATCAGGTACCCATGATACTCCTCGGTCCAGCCAGATGGACAGTCATTCCGTGCGGGCATCATCAGCATTGAACCACGTGACTTTACGAAGCAGACAACGCAAACTGCATCACCGTTATAGATATTTTTCGTACTGAAAGGGTTGAACGTCATTTCGTATTGACTGCCGAACATGCGTGCCGAATGGCCCATACCGTTTTGGTATTTGCCATACTTTGGATTGTGTGGAAGGCAAAGGTAGTTCACGCCACCTCCCCTGTGAGTGTAAGCTTCTCCTCCCATTAATCCTAATGAAAGTTAAAAAAAATCAAGATGTTCCTAAACATTTTTATTTTTTAAACGTTTCGGTCTCGTAATTTGTGTAAAAATGTGCGGGAAAGGAAACAAGTAACTAGGCGTCTTGGGTTTTTTAAAAAAGGCTCGTAAAAGCTTACGCAGTCAATAAGATTTATATTTAAAATTCCATTTCTAAAAATACAGAACGAAGCATGCTATAAACCAAGCCAGCAGGTTTCTTTATAGATGTTCCTTTTTGTTATCTGGCACTGTAATGAAAATGTAGCCTTGATAACTGTACGGTACAATTTGTCTGTCTGTTTGTTTGTTTGTTTCAAGTTTTATAATTACACTTAGCGTAAACTGACTGGTTCGGTGTAACTTCGCTTCAGGAGGATTGAAATTTTTATTATAGTAGTTTCAAGATAAAATCATTGTTGTTATTATTTATAGCTTTAAAAAGTTTCTTTTTAAATTTTGCTATGATGTCAGCCTTTCAAAGGAAATTAGTTCTTGAATTGGACTCATTTTCTTATCCTTCTTACCTTACCTTTGTAAACTATCTGAGCACCACTAGGACATGTGGTTCGTCCCCATCGGACATACTTAACCCCAGACTTGCCGTTTTTTCCATCTTTGCCTTTTAGTCCTTTGGCTCCAGTATTTCCAGTTTTTCCAACAGCTCCCTGTTCTCCTTTGGGACCTCGAGGGCCCTTGGCTCCATCTCTACCAGAATCTCCCTTGTCTCCTTTAGATCCAGGCTTCCCCGATACCCCTGCAACAATGAGGTGAGGTAATGCGTATGCAATGAGAATATAGTACTATCGTTGAGGACAGGGAGGGATTGTCCGTAGTCTGGATTTTCACTTCGGGTTGCACGTTTTTTCAATTTTACGATTACAATTCCTCAGATAACCTTTAGAAAGCGAATTTTGCAAAATTGGTAAGATTTCAAATGTATCAATTTTTATTATAAATATTTGTTCTTCTGACATATCTTTTGCAAATATCCCATGTTTATTAAGGCTCTTTTAAAATCCTTGCGATTTTTGCAAGTTTTGTAAAATCAAGATATCTCAGTGAGTTTTCTGCCTACAATTACATTGAATTTTTTTAACATTGGTAAGTCATAGACCCGTCATAGTAGTTTTCATAAGGTTGAATTTTTTAATGCTAAAGTTAAAACTTTTTCATTGGTGTACACCAAATTACACCAAAATTTCACGTTTTGGAGTTTTCGCTATTTCGTGAATTTCGCATAGCTTTCAAGCCTTTCTGAGATCTCATTTCGCCTCTCTTCGTAAATTTTGCGAAATCCAATGTTCATAGATGCCCTTCTGGAATCTCCTCAAGTTCTTTCATGGAAATTAGATGTGCAACATTTTTTCTTACAAAAATTCGCATTCGCATTGTGTTTCTTCGAAACCTTTCTCCGATTATCGCACTTTCATAAGTTTCCGTATTATTATAAAAGCAATTGATCAGTTTAATATTTTAAATCTACCTATGTATTTGTATGTAATAATTTGTATGTAATCCTGAATTACGTATCTTAAAGTTCCACAGGTAGATTTAATGGTTTTTAAGGCTTTGCGACCAAAGTCATATCTGATAGAACCTTTTTTGTAATTTTTCTTACCCTTTGGTCCAGTTAGTCCAGGAGGGCCAGGGGGTCCCATCAATTCTTTTGCATTATATCGCCGATCCCGTCCTGAAATTAATGAATACATACAACTCATTCATTCAGTTTTAACCTTGCAGTGGCGCCCAACCCCCTCCCCCCTTGACCTCTTTATCCCCCCATATATGATCCACTACTGCATTAAATATACAAACCTAAAAGGAAGCTCAAAAGTGACGAGTCACTTGATCTGGGTTGTTGGCGCAGCAATGCATCAAGTCTACAGAAAGGTAACAGAAAACAGGAAAATGAAAAAATCACTTAGTATTTACGCCTAGAGTCATACCTATGAAGTGTTACATCGAAACGAAATCTATATTCAGCTGTGGTTTAGTGCTGTTTATTCTGTTTTCAAGGTTTTTCAACTACTTCGTTTGTAGATGAAATCACCCCTAAAGTGGAGCTATTCAAATGAAAGCTATCGTGTAGCACTTTCATTGGTGTTGTTCTGAGGCAGTTGTAACATTTGAATAGTTTGTGAATGAACAAAATCTACTTTCCTGAGGTGCTGTTTGTCTTGCAGTACAATGCTTGGTTCTATCTTATGCCTGCGGATTAAATCCCTAAGTCTGACAAATGAAAGCCAGTTAGGATCTATCTTTCGATAATTCGTACTTTCATTCATTAACTTCATTAATTCATTCTTTCTTCCTTTCATTTCTCTTTCTTTCTTTCTTTCTTTCTTTCTTTCTTTCTTTCTTATTTTGAGTTTGTGGATAGAATACTTAGGGTGACTGGTTTAAAAATGAAGCCTATTTAAGTGTACTTTCGCTTTTTATTAAGCTGTATAGAGTGTATAGGGTAGTTTGTGGTTAAAAGCTTGACGTGTCTATTGAAAGATTCATAAAAGGTTTTTTTTTTTCAGTTTTAAACGAAGTATGCACTCTCATGGAGGAGAAAACTTTAAAGGGTTTAAAATTAGAGCGTTGATAAACTTATTACTATTATTATTATTATTATTATTATTATTATTATTATTATTATTATATATTCATCATGATAAATATCACAACTCACACTAAGAGAGAATAAACTGTTGGTTTATATGGTTTTATCTCCAATTCTGAATTGCCTGTTTTTTTAGATGCAGAGCCTAGGTACGGAACAGACGGGGGATTAAATCATTTTCTGGCCTGCCAGCCGATCAGCGCGTGTCCAGTAAGAATAGTTCAGACTTCCACACAAACGATTCATAGTAGTACACACGTGAAAACTTTATATGAAATAGAATGATTATGCGCCATAGCAATTGATTTGCTTGTTACGAAGTCTTTCCAGTAAAGTAAGGCAAAGGTTTCGTATAAGTTTGATACTTGTACGTATTACATGAATTTTTAAAGAGAGATTTCTGATGGAGTAGTTGTGCTTATAGACTTATAGGAGCGTTTTGCCTGTACAATTTGCTTCTGTTTGAGTCACAAATAGCACTCAATATGTTAGTATGTTTTCATTTTATTTTAACTGTCTAATTTTTGCCGTGGCTGAAGAAATCTTCATTGTTGTTGCTTTCAGTATACATCTATTAAATACGGGCTTAATTACTCATACTTTGTGGGGGAAAATCAGCCACAAGACAAATATGGAAGATTAGAAAATAGTCTATTATTGAATGAATGAATGAATGAATGAATGAATGAATGAATGAATGAATGAATGAATGAAAGAATGAGTGAGTGAAAAAAGTATCAAGAGTATTTAGCTCGTACAGATCTAACTGAGTACACTAAAAGAAAATTCAATGTTTCTGGACGGGCACAGATTTCTCTTATAGTTTCAGTTGCTGCCATTTTTCAGGGGCACCCAATAATCAGGGAGCCGACGGCAGCGAGAACGGCACAAAACAATAGGTTTAATGCGCGAAAACAATGCCTCTGCACGTGCGTTTTGCATTTTAGTACATTTCTTTGCCGTTCCCTACAAAACAACAACGTCAGATGATCAAATTATAGGTTTTGCGGAGAACGTAAACACACGACGGTTAATTTTCCTTTCTCCATTTGAACTGGAAAGCCATCCCTTCAAATTCAGCTCCTGGACAATCCGGTCACATAAGACAAACTAAACAAATTGAAGCAACTGCAAAGTAGCTTAAGCTGTTTAGTAAAACGCTTCGAATAGCGTTCTAACGGTTCCGTTTCTATATAGGAAACTGTGTGAAAGCTAATACAATTTGATCTTTTCGTTTCTTTTAGCTGAATATTTCAGTAGCAGAAAATGTTAGGGAAACTGGAATCTTATCCACCAAATTTACTGGCTGCTTTCAACTTTCCGAAACTCCTAGCTGAAAATTATTTCGGGGGGGACAGGGGGGGTTCAAAACCTCCCGCTTCCAGTACCGCATTTTCCCGCCTCCCGTACCTTTGTGTCCCTTTGTCTCTCGACTCCCGCTTTGTTCGTTCTTGCAGAGAATTTCGACAGCTTGCGAGACACTGACACACGTGTACATGTGTCATGTCATCTCATTCATGAACTATGACAGTCACCGGAACTAATGCTGTTTTTTTCTTTAGCCCGAGTATGAATTTACGTTTTCTCGCATATAAAATTTTGTTTTAATCCCCGGAGGACGTTAAATGGAAGTCAAAAAACGTTGTTGGGCTCGCGTTTTTGACTGGATGATAAGCAGTAATAAATAACGAACGCTTGCCTTTTTGAATTTCTCTCCCACTTCCTGCCCCCGCAGAGATCCCGCTTCCCGCCCTTTCTTCTCCCGTTTCCCGTACCCCTCCCGCCCCCTGTTCTCCCGGGCTCCAGCCCCCCTGTCCCCCCCCCCCCCCCCCCCCACTATTTCGTATCCAAAACGACATTTTTATTCCTCCGAAAACAAAAGGCGTTATATTTTTCGATGTTATGAAAGTTTGAGGCGACATTATATTTAGAGCAGTTTTCATTTGAGTGGATAAAATTATAAAACCAAAAGCAAAGTAATTACTCTGACCAATCACAGCAGTCGTAAACAATCCAATGTACCAATCAGCTCGAAGCAATTACATGTCGGCGGCGCCAAGCGCGGGAAAACGCGTGCGAGCCGCAAGTCACGATTGGTTTTGGTTTTACTTCTGATTGGTCGAGAAAGTGGCGCGAGATTTTTTAGCCAATCATAAAGCGTAGCAATGCAAAACCAAAGCAATTGTGAAATTACTTTTGGCACTCAATTGAAAACTGCTGTATATTTAAGAAAACTCTAGTATTTAATCTAATTTATTACGAATTTTTAAGAGGACAAAGGTCTTCCGAACAACTTTCCACCGAAACTCAGTATTCGTTGGGTCCTTCTCACCTTCACACCTTCTCAGTTCTCCACACCAAATTCTCTAGTTCATGTAGTCATTTGTTCAACAAATTCGCATTTTTGATACTTCCGCGAAGAAAAAGAGCAAGCAAGTCAATGAATTTCCTGAATGACAGCCTCGTAATCGAAACTTAACATCTAGCTCACTTGCATTACACGTTATCGTTTATATATAATTCTTGTTCACATTTCATATGAGGGTTGAACTGAAACATTTCCCGAGAAGGTAGGAACTACATAATAAGCGTACCTTTGTTCTATCGCTTGTAGTCGTTTTTCAATGTCTTGATGGGTGGGGGTCGTGTTATTTTTAACTGCTCGTCGCTCTCGATGCAACAAGGACTGTTCTTCAGCAGCTTTAGCAACATCAGACGACAGTCGATTGGAGCTTTGCTCCTCTTCTCGACGCATAGCTTCGACATTTTCATCCATGGCGGAAATGTGAACTAAAATGGCGCAGCATAACCATAACATAGCTAAGAAACGCGGGCCAACGCGAAAGGTTGCTCCTGGCGACATTTTCATTGCGTGGTGAATTGATTGTCGTATACACCAAATTACCCTTAGTTTAACGCCAAAAAATAGAAACAACTTTCTTTCTTTCCACCGCAAGAAAATGCAATACACTGGCGATATCAATGAGAAATATCACGGAGAAAAGTGCTCGAATTTATTCGCGCTTGCGACGTACATCATTTGAACAATACAAAAATGACAACTTTCAGTTGTTATTATCTTGCAAATGAAAGAGGAAGTGGTGAAATAATTTCAAGGACTTCAAGAGTAACTAAAGTCGGGCAGTTGTTCGATTTACTCTTGAAATAAGTTGGAATATGCCGGGGCAGGTGGCATTGTCAAAGAGCATCAACCGGATCAACGCTGTTTGTTAAACAACGGTACCAGTCATCTTTATTAACGAAAAAATTGAAAACGCTCAGGCGCCAGACTAAATGCTAATTTTTAACTGCTCGTCAACATTCTAACTAGCCTCTGATTACACCAGCTGACTGACAGATTTGTAATCCTTTTTCGGTTTGGTTTCTGTGACCAGCACGTTTGATTTTATACGCATAGTTATCTTGCAAATCCCCGGGGAAGGAATACTCCTAGGAATTCATGGTGGGGGTGTGCCGCCCTGTTCTCTAAATCTTGACCCTATATCAGACCAAAACATGCCATTTTCCACACCCGTTTTCAGACCTGGCCTAAATTATGTCATAGTCGCTTGGGTTAGAACGCCAACAAAAGATTTGTTAAAATTCAGTTGGAATGATATATTTCGTTTATTTCTCTTTCTCTCTTATTCATTTGGAGTTGAAAAGACAAATACGTTTATCCGCTCTCGTGGTTCCCTTGAAAACCATACCCCGATTTTAGACCATAATGGTCAAAATCTATACCCGTTCTCAGACCAAAACGGCTCTAACACCATACCCTTTGGGGCGGTGCATACTTATATAGCTTATATAGGGGAGAATCCCCCCCCCCCCCCCCCCCCCCCCTCCCTCCCTTCCAATAACTTCAAATAACTGTCTACTGAGTTTCGGCGCAAGACCTAGGCATAATTTACTGAGCGTGCCAGTAGGACTGAGGAAAGTACGCCTCAGAAATTTGTTTCATTTAATTACAGACGCTTCTTCATTGCATTGTAAAAGAGAGCCAAGTTATTAAATGTAATTCAACCGAGAAGTTAATATTTGGCCGGCATTCCTTAATTTAGACAAACGTTTAACCTAATTTGTCGGATTGAGGTGAAAATAACTAAACAGTCTGTCAGCAAAAACAGCAGGCCAAGATGGTGGCGGGAATTGGGAAAAACACTCATTTGCGACGAGAGTGATTTAGACAAATCTGCTTAAGATTACCTCTTCGTAACACTGGGGTGGTTAAATCATGATCGTTGATTTACTCCGACACGCTTTGTGGATACGCCTGATACGCGGAAGTATATGTTCAGTTTAATTCCGATGAATGTTTCGCCATCTCATTACTGGCTATTGTACATTGAACAACCAAGTGAATAATCGAGTAGCCAATGTTTGATCAAATCGCTCAATCTGCACAAAACGCTTGCGGTAATATGGCTGAAAAATATGTAAATTGTGTCTAAAAATACTTATGTAATACACTGTCAACATGGTGATGAGAATCAAGGAAAGCGTATTAGCGACAAGAACCGAGGCCCTCGAAATTTAACTTGACAACTCTGTTTAAACATCCTTTTACACATACTAGGATAAATGTTAATGAGAGAAGACGAAAATCAAATGAACAACTACGACTGAAGTCAACTTCGTTCCTAGGTAGCTGAAGAGAGAGGACCCTTGGAACGTGAATGGACTGAAGTCTAAAGGCTGCCACGGTCTCAGATGAGCAATCATGCGAGCGTTCTAGCCCCGTGGTTTAAAAGTTGGATAACGCTATCCACCCGATTAATAACTATCCAGTAGATAAGCGTTAACAAACCAATTGCGTCACCCACTGGATAAAGATTTACCCAGTGGATAGCGCTTTGAACAACGTTTTCATTTACCTCCCTTCCACCCACTGTATGTTTTCATCTACTGCGCTTTTAAACCGGGATTTGGTTTGCGCGCGTTTTCTCGCGCTTTACACAGGACGAGTAGAATTTCGTAGGGTTCGTAATATTGTCATCTGGTAGAAACCGTTCTCTAAGCCCCTAAGTTGCGCACAAACCTGCGTTGGGTGGTCAAACGAATTCCTAACTAAACGCAATGCAAGCTGGTCAACGTAAACTTTAGAAATGCGTCACGGAGACAAACCGCTTGCATTGGGTGGCCAAACGGTCTCACAAATTGTTTGCAAGTAACAAAAAAAGTAACATTGCGCGCCCGCGCTCATTTCAAAGTTAAGATGATCAGGATTCAGTTATGAGAGTGAACTTGCGCTCACTTGTGTTTACTTGATTTAAATTGCGAAACGGTAAAAACCTTGCGTTTCTCGAACAAGGCGGAGTGGCATGTCGATACAAGTTTTTAACCTGTCAAATCGCCCTCTCCGTTTGGCCAGGGCTTTTAAAATACCCAGCACGGAAAAAGTTCTCCGTGGGATGTATTACCCGACTGCAGTAGAGAAGACCAACTTCTTTACTGCGTCTAAAGTAATAAAATTAGACCGGTTCAAGCGCAACAAGCGCTTTTGGGGTGCGCGAGCGCGAAGTACGAACAACGAACACGGAACGCGAGGGACGCGGAGAAGAGAAGAAAAGAGAGGTGATTTGTTTACATAAAAACGAGGACAAAATAAAGACAAGAAGGGATCTCTGTACAAATTTTATTCATTCAAATACAGCCATATACATCTTTCGAGGACTAGCTTTTCCAGTGTTAAACACAGTATGACTAGGTAGATTAAAACTAGTAGCAAACGGCTCCATTTGATGGAACCGACGCAACAAATGAACTACACATCCATTCCTAGAGGATATCGATACGCAAAGTCAATTAGGCTAAGGCTCCGACAAGTTTCCGATTTGGTTACGCTCAGTTTACTGCAGTTTAGATCGTTAGCTTTGATCTGATCCGTTATGAAACATGGAATGCTACAATGATCTATTTAGCCGGCTTCTCCGAATTGGTTTTATCGAGACATTTGTTGTCATTACAATCTCTATAACGCTAAGGCAAATTATAGCGGTTTTCAACTGAGTGTAGTAACACAACAGAGGCAGACAATCCAATGAACCAATCAGAACTCGAAGCCTCTGATTGGTTGAGAAAGTGGCGCGAGATTAAAATGGATCGTTCTGTTCTGCTGTAACAAAAAAATGTGGACACGTTTAAGAACTCAGCGGTTGTAAGGCGTGGTCGACATCCTCTATGGAAATTTACTTCTATCTTTCTCTATGATAATTCGCTGTTAGAGTGGTTCATGATGAAAGCTAATATAGACAACTATTTCAGTAGCTGAGTGCTGGTTTTAACACCGTGATAAGTCAGTGACGCTTTCCGGCTGTTTTCAGTGGAAGATGCTTGAAAAGCATCAAACTCCATGGTCTAAGAAAAACAAACTAGACTTTGCTAACGATTGTACAAAACATTAAGCATGGTAAAAACGCTTTTTAATTTGAATTTCAATTGGGATCTTTCTTCTAACATAGAGACTGTTTTGTAATTTAGTTTGACACCACTGAACCAAAGGTCTAGTTTGAGGATTTAATACTACTGATTTGCCACTAGCATCACAACCAGTCTTGTTTGGTGTACTAAATAGCATTGCCTGTACAAAATGCGCCTATATTGAAGTGGACGGTGGCTAATCTAAAGCTTTGGCATCAAGCGCGCTATAGACTATACTACGGGCGACGCCCACCACTACAACAATTGAAGATCGCGATACAAATTATCACTCTCTGTATCAAGATTTCTCTCAAAGTTTTAAACGATTTTAAGAAATCTTTGAAAATATATACTTACTCTCCTCTTTGGAATAAAATACGTTCAATAATCTCTTATCACAAACTTGTGTTCCCGTGTAAAAAAGTCAACGGTTAAAAATCGTAATAGCATTAGTTCACCTACTTTCCAGTTCCTAAAATAAAATCTCAAAAAGCTTCTTTTTTAATCTCTTAATCTTTGTTGGCTCCTTTACACGGGAAAACACTGAGTACAAACGTGAGGTAGAAGATAAATCTGATATAAAATTACGCATATGAATGGTCTTACGTTTAAAAATCTACTACCCGGTTGTAATCTAACTAGTCAACAAAATTCAGCGGGGATTCTCTGGGCTGTAGCTTCAGTTCTGTTCGCACAATTTTTTTTTGCTATGATTATAATACTAAGTTAAAAAGATTTAGTGATACTAATGCAAGACCAAATTAAACAAGTCAGGTCATAGTTACAACTATTAAGGAACGTAACTCAATACTCGTTCTGCAAACTTAGGATTTAAAATGAGCCACCGATTCGAGCAATCGATATTAAAACACTGGGTTTAGGTTCAAGGACTGGCTTGGCATTGACATAAGCTTAGGTAGCCACAGCGATTTCCCTTCTACGAAAAAAAAAGCACACCCCCTTGAAAGGTGAAAAGAACTTCTGCATTTCGCTAGAGTAAAATAAAGAAATGAATAAATTTGGCGGCAAGCTGATTACTTATTGCTTAGTCTCGTTCTCGGTTATCTTATGTTGGTACTGGGGGTGGATTCACGAAGCCATCCTAATTTAACAGTGGTGGGATACAAATTCTATCATAAGGGAGAGGAGGGGGGGGGGGGGGGGAGACTGAAATAGAGGGGGGGGGGGCGGGCTCGGACCACCGGTCCCTCCCCTAGATCCCCCACTGGTTAAGATGTATCCTAAGTTTTGTTTCGTAGTCATAGCTTATTCGTACTCTAACGGTAGGCTATTGTAAAGAAACAATACTTAAGACACATCTTAAATTAGGATGGCTTTGTGAATCCAGCCTCTGACTATTAAACTGTTCTTAAACAATCAAAACGAAAACCAAAGAAATAAAACTCCACAACTCTCAGAAACATTTGAGTTACTCATCGAGGAAGCGGTGAATTTGATTGAAT
This sequence comes from Dendrophyllia cribrosa, assembly GCA_024195265.1. NCBI lineage: Eukaryota > Metazoa > Cnidaria > Anthozoa > Scleractinia > Dendrophylliidae > Dendrophyllia > Dendrophyllia cribrosa. The sequence goes on from JAJLRJ010000008.1 coordinate 18,633,690, forward strand.
TGTACGTGTACACGACTTTTCATCGATGGAAAGAACAACGACATCTGATGTTGCCTGGTCCGAAAGTTAACTTATTGCACATGCGTACGTCGTCAGAGCCTGCACTCCTTTTGACAAGCACCAGGAATTGGATTCGTGGCGCTGACCTAAAAGAACGTGGACGAAAACGAAGTCGAACGCACCCTGCAGTCTTGGCAATTCAGATTCGAACTCGATACAACTGAAATGGTGCTGGAGTTAGAGAAGCACTACTTGCCTAATGACAAAATGTGAATATACTTTATGAAATAATAGATTATCAAGAAAAGCATAAGAATAAATAGAAGGTACTCGATTTCTCTGTGAGTACGCATTCAAATTTCACTTTAGAATGATGAATGAATTTATTCTTTATTTTACAGCCAGGCCATTGACGGTTGGCTCCCTCTATATCCGTCAAGTCCTGATCATTTTATCTACATGATTTGAGCACCGCAATGGGCATTTCTGCTAAGAAAACCGTACACTTTTTCTTATAGAAATTCCACTTAGCCAGCGGGAAACACAGCTAGTCAAATGAAACGCGGGCTCTCATATTCGTATTCTCGGTATTGAACTGGAACTAGCTTGCAGTCGAGGCTCATGCGGGGGAATCTTCTTCCGCATGAGCCTCCATTGGAAGCTATGTTTCGTTTAATACCAAAGTGTTAGTGAATTGATATAGTTTCCTGCGATATATAAACATAATACACGCATAATAATTTAAATGATCAGGGCTTCACTGGTACATCATCTAACTTGGCGGTTTCACCACTTTTAAATATCTACATCCGTGGATATTTGACAGGGTTATTAGAGTGGCTAAACTCCAATCTACTCGCTTCACATTCTTGGCTGTGCGCATGTGCGCGGCGCATGCTCACGAATAAAATCTTTGGATTTATTTTTTCTTTTGAGAAAACTTAAATAACTTCACTCGTTCGTCGTCTTAAACTAAAACACTACCACTGCACTTTTTTTGCTTGTTAATCTCTCGCTTATACCCGTCACTTATAAAGTGGCGGATAATTGAAGCTTAGTGAATACATTCCCTCGCAATATCAGCTTGATGCTGATATCTAAGTTTTCTCAAAGTTACGAGGAGAAGATGGAGGTAAACGGCAGACTTTTAAATCGCATTTCAAACAACTACGCTAAAATTGAAATCACTCCCGGCCCACGATCGTCTATTCAACGCTTTGTAATAAAATCTAAGGTTAAGCGTGCAGTGCAAATTATGTTGTTGATAAGGCCAATGAACAACTCAAATAAAACAAACGAAGACTGCGCACTTTAAACCTCGTTTACCTTCATCTACTTCTCGAAAAAAGTCAGTTTTTGAAACTGACAAACCAAAAGGACATTTTTTTTCACACAAACATTCAGGTCAGATAAAAAGAAAATGAATCATATAAGAGTGACATTTCATGTCAATATTACACACAGAAAAAAGAAAACTCTGAGGGGAGGGGATGAGAGAATAGCTATCCCTGTTTTCTAGTGCTATGACGCTACACGGTAGTTTAACTTGATACCCAAATATACCTTAACTATTCCTTTTCTTTGCAAGTGCAGAATTACTTCAATCGCGCCAACTTATTAGAACTTATAGTTGGCGCTGACAAGACCGCTCCTTTTACGATTATTACTAATTAAAACTAATTAAATTACTTGTAAATACGCGAGTTTTACTTTAACAATAGAATTGTCAAGGCGAAGACATTTGGTAATAAAAGGAACAAATTTTTGATTTCCAAGAAACTCTAACATACCCTTTTTTGTTCTTATTTGTTATTCAATCAGTAGAAAGGTCTCCGCTTACTGCTTATAGGAGGTTTAGTTAATTTCTACCAATTTTCCTTTATTGAAAGAGTACTGTCTACCAATATGTCAACGGCTTTGAAAATTCCTTTCATCTTCGTAACACAAAACGGAGGCACGTGATGATCATGAACTAATCACGTGTAAATTACGTCTTATCACGTGCTAATTATGTGCTTGTGTTTCAGGTACCATACAATGATACCCGAGTCATTGTGCTCTGGACTCTCAGTGGAATGAGAGTCGAGTTTAATGTATTACCTAAGATATGAAATGATTACAAGTAAAACTGACCGTGGCAACAGCCAGACAAAAAATTACCCACACCTTGTCCCGTCAAACTAATTTAAACATTTTACTGGCAAGAAATGAAATGAAAGCTTCAGGCCTTGCTAATATGATCGAGTAAATCAAAGGCATCCACTGATAAAAACCTTACACACACTAGAAATATATCAACAACTAAATTGAAATTACGATTAAAGTATTAAAAATGTTTTCATGGCGTCTTCTAATCAGATGATGTATTATTTTCATCGAAGACGCTTACGGTTGAAGTGATTACCTGAGGAAGGTTTGTAACCAAACCTGAGGGAGGCAACATCAAATAGTATCCTGATTTTGAATGGAGTGGCGTTGTTAGATCAACAGTTCCATCATGAAGAAGTCTAAAAATACAATCGAACAATATAACATAAGAACAGTTAACACCCATTTGAGAATTTCGGAATCGTTGTATTATGGCGAAAATTTATTTCAGGAAAAAAAACGTAACAATAAAAAAAAATTGGTTTGTGATCGTTTTCATTCCCACAGTGGGCAAATATATTTTTGCAAACCAATTTCGCGCCAAAACGAAAATAATTGCGCGCGAAAGAGGAAACTCTTGGGAAGACTGGGAACGGGACCGTCCCAGCTTTCGTCCCAGACCCACATCAAGAAAGTACATGGAGAATGTCAAAAGTTTGCTTTATAAAGAAGACTTCAAACCTGGTACGTACCGTTGCCCCTTCAGTGACCAACGGCAATCTGAAACATAGCGAAATAATGAAAATTAGCTTAGGGCTAACAGTATAAAAGGTAATACAACTGGGCTAACTCTACAAAGCTAAGCTTCAGCTGAAGCTTGCAAGCACATGCGCGCCACATAGCCAAACAAATAGCTGCGTACGAAGAATTCCCCGCAACTCCCGACAATTTCATTTATATGTGTTAAAATGCTTTGCAGAACGTAGCACAACACAATCGGCACTTCTGTTATTCAACGAGATGCAAATAAGTTGAGGGGATATTCCGCAGTTTAAGCTTTAGATTTGTCAAAAGAGAACTTTGTTGTTTTGGAGCTCTTTGGAGCTGTTCTTGATATAAAGAGCATTTTACAGTTTGCATTAGTTTGCATAAATCTTAATTCACAACTTTTAACAATGAGTAAACATAATTTCCCTTCCAATCAATGACCATTTTATGTTTTTTTATTAATATTATTTTGTCAAAATAGTTTGAATTGTGACACAAAACTGCATTTGTGGGCTTTATAATGGTTACTTTGTTGGGCTCTGTTGCTTTGGGGGTAATATGCAATGGGGCATTCCTTTTGTTATTGGCATCCGACTCTCCTACCACAGAAAGGACAAATGCTGACACCTTAAGTTTTTCTTGTCAGGAACTCAGAACATTAATTTTCTTTTGTTGACATGTGTGTGGAGCTGGGAGATGATCCTTTGTAATTGCATTGCATTTAATAGAAAAAAGCCCTTTGTAACAAGAACATACATTTTTTGGTGGAAACGGGTGGTGACATAAACACACCTAGCAAACAAAACCCAGTCACAAGTTTACATGTTACTCATGGCTGTAAGACAACTGCGAGCCCAAAGGGAAGGATTTGGGTTGCCCAGTGTAACAGTTGTGTTTTAAAAATTAAAGTTTTTTTTGCCTGAAGACAAACATTAGCAGCCATGAGTAACAGAGGATTTTCAGAGCACAGTCCTGTTACAAATAGTTCAAGTTGAAATGGGACTAAAAATCTTCTTTTAAAGAGTTTAAATGGGTTTTTCTGCATGTACCGGTACCCATGAACCACTCATTGTCTTCTATTGTTTGTGAGGTATTGTATTTTTGGTCTTGTTTTGCATTTGTATTATTGTCGTTCTTTGTTCCTTTTGTTTTACGTAATATGTGCTCCGGTACATGCAGAAGGAACCGTTTAAATGCAGTATAGGCGTGCAATGTATGCACATTCCAACAACTCATAAAGGAAACTTCAGTAACGTGTACAAGTTAATTTTAAACCTTATTTGTTTAAAATACTTACAATGATGCACTCCTCCGTCAGAACTGTCAAAATATAAAATTGAATGAAAGTAAGTCAAACGGATTGCATATTTATAATTTGGTAATACTGCTTGACATTTTTTGTTTTGATAAAATTTCAGATTTCTTTCAAATTTCCAAAGAAATTAATGTTGGTTGTTCATATTTTACACAGTAGTTTGGTAAATAATTTTACTGATTTACTGTTATAAACTTTTGGTGTTTTGTAGGACGAGAGGAGGCATCTACATGCAGTGTTCAAGGTATTTATGATTTTATTTTACTACAAAATGAAGATGTTAGTTATGATGACAAAAGTTTATGATAATGTTGGATAATAATTTTAATTTATGATTAGAGTTAGATTAATCTTTAAATGACATAGACACTGTACAGTTGCCAGTCTTATACCTACAAAGTAATTTCTTTTTGATAAAAAGTATATAGTTTATGATTTAATTTCATCATCAGATACAAGGCTGCTGTTGTTATGATTAATATTTTTCTTTTTGATACTTACTCAGTTGACTTGGATATATTTTCAAAAAGGAACAAAAAGCATAAAAGTAAACAAAATTATCATTTTAGCACCTGTACAACTGAAATAATATTGGATGAATTTGCAATATTATTCATACCTTAAGAACTAAGTCTGATTAATAAATTTGTGAAAAACAGCCTTCCACTGAAAGGTCCCAAACTTAAGACTACAGTGTAGCTAGTTACTCGAGTTACAATGAAATCATTCTTCAATCTCATCACAGAGATGCAGGTTTGTCAAAATCTGAGATAATTTCTAATACTGTGTTGTTCCTGTCAGCCCCAGGTTCAAGGCTGTGCCAAATTTTAAAGTAAAATTATAAGAATCCCAGAAGGTCCCTATGTGAGTTATCAATAATTTTGGGGTGTGCAGCATCAATGTTTTGTGACAAAATTTTATCTTGTTGTGCAGAGAGAAAGGTTAGTAGTGTGGGGTTACCGGGCACTGACTTGCTGAAGACTCTGTTCTTTAATGGTAATATGTTGAGACGTGATTCTATACCTCCAATTTCGGTGTATGTGAGGTATCAATCATTCAATCAACAATCAATCAATCAATCAATCAATCAATCAATCTATCTTTTATTACACAAATAAATTATTTTCAAAAATTATAGGCACCCGCAGTGTAGCATCAAGCTAATCAAGCTAATCGGTGTTTTTTCTGTTAGTAAACATTTATTATGTGACAACATCTTTAAAAATTGCTATGACTCTGAGTCTAACACTGCTGCCTATATGCCACAAACAAGCAAACTTTGATGAAAACTAAAGGAAAGCAAACAAAGGTAGTTTAGCGAAGGCAGAAAAAGTACACTTGTAGTTTTGAATTATGTTTTAATTGTCCCACAAAAAAAGTGTCTTAACTCACCGCCATGGCATGACCAAAGCCAGTAGGCTGTGGGCTAGTGGCTGTGTATCCCAAACCATCAGCTGAAGTATTAGCAGCGGAGTTGATATAGCTGCTTAGGTCCTGGACAGGTCCTGGGCTTGTCGCAGCTGTGGCAAATGCTCTCGACACTGGAGAGGGTGGAGGTGGACCAAACTGCTGAGTTGGATGGAAATTCATTCCTCCTATATGAAATATTATGATAATGTATTTAAAACTCAACAAACCAAAGTGCCAGAAGACAATATTAACATAAGACATTTTGGAAACTCAATGTTTACTACATGTAGTGAGCAAAGCTTTAATAAGGAAGAATTTATGTTAATGTACAAATTTAATAAACACCATTTGATGTGCAAGAATAGTAATAAAAAATTAATATGCATGCCCCCAACATGCCTTTAAACACCCTGTACATATCAATAAATTATTACAGGTAATTTGAAATTAATGATATCATAAATGTTACTTTTACAAAAATAGGAGAGAATTTTTGACAAAATTGTGCCAAGAAGATTGGTCAGGAGAATTATAGTGACCCAGAAAAAAGTAAATAATTTGCAAATGATCCACACTCCCAAATTTTTCACACCTTCTGTCATTTGTTTTGTTGATTGCTCCTCTTGGGCTTAAGATGTACACGTGACAAGAACATGACACGAGTGTCAGGCAACATAAATGGAGCAGTAGGCAGAAAGGACCAAGTGCATAGGGGTCCTAGGAAAAATTAGTGTGAACTAAGCAGGAAATAATTGCCTGTAGGCAGCAAAATTGCCAGCTGCCATCAATTTTGAGAGGGCTACAGACTTAGTCATGCGTTTCTCTGGAGGGTAAGTTACTAAATATAAGAAACAAAGGAGCTCTTTCAAAATTCCGTAGATTGGCTTCTCTTACCTGAGTAATCTGCATAATCCTGCATGGCTGGAGTAACTTGTGGGATGTCAGGTGGTCTGTTATGTCCTGACCGCGCCCCCTGATTATTTATGGTGGCATATTCAGCATAGTACTGCCCAGCTCCTGGTGCCCGTCGCTGATCAGCAGGGTTCATGTAACCAGTGGGATATCCAGGAAAACCTTTAAACACAAAACAATACAGCTCAACATTCAAAGTGAGAGTACAGAAAACTGTTGCCTTATGGATACTGCAAAAATGGACAAACAGTTTTATTACAGAGTTGAAGTCATATGTTAAGGTGATTTACTGAAAAAAACTCCTGTTATTGTGAACAGTCATAGTATTGGGACTTGACTAGTATACAGTTGAACCTCTACTTATGGTCACCTCTCCACAATAGCCCTCTCTCCACAACAGCCCTCTCTGCAACGGCCACCTCTATACAACAGCCACCTTTCTACAATTGCCACCTCCCTACAACGGCCACCATCTCCACAATGGTCAGCATTAGATCCCATCCGCCTAAACCACCTCAGACACTTATTGAGAATTATATAACGTAATGTCGACACTTAAAATTTTATTTTCAATAAATTTTTAAGTGTAAAAAAGAAAATCTAAAATCCCCACTCAGGATTGAACCTGTGACCTCAGCTAGGCTTAGGCTTACATAGCCTACCGTACCACAGTACCACCTAGCTTCTCGGGCAAGCAAAATAAACTCAAAATGGCCTTCCATGGTTGTTGTCCTCTTCTCATTTTCAAATGTTGAGTTGCTGGTCATCTTCACTACAGTTATCAGCCATAATTTATTTATTTATTTTACCTAATATAATGAAACTCCCATGTGTGCTTAAAGTTGTTAGCTGGCTACTAACAACAGCCCCAAGTAAGATGAGTTGTGTCACATGAGTGGTGTCAAATTACACCCCTGAGACCCTCCCCATAATGGCCACCTCTTCACAACAGCCAGTAAACGCTGTCCTCAAGGTGGCCGTTATGGAACGGTTTGGCTATGTTAAATGCATATAAACTTGGGAGAAATAGATTAAAACATTTAATATATCAATACCTAAGTTGCTGTAATTACCAAGCATTCCTGGGTAATTTCCTAGATATCCTCGTCCCTTGCCTCTCACTGGCCTGCTGTTTTGTGCCGCAAATGCTGCTGCTGCAACTGCTGGGCTGTAGCCTGCTAAGGTAATGTACCGTAATGATTTGATTTAGCACCCTCCTTCCAATAAGTGCCCTGTTTCTAATAAGCCCCCCTCCCCCTTTGAGTTCTGTGTTGTTAATAAGCACCCCCTTTCTAATAAGCACTCCCCCTTGAATACATGTACATGCTATGCCAAAAGCTATCTTATCAAAGAAAGTGACCTTAAAGACATTGAGGTACAATAGGGAATTATTTTCTGACTATACAAACCATGTTGTTCTGACTATGCCAACCGTTGTTCTGACTATGCAAATTAAACATTTTCTGTTATTTACGCTCACATGTTTTTGTCAAAAAAGAAATAACTGCCCTCCCTCGAGCTATCAAAAGTGAACAAGTGCCCTGGGTGCTGAATCGAATCATATCCCTCGCCAGATGTCTGCCCACAGGTTTAAAGTACCCATAACGTTTAATTTTTCATTTTCTCATCTGAATGTAAACACCACACAAGGAACCTCTGCGAAACAATTTCGCGCTTTGCAAAAATATTTCAAATCTTCAAAATCCTATTTTTTTTGCGGTATACCCGTCCCGCTGTTAAGAAGGCCAACGGGCTCACATGTTCCTTAATCTACGTCACAGTTCCTTTGTTTGAAGTCACAAGTTCCTTTGTTTGAAGTTATGTGTTCCTTAATCTACGTCACAGATCCTTTGTTAACCGAGAGGGACCGAGAGGAGACTAAATAATGCAAATGGTGGTCCAAAATGGCGGCAAATTTCGAAGACTTTAAAAAATGGTAAAAAATTCATGTTTTGCTGAAATCAAAAAAAAATTTCGCAGATGTTCATTACGTGACGTGTAGATTTAGATAAGAAAATAAAAAAAATAGTTATGGGCACTTTAAAACACTTCGGTGGAGAGAGACAACGTGGAGCAAAGGGGTGCAATGTAGGCCTGAAAATCATGTGTTTTGGTCTAAAAATGGACAAGGGTTTCATCAGGTGGGTTGCACACCCAAAACAAACATTTTATATAACACATTAGACAGTTCACATTTTATTTATTTCTTATTAGTTACCAGCAAATGATGTCTTGAGTATTACCTGCAAAAGGGTAGTTACCAAATCCCGGGCCAAAACCAGATGGTGGAAAACGAGGAAATCCAGGAGCAAAGGGATACACTGGAAATAAAACGTAAGTTGAATGTTAAAACTTAGTTATGATAAAAAAAAATGAAAAATATATATCTGGATATAAAGGAACAAACCACAATGTATTTCTGTGAAACCCTTTTTTAACTCCCATGAGTGCCAAAAATACAAAATTTCATTTTGTAAAATATTAAAAAACCAATGATACCATTCCAAAGTACGGCCAAAGAGGTTTTATTTGAATGGTCACACCATAGGATTTTGTTGACAGTCTCAAAAGTTAGAACTACGTAATTGACTCTGGGGGTGAAAGGGTTAAGGGGAGGGGGGGGGGGGGGGGGGGGGGGCAACCTTACCACAATGTTCAACGTTAAAGGTTTGACTTTCTAACTACGGTTGTACTAAATGTTATTTTTCCAGGTGAGCTGTTTCACCATGTGTTTCAATTAAGGTGGCTGAACACAGTTTGTGTGCGCTCTTCAATTTCAGCTGCTTACGTGAGTCAGCGCGTGCAAAGTTTTGAGAAAAACAAACGTGGCGCCTATTCAGCGATCATTTTATTTTGCTCAGCGTGGATCGCGAAAGTGTTGTTTTTCGTCTTAAAATGAAACAATTTGTTGTTTGTAAAAATGTTTGTTGAATCAATAGATAATGTATAGAACCACTGAAGAAATACACTGCCTTTTTGGTCGTTTTTGTCTTTGGATCGAGAACCCAGTCAAATGCAACGCATGCGCAGTTGACCAAAAAATTGTGACTGGATGTTTTGGCGACTTTCCTCGGAAACGTGCTAATTTCTACGAAACCACTCATTAGAATTTCACGAAATTTGGCACAATAATAGTTCCGAATATGGCGAACTCAACTGATACTAAAAATTTGAAATCTAACAGAGGAGATTTTTACAAAACGCAAATATATTAAACAACAAATTACGGAAGATCCCTCTGTCAAAATTACATGAGACTAGTGTTAACATGCGAATATTTTTACGAGTTTACTAGAGACAAATGATGGACAAAATCTAATGACTAGATTTTCTGAAAACAAACGAAACCAAATATTGCAGGCTTATTTCCAATCCACCGACCGTGTTGCCATGGCAACACCCTAAAAGCTCAACAAAAATATCAAAATATAAAGCTTGTTGCTAAATCTTATGCCTCGCCAATTTTGGGCGCCCAGTCGTAAGTGGTTTTAAAATGACAATGAATGATGCATAGGTGCAGTAAAACTGTGTTCAGCCACCTTAACCCTTTCATTCCCACATGGAGACATGTTGTGTAGTTCTAACTTTTGAGTCTGTTGACGAAATCCTATGGTGTGACCATTTAAATGAAACCTCTTTGGCAGTACTTTTGCATGGTACCATTTGTTTTCCAATATTTTACAAAATGAAATTTGGGATTTTCCTTGAATTTTGATTTTTAGCACTCTTGGAAGATAAAGGGTTACGTGTTTGGGTTACAATAGCAACACCTAGGATGAGAGAAGGGGTGCCCAGATTAAAAGTGACAGGGAGGTATGAAAATATTTTTTGAGTTTGAAATTCATGATTTTGGGACTTGACAGTGATGTGCAAAAGATATTTTTGCATATAAAATCTCAATTTTATCCTTGGTAGTATTGTTTTAGGGGAGTGAGATCATTACTAGTTTTTCAATAGGTTAATACTGTTAGCGATTTCAAGGAAGTTAAAAGGAATGGGATTTTTTTTGTGTGTGTGTTGATGCATGGAGATTTTTCTCGGTATTAAATTATGGCTTAATTCACAGTCTCGTGTTACTTTAAAACCTGATCAATACCTCCCCTGGATTTCCTTGATATCTTCGGGTCAAAATGATTAATTACCCTATAATTGTGATTATTACCCTATAATGCAAGACATCTGGTATAAAATCTATCATTTCTTAGTAAGGACTAGTTGATGATAATCCTGGTCCGGATCCTACCCAGGATTTCACCTATGCCACCTGAATCCTGGATGCGATCGGTGGGATCCTTCCTCACATTTTTACATGGGTACTTACAGAATCCACGTCCAGCCATGGCTCTACTAGCTCTGCCACGTCCACCCTGCAAACTTTGCATGACTTCTCTAGGTTGTGCTTTTTTAACCTCTGTCTGTGATCGTTAAAAACAACATGTGAATTTATATTTAGTCAGCATGTGATAGATTGTATTTTTGGCATGTCGCTATATAAAAGACGCTTTGGTCAAATAATCACTCAATCTGAAATAATCCATCAGAAAAAATATTATTTTGGATTGCCACAGCAGTTTTGGCATGATGTACTTATTTAGTACCACAGGCTTTTAAAAATTGAGTAAAGTGACATGTAAAGATTATCTGTGGCCCATGTTTTCAAGATTCTGATTTACATCTTAATATTTCTAAAAAGGCTTAAATTTCAGATTCTTTTTTAAAGTGTATATGAGAGATTTTTTTTTGGCTTGATCGAAACTACATGGTGTTCTGATAAGAAAGTCTAAAAAAGGTTTTCGATATCGATTTTTCTTCTACATGTTTTAGCTATCTAAAAACGTGAAATTTCGTGTTAAGTTGGTTACAATAACACTTAGGAAGAAAGACTGGGGATAGTCAGCTGTGACATCAATACAAGAATGCTATTTTTTTTGTTTTCTCATTTCCTTCATTTTTTTGGTGTGAGTTGCTATAACCATAGCCAACACCATGTTTCTTTCTCAGGGAATACCGAGAAACTGCCAAACTGGCATTCCTGTATTGACCCCACAGCTGACTATCTTTCTTCTTGCATGGTATTGTACCCCACCGAGGTGAAATTTCACATTTTTAGATGGCTAAAACATGGAAAAGAAAAATATTATTTACAATGAAAAATGTTTTTCGAGTTTCTTATCAGAACACCATAGATTCCACCAAGCAAGTTAAAAAACATCTGTCATATACACTTTTAAGTCTTTGAGACCATGTTAACACCAGAGAAAAATGTTTGAATGTGTGCATACATGTACGTACATGTGTGCGTGTGTACGATTAATAAAGGATAGGGCGACGTAATGAATCTATGTGTACATCTTTCCAGTGGAATCTTTGGATCCGAATACTAAAGAATCCAAATGCTCCAACTCTAAAATGTTCTCTAAAGAACCTGTCTGAATAGTCTGTATTATTATGAATCAAGAACCATCTAGTGAAATTCTCCAAAGTCCACTTTCAATCCATAAAGTAACAACAGGATCAGCTGCACCATCTTCTATTCCAACTTAGCAGGTGAGCTCATAAGTGCAGTAGTCAAGAAAAAAAGGGCTGGGAGCAGGCTTTTAGCCAGAAATTGAAAAGTGGCTGTCCTGAAGATATTTCCCATCATAAATTTTTAAAGCATTAGGTGCAATTTTCATGAATTTCTTCGAAAAGTGGGCGTCCACAGGACGCCTGGACACCCTGCTGGCTAAAAGCTTGGCTGGGAGCATAACCAGCCTATGTCAAATTTTGACATATTTCACTCACAAATTGTGTTTTTTTTAGCCAAGAAAACACCCTCTTGCTAAAGTTATGACAGGTTCATGTAAGTTAAAGTAAAAGAGAGCCAATCAGGCCAAAATGATCCATCCCTGTATTTTCATGAAAAGAAGACATCAGATAAGAAAAATCATCTCTTGCTAAAGTAATGACAGGTTCATTTAAGTTAAAATAAAAGAGAGCCAATCAGGCCAAAATGATCCTGTATTTTCATGAAAAGAGGACATAAAATTAATTAGAAAAATCATTTTGGCTACAAAGTGCACTATATCACTCACCAGGTCAAAAAATGTTTTGTTTTGAAGAATGTGGGATGCTCTGATCTAAATGAATCTCTTGTTCTTCAACTAATGTTAACCACACATTTTTTTAGCAACAGAATGCTTTTTATGGCTAAAAAATAATTTGAGAGTGAACAATTTCAAATTTCAACATAGGCTGTTTATGCCCCCAGTCCTTCATTATTACTTGTTTGAAAAAATTCGGTCTTACCTTTTTATCATTTATAACATGAAACTGCTCCTCGCACGCACTATCAGCATCGTCTTCATTTTGAAAAGTTACAAACCCAAAACCTTTAAACAGATACATGTGCATTTAAGTATTTTACCTGGCAATCAATAATTATTTTGTAGCTCGACATTAACTCATTGCTAGCAAATCAGATTGTTTATTGATGCCAAAGGCATGCCATTTTGTAATCACTTCTTTGATACTGAAACTAAATTGGACTCCACCTAGTCCTTAGTTGCCATTATATAAACCATGTGAGAAAAATGGGCGATTCCAGAAAATATCAATACCTACACCACGGATGGCTTTTTGGAATTCCAAGGGCAAAGGGAATTCCTTGAACTGGAATTCCGAAGGCATGGGGGGGGGGGGGGTTCAGGTCTGGGATTTCCAGAGCGGCAGACAAGAGTGTGTTACTTGAAAACACTAATTTTGCGGACTTTACTAGTTTGTAAATAAAGCATGGACTGACGACACTGCTGACAACCTCAGAAGCAGGATACAAGACAAGCATCGATTGATCGGGCATGTGTTAGCTTTCATTTACAGAAGAAAACCGATAAAACGTGGGTTGTACATGTACATCAAGCTCCAGAGGCCTTAACGTTGATACAAAACATTCACTCTTTTTTTTATCGTCAAAGCAGACTCACAAATTATTTAGGCCATTCAGTGCGAAACCTGGTCTTTTGGCCTAAGATGCCATTTTGAAGCATGTGGGATTGGGAGCGACTGCTGACCCTGAAGGCTCAAATTCAAGATGGCAGATATGTCAATGCACTCTATTGTAATAACCTTCTAAGTGCACACACATACATCACACAATATTCTTATTTTAATGTTCTGTACCAGTTTGAGGCATTGTGTAATGCATTTTGGAATTTGTGAAGGCAAGGGGGGGGGGGGGGGGGGGGGGGGGGGGAGGGGAGGGGGATTAAAATATGGAAGCCATCCATGGTCACTGGGTATGTATATTTTCTGGAATCACCCAATAGAAGAATTAAAAGTGATGCACTTCTTTCCAGTACAATGAACATAAACTTTTAAATTCATTTATTTAACACAAGTAAAAAAGATTACCGGTACATGTAATAAAATAATTATTGATTGAAACAGTTTTAGATTTATCATAGTAACACAATCAAAGTAAATGTAATAATGAATTTAAAAAAAAAATACAGTATGTTACCTCTATGTCTATTAGTAACTTTGTCAAACATTAGTTTGGATTCTGTCACCTACAAATGTAGGATAAAGAAGAAATCAAGATTAATGAATTGGATATCAGTGTAGGATCATAATAGAAACGTTAGGTTATTATCCTTGTCGTGACCTTTTATCAGTATGTTAAGTTAGGCGTCAACAACTTGTTGTATAGTGTATCAACATAGCTTAGGTTACAAAAATAGGCTGTTATTATGGTTGTACGTGTTCGCGAGTTAGGAAAAAGTGTAAGCGTGTTTTGTCTTTGGGGCTAACCCATTGGCCGTTGAATAAAGTTCTTTAATCAGATCGTAGTTGCTGTTCCACTTAAGAACCGTAGCTGCCTCATCAGCACAGTTGTAAAACCTCTTTAATTTGGACACCAAAGTACGGGTTTAACCCTTCAAGCCGCAATAGTAATTATCACCAAATTCCTCCTTGTAATATCAATGGTTAATCAGTCATCAGAGAGGTCATGACAGCCTCATGGCAGGTTTAAATAGGGATGGGGGAGGGGGCGCGACGAAAAAGGAGAAGGGAAGGAACGCCTGCAAAAAGAACCAGGCTATTCGCATTACGCCCACCGATTTCCTGGTAATCAAAATAAGTCAACTGTCAATACGTTCACCAAACAGAAACTGGCACACCCTTTTACACATGGCTGACTTAATGCGGGAATGTTTACCGTCCACCGTGAATTAGCCAATCGGAATTTTGCGGCCGCCAGCGACCGCAGTAATGAACAAAAGGGGATGTTTATTGCAGGTTTCCTTTTCTTCTCTCTCCCCAGTTTTCTTCTCCCCAATGCCTGCTACACTGGCTAGGTCATGAGAATTAAGGACATGTTCAACCAAGATGAGTGTTCTTGATATTTTAGCAACTTCTCCCCACTACTTCTATAAGAAATGTATGAGGACAAGAAAGGAGAATTTGTATTTTGATGTTGGGAATTAAAGTGGAGCTAACAAGAGTAGCAATTTGTGTCAGCTAACCAGAGCAGTTAACCTGGGCAATTTGGCTGTATGTGTTCAAATATGTCATAGTTATATTGGACTGAGTGGAGTACATTTCAGGGAGTAATCAGGCGAGTAATTTCAAATAATTTGTCAGTGCGTGTAGCGTGAAATTATGAGCACCATTACCCCTAAATTGTACTCCACTCAGACCAATAATTTACTAATTAATCGAACAATAACAAAATTTGACATGAAAACGTCTATGTGGGCTTCTCAAAATGTCAGGGATATTTTCTTTAAGTCTGAAACCAGGAGGGAAACAGCAAAAAGAACCCATTTACGGGCTCCTGATTCACAATGCAGGAGAATCGTGTATAAAAAACCCAAGCCTGCACACAGTAGTGAAATTAGCTGTTAGGGCTCATTGTCAATCTGCTGAAGTTTTCATGAAGATGCATTTCGCCGCACACAAAACTCATGTTAATAGCTCCCAGATTTCTACATCCTTATCCATCACAATGATGGTAACATGTGAAACCCTTTGTTCTAGCCATCCTTGGAAAACTTAAAATCATGTTCATAGCATCACCTCTGTATTGTTATTTCTCATGTGACAGTTTTGACAAATTCCAATAACCATTATGTAGATTCAGAATAAAATTTAATAGGCCATTTCCGAGTTGCCTTTAGCCTCTCTATCAAAGCGAGGCTAGGTGCGAAACCTTACATATGAAAATGAGTTTTCATCTGCATGTGAATGAAAACTCATTTTCATATGAAAGGTTGTGCACCTAGCCTTGCTTTGACAACGAGGCGTAACGTAACTCGGAAATGGCCTATTCAACAAAGAAAATACCCCAAGAGACAAATTATGCACAAATGAATTCACAAGTCTTGGGTGTATTTCTTGGGGTTACAGAAACTATTGTTAGCTTTTGTGTTGCGGTGTTGTTATTGTTTATTGAATCTTTTGTTTTATGTCATTTGATGATTGCGACATCCGCAACACAATGAAACTGCCCAAGTCTCGAACAAAGTTGTCTTTTGCATAAAGGTCCCTAAATTCCCTTTTTAGTTTAAATGCATGTAGTACTTACACTGCCAAATGTTTTAAAATAGTTTGTCAAATCATCTTCTGTAGTAGAAGCAGACACGCCACCAACAAAAATCTTTTTTGTTCTTGTAACCATCTGTGGAAATTCAATTATATTCAAAAGGTTGTGTAGATATTCTTAAGAGTACAGTACTACATGTGAATATAGTACACAGAGTGACTCGGGTACAATAGGCGTAGATGTAAACATAAATATAAACAAAAACATTAACACTGACATGAAAGTTAAGTTTTCCATGTATCAGTAAACAATATTGTAAACATATACATGTAACATGCTTAATATTTAAAAAAATTATGTATGAATTATATTTATAGAATCTTGAAATGAAGCTGAAAAATTATCCACACTGACAATGATAGCTTAGATAATATTGCACCAAAAACGATGTACACTGCTGTATTAGAAAATTTGGCCAAAACATTTTCTTGTGAGTGACAATGTGATTATTTTATATTTCACTAGAATTTGTTTAGTTATTTATAGCCATGACTAAACCCTTTGTAGAGAAGCAAAGTGACTGTTCAAAGCATAAATTTCAAGAAGCTAAGCTTGCAGCAATCTATATTAGACAAACAACAGCACCAAAAAACTACTGCTTTACATTTTCATCCACAAATCATATCACCTGACTCAAGTTTTGGCCCAGAAGGGTTTGAGACAATTTTTGAAATAAATACGAGAGGATAATATTGCAGTATAAAAATAACTTGTTAAAGGCATGTGACACTGCCCTGAAGAGTTGAAGGTCATTCAGACCGTCATTCAGGCGCACCAAACATTTTGTGCAAAAATATTGCAGATTGCGACTGAAGACAAAACAAAAACCTACAGTAAGATTGCAGTGCAACCTTTACATCATGGGACTTATAAACAGGAAGTTGATTTTCAAAGTAAATTGCAAAAGACAAAGTGTCGCCAAACTGCTGCGGCATGTCAAAGCAATGTTTGGTCTTGACTGTGCAGGATTGTCAATCACACAGTGACCCATAATTCTAGACATGTCTTTGAAATGTGAGATTAGAAAAACTTTTATGCATAATGTACAATAGCTTTGTGAAATGTCATGTAGATATTGATAAAACCGACCTGTTTCAGTGTCTGCATGGAAATTGCCTCATTATGCAAGACAATTTATCTAAATTACTGTATTTATGAAGCAAGTAGAATCTGGTGGTATTGTGTTTTGTAATTAAAAGACTGAAAAGACATTCATTTATAAGCTATCCTATCATCAAGCTAGATCTCTGGTGAAAAAATTCCACTTCAAAATTTGAACTCTTTTTCTCTTTCTGTCTTATAGATGACCTATTCCTAGGCTGTTGATTTGGAAAAATGTGGATTACAATGTACATATGTAGGGTTTCAGGGTTTTTTTTTTGGCGAACATTGCGATATTCCATGAGCAATAATTTATTGAAGGTCTTGCGTAATTTGAACATGAACAAAATATACATTAAACGTTTTCCATTGAATCTCATTGCTTACTTGTTTAAACTTGGTTGTGAAAATTTCTAACCCCTTAGAAACCTTAGAACTCCGCTGGTAAGGTTTTATAACGAGCGATTGTGGAATATATAGCATTGCAACATATCTTATGACTTGTTATAAATATTCATCATGTGATCCTTTTTGCACTGCAAACTATTCCTCGAGAGAAAGCTGTTTCAATATATTTCCTGTTGTCGTACGGCGAACGAACGGGTTTTACTTCGCTCGGGAAATCGAAATTTCATAATCGGATACAGTAGAACGTTCACATCCAGGAAGTTCAAAATAGCTGTTACAGGAAGCAACAATTTAAATCTATTTACTTTCGTGTAAAATAGGTGTGAAAAAGGACTCCGAAAACGCACTTTAAAAGCAACGAGTGGTGGAATTTGTGTAATAAATAGTCTGTTTTGTTTTCCGCTCTTTTGAAAGATGAGAGTTAATCCGACGCGCGACCCATGTCGGTAAGAGATTCTTGTCGAACTTGTGTGACACTGGGGTCACAACAGATCGTTTGCGACTCGAGCAATATTATTTCAGCTCCCGGGATAAAAACGAAACCGGGATTGCGGTGCGTTATCGAATACGGATAACCGCATTGGAAAGATAATTTGTTGAATTTAAGAATAAATAAGAAAACCTCGACGCCGAGTCGCAGACATTTCTTCAGGTGGCAATTACAGTTTCATAGACGTTCTTTTGAACACCACCTTTCCAACCTGCACCGTAGGTGCTGAAGAGATAATATGGCAGCGAGCAATAATTTATAGTATCCTTTGAAGCGATACAAAGATCCACACCTCAAGTGTTGCTTGTTTTTACCCGCAGTGACTGAAACAAACGCACCAGTTTAAAGTATAGAAAGTGTCGCACGGAAGCGCGTGTATGAAATGATCAGACACTAACCACAGTCGCAAACAGTTGTTTGTTTAACATAAAATAAATTGCGAAACCGGTCTACTCCATGTTGACATGCTAAAATACTCTCTTTAAGGCAACACAAGCTTGTAATTAACCGCTAGAATTCGTTTATTACTCGTTCAGCGAATCAGCGGTCGAAATGAAGCAAAACTTCGCGTTGGAACCGGCTTGCAGTCCCACTAGTACCATCTTTTGTTGTCATTATTGAAATGAAGTTGAAGAACCTGTAATTATTCACTTTTACTGAAAACAACCGAGGCAAGAAACATTCTACAGTGCACAACAAGGTGTTGGCGAAGCGACGGCTCGGGAAAACCCCCCAGATATCGCGTGTTGTTTGAAGGAAAATTTCGATCGCCACTCAAGCGCCTTGCCCCATAGGAGGTGAGCGGGAGCGTTGTGTCCCTCGCACACTCACTCGCTCAATTTATTTTAGAGTGGGCGTACTGACGAGACAAACAACTTGGAGCAGCAATTAACCATACAATGTTGTTTTGAGCCGTTAGCATTGAACCAAGCCGATAATAAACGCGTGTTCGAGTTCTTCCGACCTCAAAAGCCCGCCGCCTCTTGCGTGAAATGAAACTGTGCTTCGCTCGCGCAGGCTGGCTTCCGAATGTTAAATTTTCGTTTGGCGTGGCCTTGAAATGGCTAACGCTTTACAAATTACGCTCAAAATGCTTGCCTTAACAGCGTGAGACCTCAATGTGTTACTTGAGCCCTCAGCGCTTTTAAAATAAGCTCCATCGCTCAAATCGAAAGCCGCTTCGGTGCTGTTGTCAAGCAAACAATTTCCAAATCCCTGATCTTTTGATCGAGCTCCACATCACACGATACCTAAACACCTTTGCACGCTAAATTTAACGCACTTAAAATGTGGCAAGTTCTTACCTTCGGCTGAGGTCTTTTAGGCACTGCGACTTTAGGATCTATCTGCATTAAATGAATAAAGAAAATGTACAAGGTGTCAGTCGGTAGTTGGTTAAGCTCTTTTTAGTTAAAGCTGGGAGTACTTCTTAACATCACAATAGCTTCGTCGTGTGAATTAAATTTCCCTAAGACACGAACGTCGGATTAAGCGAAAATGCAACTCTACTGAAGCTAAAATGCTCTAAAATTTAGACTACAAAATAGAAACTATACCCAAGTGATGTAATCTATGGAAGGTGTATTTTGCAAGCTAAAGATTTTGTAACCACATCAAAACACGAACCGCCAGACGTGTGCAGATGGAGCGTGAAAATTGGTCTTGAACGAATCCATCTCTATGCAACGCGCAAAATAATAATTATAAAATTCTCGGTACAAACCTTTTTGTGATCGAGATCGTGTGGACCTGCTTTTAGTACCGATTCTACGGCGGCTGGATCCTCAAAAGTTACAAACCCAAACCCCCTGTAACAAGGATACAAAAACAGAAAAATCCACCTCCATTATGTTGCCTATTGCATATTTTTCAGACATGCCATTTACAATACAAAGATAATCGCGCTCGGCGTCTGTGCTGGAAGCGAAAAAAGGTGTAACATCACTAGCTGGTTTAGCATTTACCTCGATTGTTTTGTGTTTGGATCCCTCATAACCAAGCACTCCTTTAAGTCCCCATACTTGCTAAAGTAAGCCTGCAGTCCCTCTAAAACAGACGGGAAAAATGGACCGTTACGGCATAGTGAACAGCTTAACCACAACCGATTGTTTCAAACGTGACTTGATTCAGCTCATTTGTGGCCGCAGAAAAACACGAGTCGATCGCTGAAATTTGGAGAATCTACCTGTGCAGCGATAGTATTAGCGTACACGACTGTTAAAGCAATGAACAGAATGCCTTACCTGCGGTGGTCTCCCAACTCAAGCCCCCGACAAACATCTTCCTGTAAGGAAGGGGACAAGAACGTACGAGAAGCAGATGAAAATTTATGCCAAAAGAAATTCGCAATCAGTCTGAGTCACACCATCATTTCATGCCAACGAAATACGGATCGGCTGGCTGAAATTCACGGTTTGGAGACGAGAAACTTACCCCGGATCGTTCTGGAGGTCGACTTTGGAGGCTCCTGAGGGCTGTGGGCTATCCGCCTCCATTTTCCTACAACTACAACTAAACAAGAGATAGGCCAACGAATACCGACACGTGGATATTATATTCGGATTGGTTCGTGATGGGTGGTAATTTGGCGCCATTTGGAATTGGCACCTATGCCCTTGATTGATTGTGAGCTGTGGTCGTCCGTGATTGGTCCACGCAAATTTCCCTCGCGACGCCGTTAGAAGCCATCATTGAAGTGACACATGTTTGAACGTGTCCCGCCTTCCTCCTTTGTCCCTCACCAAGCCTGTCGGGCCGCCATGACTTTCATTGGACCGCGTTTATGATACCATCGAGAAACTGCCAATCACTTTGACAGCTGATTCGCCTTTAGAGACGAATAAATTATCCCGGCAGACTAAGGACTTGGTTCTTTATCTTGCAAATTTTTCGTTTAAGAACTCGAGAAACATAATAAAGCCCGCATTAATTCGAGCTGTCGTTTTTTTGGCTGCAGACGAAAGCAGCACACGACTCGATCGCCGCCCGTGAACGCCAAAGTATCCTTAAAATAAAACAGTAATTTTTTGCAAGGATCTCCTGATTAAAGTTTTTATGAGAAGGCTAGAATAAGCAATTTTGTTTACTTTGTATCGGTAAATACAACGACACAGGGCAATCTAAAATTTCTTTTTATTTGTCAAACCGAAATTGAAGACTAAAATTTAAACCATGAAACAGGTAGCGTTGAATATTTTCATCTTGTTTCTATCTGCTTTTAACCGTGTCATAGCATTATCGTTGTGTTTTTTTTTATTCCATTTAAAAAACAACGAGTTAACAGTTAAAAACTAAGAAGATACTATTGTCACTATTGTCAGTACGTAACTTTCCTGAACAAAACACATAACGTCAACATAGTATAGCACGCAAAACATTCTCTTGTGACAAGGGCTTTATTGTCACACAACCCACTACAACAACATTACAAATTCAAACAACGTGGCTGGCAGAGGAAAATAGAGCCACCATAAATGTTAAAAGAACAGTCGAAGAGATCGCTGTAGGTTTGTAAACTAAAAATCAAGGCTCAATCGCCGCTCACGACGCCTCGAAAACCTCTTATCTCCTTCACGCCCACTTCCTGTGTCGAACTTCGCACACGCACCCAATTTGAATTTCACTCCTTGAATAGGACCCAGCGTCATGCAATGTGATTCTAACTTTTGAATCTGTGGATCGAAATCGTAACTTGTGACCGCTCAAATGAAAGCTATCAAGCTGTTCTTTCCTGTGGCACTGTTTGTTTTTTTTCGTTTTCCCAAGTAGACATTGCAGCAAATTTTTCAAATTAGTAGTTTTGGCACTATTTAGATATTTAATATTAGTAGATAACGGGTTAACTATTGTTTCTTGTCCACCTTGGAAAACGTTTACACAGAAGCTGGGTGATTTATGACGTACAAAGCGTCCAAAAATCCGTTCATTATAGCAACATTATGATTAAAAAAACCGTAATTCTTAAAAAATATTTCACAATTTGCAGCAGAAACGATTTCGACACGTTTGAGAGATGCTATCATTGTTGTTGTTAATCATTAAACGATTCTGAGACCACATATATAATATGATCCAAGAAAGAGCTGTACATACAGTGGAACCCCGATAAAACAAACCCCTTAACAACGAAGATCCGGGTATAACGAACGATATTCTTCAGCCCAGTTATAGCAAAAGGTATGGATAATAATCTCAATATAACGAATCCCCGGTTATAACTGACGAACACATTTTCCCAGTCCCTTGGCATGCACTTCGTTATATCGGGGTTCCACTCTTATGTGGTTCTAGCTCCGCTGAATCTTTATATTAAATCCGGCCGTAAGTGTTACAGTTTCAACGATGGCGATGGCTATTGTTCAGTGCTTTCCTGCGGTGTTGTTTGTTTTTCAGCTGTCATTAAGTGGAGTCTTTGTTAAATTTATCAAATATTGAAAATCTCGGCTTATACAACTTCGTAGACCTCTTCGTAAGGGTTTTTTGGCTGGCAAGCAAAAAATATTGTGATAAATAAGCCTTGTTTTTAGTAAATTTGGTACCAATGTTTGTAAAGAATTGATGTTAACCGAGGAACTGTGGTGTGCTTATTTATAAGAGGGGGTACCTGTTACAACCGGGATAATGTTTTTGTTACCAAACTGATGGGCTTATAATCCGGGGGTGGGGTGAGGGGAGGGGGGGGGGGGGGGGGGGGGGGGGCTTATAACCGGGATTTTGCGGTATCAGCTGTAGACATACTGTAAGAAGCAATGAAGGGTAAAGTTCACATCGCACTACTGGTCTCTTTAACTAGATTGTTGTTCTTTAAAAACGAGAAAAGGGCGGGCAAACAGTTATGAGTCATGTATGGCTACAAGCAAAGCTCTAACTGGTGGGAAGGGTTTTTTTTTTCATCCTTCACTTCCAGGCTAAAACCCTGACTGGTGTATTTTGGTTCAAACTTTTGCATCTGTGGACGAAATCCTACAGTGTGACCCATTCAACTCAACGCTCTTAAACAGTACTTTCCTTTGGTACTGTAGTATGATTTCACACAACGAAAAATTGTATGCTAATTATGGAAATTGCCTAAATTGACATCTACCACTAATCGGTGCAATCGTGGACTTTATCCTCAAGCCACTTGTTTAGTTTTGTTGCGTAAAATCAGTTTAATATATCACACAGTCGCAGGGACGAGCGAAATCTCGTTGCTAGTTCGTGCCTGAAAATGGACTTCGTTGTGGCACAAAGTTATTGCTTCATTTCACAAATTCACAAGATGTTGACGTGCTACAAATTCTCGTACTGAAGACTCGAGAGTTTTAGAAGTTTAGCTCTTCACTCTCGTTGTCCATGCCGGATACAAAGCCACACTGTTTTTTAAAGGAATGGTGCCGCGTCCTACTTTGAGTTCCCTTTACAATATTATCTTTTGTCTCTTGTTTAGGGAAGAAAAATTCACTGAACAGGTGAATAAATAAACAATGACTTTAAAGTCATGGGCAATCGACATGGATCATTATCGTATTATTTGAATCATTAGCATAGTTTTTTTCGTTATGTGAAATCGTACAAATCATTGAATTAAGTGGAATTTAGTATTTTACTTGGTTCATTGACCTACAAGTACAGATTCATTATATTTATACTGCTTGTGGCTGACAGCGTTTACTCACTTCAAAGGAGAAAGGAGCCAATATTGAAAAAAATATCCGTCTTCGTTTAATAGCCTGAAAAATTCCCATCGCAGACTTCTAAAGTTTCACCTGTTAGTGAATCCAGTATCATCATTTTTTTTTCACCGCAAAGCTTGGGGTGGGGGGGGGGGGGGGGGGTGGGCAGTTAAGTCGACCGTGTCATGCCACGGTGTTGATACTCGCGACAATTCCGTGCTGTTAATTTCTATCGCCCGGTTTATTAGACCACCCGTCTTCATAATTTTCATTACTTAAAGTTAATTTGTCTTTTTACGTATGTGTTATCAAGTAAAAATAGCTTTAAAAAAACTTAAAAACCAATGAAATTAATAAAACTGTTCCTTAGTATAAACGAGGGTTTCTCATCGCCACCTGAAAGATGGCTGCCAGAAAATAAATGTACATCCAAGCTAGTTTCTAAAAGATTGCTTGTTTTCTTTTTAAGTGTTCTTTTCCTTCTCGACGTTGTAAACATGCTTGACAAGTTGCTACGATGTTTGAATTTTTATTTATCTACAATGGTCAGTTGCTGTACTGACTGAAAGGTGACACACCCCTGCGCGCACGGTAGAGTGATTCCCTTTCATCCGCGCGTCTTGTTTTAAGTATTTTGTTTTTAAAAGTTCACGCACCATGACAAGGAAATTAAGCTAATAAGATCTAATAATAGTGGTTTGATCGTGGCTCAAGAAGAGGTCAGTTTATTTGTAGCACCTCCATCTGAATTAGCATTTCCCACGGTTTTCAATCAACCGTTGCCTTCTTCAGACGCCCAATATCCCTCCTACTCTAGGCCTTTAACGGACGCAGTGAAGCCCGACACGCCTCAACTCTGCTCACTCTTTTAATATATTTGTTTACTGAAAATCGTAGACAGTTATTTCTGTGGAACAAAGCTAGCGGTGTACTCTTTGACAAGGCGTCTTTGTTTTGAGGCACACAGTCATCATGTGATGGCTGGTCAGTAGTAATAATCAGCCGGTCCTATAAACAATGAGGTTGTGCAGATTCTGCTCTGCTCTCCTTGAATCGGGTCACCGTTCGCTTTACGTCAGTAGCAACACTTGAATAGAAAGTGAATTGGACCGAATTCATTAGTAAGCCAGGTGAAACATGGATGCAAACTAAACATGGATTCCTCTCAAACTAACTGAGCTAAATAGCTGGCTGGTCTTGGATACGAAATGGGACTTAAAATACACTGAACGATAATCCAGTATGCGGACAAATCGTCAACATCAGCTATAACCGTTTGCGGCTTCAGTGCAGTACCTCGAATACCCCAGCCGGAGAAACTGTAGCCGTGTGCATGCAGGTGTTATTGGCATGGAAAACATGGCATACTATACTTAGAAATACATGTGAGCAATGTCATGCACTCGTTCAAACAGCTGAATTAATCCTTCACTTCACTCTTCAGAATACCCAAGCTAAAAAAATATTAGAAAAAAATTGGTGAGTTTTTTTTTTAAACTTGGGAAAGAATGAAACGCAAATAGTAACCGTGAGATAGTGTAACTCAATAGCTTTACTTTGAGTGCCGGACCAAAACAAGGGTCTTTGCTCGACGTGGAAGTAGAAGCTAGTTGTACAAAGGAACAATAGCAGCAAAAAGGTCTACTGACCTCAAACATTTTTTATGTAAAAAAAATAATAATAAAACGATGTTTGTAACGTTTTCAGTGGTAAAATGTCCATTTAACGCGGTTTTTTTTTTTACATCTTTTCTTAGAGATTTTCGCTTCCCCCACTTGGACCGGGACGAAAGCCAGACCGAAGTGAAATGGCTCGCGCGCTGCTTCCTGATAAACACACTTAGCTTGCTTATGTTTGAAATTACAACTATTACTGAAACAAAGCAGTTTGTCTCCAGATTGTTCCGATGATGCAAGGTGAGCAAAAAGCGAGATTTGTACACCCGAGTAAAACCAGTCATGAACTTTGAGTCTGTTAACTGGTAAAAGCTGGATGAGTGTTGTTTCCATGTTACCAACGTTTTGTTCCCAGAGTATTTCAACTGTGCTACGGTCAACTGAAGACCTTTCGACACAAATGGTTTTACAAGTAAACTCGGGAGGTAGAATGATGTCGCTGTCACTCGTTATTTTCACCCAAGCTAGCCAGGGGCCGAGTGTTCAGCTGTAGTACAGTAATTAATTGATTCCGGCGGCATCCGCCATGCATGTCCGCCATGAGTATTTCAACTGCAGTGGTTCCACGGTCAACTAAAGACCTCCAAAAACAAATGGTTTCACGAATAAACTCGAGAGTCAGGATGTAGCTGTTATTTTCACCAAGCTAGTCGGTCTCCGAGCGTTCAGATCAGAGTAATTAATTGATTCCAGCATCCGCCATGCATGTCAGTCGGCCATGTTGTTTTGGAACAACAAGTGCAATACGTCAGTGTTACAGATATTATTGAAACAAAGATGGTCCCACGAACGTTTTGAAGAAACCAGAGTAATAAGAAGCGATGCTTCTTTTTTAACTGAACGAGCTCAAGAAAAATGCTTCACAACTTGTGACTCTAAACTGCATGGAAATTAAAGCTCGATCATTTGCTTCGGACTCTGACAGTGTTAAAGAACGTGTTGCTGCCAGAATATTTTACCCTGGCCACCGCCAAGAAACAGGTGAATTTACAAATAAAACCGGCAGTAAACAGAGCTAGGATGTATCCGTTATGTCACCCAATTTATGGCTGTGTGTTATGCCGGCGAATTCATGATGCATCCGCCATGATCTGCAGTTCAGGAAACATGAACAATAATGCTTGGTTCACTGTTCTCAGCTGAGGCTGGCCACCTGGAGAAACATCAGATAATAAAACACTAGGGCCAGTTATTAATTAAAACGAAATCTAACTTAGACCAAGGTTGAACATAACTAAATGGACCTCCACATCTGTTTATAGTAGGTCATTTTCAGTAGGTTAATGTTTTTCTAGTCTGTGCTTAATATGCTTTCTGCGCACTGTCTACTGTAAATAACGTTAAAAACAGGGTTGGCCTTTATAATTTAGACCAGCAGAAAAAGCAATATTTTCGGGTACTGATTTACACAGTTTAATGTCCATCGTTTTATTCTTGTAAGTGCCAATGACAGTACATGTACAGAAAGAAGAAAAAGAGCCGGAGCCGGAGCACAAGCACTAACAAACCCAGGCAGTTCAAACATCGATCTGCAGGCCTGCAATTCGTACATTAATCTTTTATCTCTTATTTTGAATTTCCACATGGGAGCATGAGTTAACTGATGAAAATAAAATTCGTACCATGAAATGTATGCTCTCTCTACCATTTTATTTGGATGCTTATACTGTTAAATCAAACATTTGAGCTAATTATTTTGTGATTCAAGATGAAACGTGGAGTTAAGTGGATCTAATCGAATCTATATAATGCAAATTCAAACAAATTTTCTGCCATCGGCCCTGTTTTATTTGAAACTGAGCGTTGTCGTCATCTGAGAATTCAGTTAATCTCCGGTCTTGAAGTATTGTTATATTTTTTTTGTTTCTGTGGAGGAAATCCCAAAGTGCAGTACCTTCCTGTGCTGCTGTTTTCACACGCCAAATTTCAATAGAAAATCTCAATAAGTATGAAATAAAAGGCAGTTCTATATCTTTTGAGTCTGTGAATAAAGTCGCAAAGTGTGACAATTCAAATGAAAGCTATTGAATAGTACTTTCCTGTGGTACTGTTTATTATACTGTACAAGGTGGTTCTAACTTTTGACTCTGTGGATAAAATCCTAGTGTGACCATTCAAATGAAAGCTTCTGAGCAGTACTTTCCTGTGGTACTGTTTACTATGCTGTACAAGGTGGTTCTAACTTTTGACTCTGTGGATAAAATCCTACATTGTGACCATTCAAATGAAAGCTACTAAGCAGAACTTTCCTGTGGCACTGTTTATTATGGTGTACAAGGTGGTTCTAACTTTTGACTCTGTACTGAAACGAAACCTTAAAGTGTGACCATTCAAATACAAGCCACTGAGCAGTACTTTTCTGTGCTGCTGTTTTCACACGCCAAATTTCAATAGAAAATCTCAAGTATGAAATAAAAGGCAGTTCTATATCTTTTGAGTCTGTGAATAAAGTCGCAAAGTGTGACAATTCGAATGAAAGCTATTGAACAGTACTTTCCTGTGGTACTCTTTACTATGCTGTACAAGATGTTTCTAATTTTTGACTTTGTGGATGAAATCCCAATAAAATAAAATTTGGTGTTTTTTATTGTTTTGATCGTGGACATTCAAACACCATTTGGACACTGAACAAGTCTTGAATATAGCCTTCTCTTGAACTCATTATCTTACGAGCGAGTGAAGAGAAACTCACTTACGTTTTGTAACAAATGATGAATTGTGGCAAAAGCAATCGTTTATACAGCGTCACTTGTCTACTGACTGGCTAAGTTTTGCACAAAATTAATTTAATTTTGTTATTTTAAAATTATAAGCGGCCAGTCAGATTCATTCTGACAAAGACCACTTGAATAGATCATGATTATGGCTATGTCTACACTATACCGGATAGCTTATCATGTCGACATGAAAAATACTCCGGCCTGGTGTGAACAGAAACGACCCAGAACTGGATATTTACTTCTTTTTCAGTGGGTTTCAATTCTCGCTCCTAGTTGTTGACTTCTGCTACGGTTCGGTTCGATTGCCTGTTCACACTGCCCCAGAGAGTGGCACAAGAATCTATCCGATATGTAACGATTCACTTTCACGAGCGCCGCGTCGCAGCGGCGCTCCGGAACAAAAATCGTTCCGAAACTAGCGTTTCATGTGTGAACGAAAGGCCTATCCGGTATGACTTTCGTGCCGGCGCAAGAGCTATCCGGTATAGTGTAGACATAGCCTATATAATCGATTTCTTAAAAATATAAACACTGTGACAGTTTGGCTATTTGGTGCCACGAGTGATAAATGTTTCATCCGTAAACTTACTCTTTACTGAGATAAACTTGTGCTTGTTCGCGGGAAAGATCGAACTATTTATAGTTCACGGTCTAGTTAAGAATTGTAGTCTAGTAAACGTTTTCCTTGTTTTAATGTTGCGATCTAAACATTACAGGAATGTTGCTAAGTTCAAAAGTTTCAAAAGAAATAATAGTGTTTGGATTTTAAAATAGTTTTTTTATTGGATTATTGAATTATACTGTTTGACTGGAAATAGAAAGGCTAGTTTTGTGTAGAAATTAATTATTACTTCATTAAAAGTAATAAAGTTGTGTGTGTGCTTGAGTGATAATCGTTCTTCACTCTTTATCTTTTATAGAATGACTAGAAGCATATACGGGATAGGTGAAGTGTCACTGAGTCGCAATGTGTCAGCTACGCTTTGCTGACGAGTGTCATTGAACAAGGACGAAACAGCTGCCCACGGCTGCTTTCTAGTCTTGACCGCTAATCATGTCAGGTCTGCTAACCGTAGTGCTGTGTTGTTAAGAGATTGCAGTACCCTTTTAGGCAATTTATGGATTGTTATTTAGTTAAACAAAGAAACTAGCAAAATGTTTTAAGTTCATTATTGTAATCAGTTATTCACCCTTATTGAACAACCAGGCGTTGCTCCAAACAATAAAAAAAAAACAATTCAATGAGCGAGAACAATTGTACCTTGCAAAACAACAGAAAAACCTGCCAGTAGCCTCCGCGTAAACATAAAGGATACAAAAGACAACGCGTCTGAGTACATCGGTTTGAATCAGGCAGTGAAAAAAAAGCTTATTACGAAACTCGTATTAAATATTCTAGTTTAATTTGGCGTTGTAAAATGGTTTGGCGGATTTTTATTGATATATATTGACACTTTCAAAGGAAACAATGTGTAAGTTATCCATTGAATCAATGAAACATTTTGGCTGGAAAACAGTGTTAAAGATTTATAGGAGACCTGCTAAGAGGCCGACATTCCACAAGTTCCACAAGAGACCAACTTGAACGGTAACCACGCCTCCTGTATTCCTTAGTATGGCGCGTTAAACGATAACCACGCCTCCTGTATTCCTTGGTATGGCGCGTTAAACGGTAACCACGCCTCCTGTATTCCTTGGTATGGCGCGTTAAACGGTAACCACGCCTCCTGTATTCCGGTATGGCGCATTTTTAGTGTTAAAATTCAAAACAATTTGTAAATGAAAGGTGACCACTCGACAAATTAGAAGTACTGGATCCTTGTGAAGGATCTGATCAGCAGAAATAATTATAAACAAATAAAATGAAAGGCAGATCGTTCAGTAAGGAATATATTTTTAACCGATTAATTTTTTCAGGGTATCGGTTAAAAATATATTCCTTACTGTACGATCAGCCTTTCATTTTATTTGTTTAAAATTCAAAACCTCATTTCAAATATGCTATCAGTCTTCGTTTCCTTCTATTTCAATGTCCAATTCTTCATTTGGAATTGAACATGTAATTCATCAATTGAACAATTTCATTTCAAACAAGCTATTCTTCTATCCAAACATCCAATCACCGTTCAGCTCAAACGTGTTATTTCTTGTTTCAAAAACCGCTCTTGCGATTCAAAGCTACAGTGCTTTAATTGAAATAGGCTAGCTTGTTTGAAATGAAAGCTTGCTATTTAAGTAGAAAGATTGGAGGTTCTTATTGAAAAATAGGATTGGATGTTGAAATATGCAAATGGTATATTTGAATTAATGAACGAATTTGAACAATATTTGAATTTGGGTATTGACACTGAAAACGCGCCATATTCCCGCTGGATTTATTTAGGGATTCTTAACAACCATGGCCGGAGTTGTTCAAAGCGCGGTTAAGCTAACCCAGGGTTAACATTAGCTTTGATTCCAGTGAAATAATTAATCAAGTGGAGATTTTTCCAAAGTATTTTTGCCCTTTAGTTTGGTCTCTGACTTGTCTTCGTTTGTAACTTATAATTTTTTTTAAAACACTTCTTACAAGAGAAATTATATCATCCTCGGTTAAGTTTTAATCCTGGGTTAGCGTTAACCTGCTTTCGAACAACCGGGCCCACAAGGACAACGCCAAGGAAAACGTCAGTTAAATAATGAATTTTAGTTCTTTCAAACTAATTCACGATTGTTCCATTTCGTTCACCTTGTCTGACCAGTTAAGACAGAGAAAGAAAAATCCAATGTCGTAAATTTCAGAAAATTGCACGATAAACTGAGTTTACAATTGCACTTGTTCAAACAACTTGTGTTTTAGGGAAAAAATGTGGGATTAAATCCACTTAGCAGTAGTTTGTAAATTGTTAAACAGTTTCATTTTTTAATTAAAAAACTTAATAAACAACACTTTGAGAAATGCGTTGAAAATAATCATAATAATTGTCCCAGCCGGAACTTATCTTTCCTGGGAGTTTTTTGTCAGGCAAGCTTCAATGAAACCTGCAACGCCACGTGGTTATTAAGAAGCTGCATGCGCTGGTACCCTTATAACTGTCAAATATTGAATTAAATAACTCCACGTACAAACAAACGAGTTTAGACTTTTCGATTAATTTTTGGGGGACTTGGACATGTTTATTTTCGGTGTTAACATTGTAACCTCGTTATTTACTTCTATAATTGTTAATCATTCATGGTAACAAACGTTTTGTAGGACGATCAGAAAATCAGGAATAAAAGATAGGTCGACGAACTGCACGCGAACCGCACGCGAAAATGCCACCCGACGGGGCTATCCCTGAGGGATACGAGGGAATCTCATAGTCGAAGGGCCTCTTCGCATCAGACCCGGGAACTAGGTTGGCCCAGTAAGCGGGACCAAATTTTGTCGTTCGTTCATACGGAAAATTTCAGCTTAGTTACCCTGATGAAATTGTGTGTATATACGTGATAGTGTGCACGAAAATATTAGCCCATGATTCTGAAAGTTATTGTTTCTTTTAAACTTATTCAGCATCAATAATAGGGCGGAGCTGATGCTAAACTCTCAATTCTTCTCACATTAAGGAGATGAGGCGAGATCTCGGTAACCGGGCCAGCCCGCCTTCTCACATTAAGGAGATGAGGCGAGATCTCGGTAATCGGGCCAGCCCGCCTTCTCACATTAAGGAGATGAGGCGAGATCTCGGTAACCGGGCCAGCCCGCCTTCTCACATTAAGGAGATGAGGCGAGATCTCGGTAATCGGGCCAGCCCGCCTTCTCACATTAAGGAGATGAGGCGAGATCTCGGTAACCGGGCCAGCCCGCCTTCTCACATTAAGGAGATGAGGCGAGATCTCGGTAATCGGGCCAGCCCGCCTTCTCACATTAAGGAGATGAGGCGAGATCTCGGTAATCGGGCCAGCCCGCCTTCTCACATTAAGGAGATGAGGCGAGATCTCGGTAACCGGGCCAGCCTTGTCAACCGGGCTAATTTTAAGACGCCCTTAATGGGTTATTAGTGTAAGGATATCAGTAGCATCACAGTTTACGTTGTAGATGGAAAAAGAAAGTTATAAGACGTCGGAAAACACAATAAGCCATCATGATTGCATTGTGAGAAGGATATGATGTTCATAGTGTCACGAGCGTGGGACACTAAGAAAAAAATCTAAGTCCCTGACAGGATTCAAACCTATTACCTTCCGTACACCGGTCGGATGCTCTAACCACTGAGCTACGAGAGACTCGTGGCGAACCAGGCCATATACTAGGTTCACACACGGTCGGATGCTCTAACCAGTGAGCTACGAGAGACTCGTGGCGAACCAGGCCATATACTAGGTTCATGTATGACATGCGTCCTGTGTACTGATAGGATCAGCAATGTCGAAAGCGTCAGCCTAAGCTGGTATACCGTGGGGGGACCCGTGGTGGCCAAAGGCTTTTCTCGCGCTCTCATCTCTCTTATAGTTACACACCTCTCGCCACTTTTTTTTTAAATTTATCCGATCCGATTGTTATCAGTGTTGTGTTGGCAGAGAGGAGAAGCACTTAGCTAATGTACTGAGAAGCTAATGCTTGGATAGAGCCGATATCATGAACTGCAGCTGGTGAAAGCAGTTCCGCGATTTATCCAAACACGTGCTTTTATATATTGGCCTCAATATGGCAAGTTAAAAAGCTTTAAGGGCATCTGATAAGTAGACTGTGTTCACTATTGTCTGGTCGCATGGCATTGTTTCTTCGAAGAATGACTTTTTCTTTTCTGGAAGCTCAAAGGGGAAAGACCTGATAAGTCATGGGGAGCTCTCACGGAGAGCGAAAATGTTATATACAAAACATTTTCGGCCCATCGAACCTTATTATTTTTAAAGATGGGGGAGGGGTGGGCCCCTCCAGGGGAGGAGTGGACCCCTTCTCCAAATCCGCCACGATTGCATTCAAAACAAGGCATAAAATAGAGATGGGGATATGTATTAGTTCTTCGATAAAACTTCCGTCTCTGCCTTTTTTAAGGCGGCTGAGTTAAAAATTAGGCTTAGTCTCAATTCAAAGGCTCGTAATGACCTGTGTTGACTTCAACGTTCAAAGGCTTTGATATATAGTTGAACCTCTCTAATATGGACGTCAAAGGGACAGGGCCAAGTGTCCGTAGTACGGAGAGAAGAGGTGTGTCCGCATCAGTATAAAAGTAAGGGATATGACGTCCTATCTAGGGCTTTGATATATAGCTGAACCTCTCTAATATGGACGTCAAAAGGAACAGGGCCAAGTGTCCGTAGTACGGAGAGAAGAGGTGTGTCCGCATCAGTATAAAAGTAAGGGATATGACGTCCTAACTAGGGCTTTGATATATAGCTGAACCTCTCTAATATGAAAACCAAAGAGACAGAACCGTGTCCGTAGTTCGGAGAGAAGTGACCGCACAAAGGAATATAAGTGACGTTCTTTGAAAAGCTCAACCATACCGTTCCAAACGGTCTAAACTCGTCTTTAAGTTGTTATTAATTTCAACGTCTGTTTTCCTTAACGCAAATTATATCGCTTGTAATCGAAAATTAGTGTAATTGTATCACAGATAATTGTTTATTTGCGTTTGGTGTAGCCTCTTCCAGGCGTTCAGTTAGTGGGGCGCGAAAGAAAAATCGGGCGCAGCCCAGCCTCCCCTCGTTTTTTTTCTCCTGCGCCCGATTTTTCTTTCGGAATTTTTTTTTTAGGTTTTTTGGATTATTCATTGGAGCCCCGCGGTAAATGTCATGGATCCCTGGAACCCTGATATTTTTTTACTTGGAGCACTGGAGAGCCCCACGTTTAACATATCGAACTTTGGGTTTGATTTTAGGTAGACAATGGGACGCCGTTAATCTCCATTTATGGTCATTTTTATTGTTTGCCGTTATCAGGCTCTTTTGTTTGTGGAACAAAGGTCTGAAGGAACCGACGATTAGCCAATTTTCCGACCGCGAAATTCGAAATCTTCGATTAATGACCGGTGTGACAAAGTCAACTCTTCTGGGAGTGGGGTAAGGGAATAATTGTTGAGAACAACGACGGATTAACAGGGTGTCGGAAGGGAGATTTGTGACCAGGGGAGAGGGGTGTGGATAGTTTACGTCTGCGCCGTCAAGTAACTTAACGTTTTAAGACTACCGCGAAATTAAACTGGAGAGAAGCTCAAAAGGGCGAGGTTTTTTTCAATACGAGTCGAAAAGCGCAAAACGATTTTAACTTAAAATCCTTCAAGATTAACTGATATTCGTTCAAGAACAGAAAACTGAACCGAAGTAAGAAATTTATGTCCTGTAGTGATACTCCTATTTACATTTCCCCAATTCAAAGAAATCGCTTTCTCTATTGGTGCTATGCAATTGTGCGCGGGATTAGCAGAGCGAGTTTACAACTAACTGTTGATGAATAAACCTCGTTCAGTGCATTAAATCCTAAGCGTCTTTAAAATTTACGCGCTGTTGCGTTACTGTTCTAGCGGCTTTGTTTCTTAATCGTCCACCATAACATTGTTGACAATAATCGGCTGACAAAGCCGGAAAAGTCTGATGTTCGTCTGAGAAGGGTAAAACGTCTCAAGCCGTGGCATTATTTTTGTTTTATGTTCATGACTTGAATGGCTAAAGAAAAATAGCTCGTAAGCAAGTGAGTGTTATTATCGGGCAGGGCAGGATAAAATAAAATCTCTTCAGCTGTCATATTAGATATCTTCTGATAACTTCAGATGTTCCACAGCCGTACAATACGAACACGCAGTCAATACCTGTCGATATGCCTGCATTGTACAGTCGGGGTTATAGCGTGCCTACATCCCGGGGGGGGGGGGGGGGGGGGGGGTACTCCCATATATGAGCTATATAGGTATGTGCCGCTGTGAAGGGTATGGTTTTCAGGCAGTTTAGTCTGGGATAGGGTATAGTAATCAGAGGTTTTTGGTCTAGAATGGGGGATCATTTTCCGCGAAACTGACCAGTTGCGTGAAGAATTTAGTTTAGACAAGGTTTTACTGGCAAATGGCATTTATAAATCGGTACCCCTGGCATCTTAGATTATGATTGTGAACGAGTTTCTGGAAAATAGCGAGTCTGGAATAGGTCTAGGATAGGATAGGGTTTTTCGGTGTTTAGTCTAGAATAGGGTTGCAAAATTCAGCTAAAATGGTCTAGTATAGTTTAAGGGTCTCAGAGTCCCAGCGGCACATCCCCGCCCAAAAATTTGCCGAGTACCCCCCCGCCCCGGGGCCTACATTCACACGCCTCACAAATGTGCAAATCGTTTTAACCATAGTTAATCGAGGGACTGGTTATGACCGGTTATGAAACCTTGCAGACTTCAATGGCGATAACAAAGGAGCTACAATTTATGTTGAACCGTACTTGACCGTGCACACCTTTTGTTTTTTAATCACATGCTGTGACTGAATTTCTATTGATCAGTTACTCGAACAAAAGTTCAACATCTATTGTGCTGCGCACGGTCAAGGCCGAAAAACGATAACAAAAACATCGAACAAAGAGATTGCTCAGGTTTCATGACCATTGTACTTCATTTACTTTGTTTTAACCAAGCAGAATAGACGCACAATGACCTGGATTGCGTACGTGAAGGCTTTTGTCATAGCTTACTATACCAACAAGGATATTTTGTAGTTTTAATTAAATTGCAGACGTTTTTTTTTTCCTTTTTACCGCATATGTTCTCCACCCAACTTGAACCAGGTCAGTTGTCTTGTTTCTCACAAGTTATGTCTGCAAAAAATTCCCGCTGCTATTTGGCGTAGAATCTCAGTTGGAAATATATGTTCAAACCACGTTGCTCAGGTTCAAGTCAGTCATTGTGACAAATTTTATTCTTTCTATTGTTTTTCTAGCTGAGGTTTCTAACCGTGAACAAACGCAATTTTATGAAAACACTCCATCTATTTCGTTCATGAATAATCAAGATACTTTATTTATCTCTATTTCACACAAACTGGTATTTCGTTGAGGTATCAAGAAGCCAAAACCACCCTTACAATGTTCTAAATCAGTTAAAGTAAGCAGGGCTGATACTACGTAGAACTTTTAACGTGACCACGACATGATAGAGCCCAATTGAAAGCCAAAATGCAACCGTGGATAACTGTTTCGACCTGGTTGGATCTCGTCAGTACTGCGTAGCAGCAAAAAGATAGAGAAAGCAGCGCGGACGCTGTCTACCAAATTGCACGTGGTGATGACCTCAGATGAGCTCAAATTCAAATGTTTGTCAACTGGCCAACGTCACATCGCGTGACCATGAGCCATAGGCAAAGAATTTGAAATATCATGTCGTTGTCGCGATAAAGAAAGTGATGTTAGACATATAAACCATCCTTCAGCGATTACATGGCCAAATCCATTTTAAGGTGGCTCACAACAGTTACCAGAATTTTCCATCACCTATACTTTGATGGATCAATACTATAATTCTTTATCAGTTGATGCTTCAATAATGGTATCAAACAAATTCCCAATCATTGGTGAACACGTTGTGGTCTCTTTTATGATGGAACAGGTTACCATGGTAACAGTATAACCTGTCATAGACACCCTTAATTTTAGCTTTACATGCTTATAACTAAAAAACGAGCTGGATGACCCCCATTTTTTATTTTAAATTTAAGGTGGCTCTGAACCCTATGTACAGAATTTGTTTAAACTTTGCAAAAAGTTGTATCTTAAAGGGGCTATGTCGCGAGGTTTCGCCTAATTTTAGTAACTTTAATTTAAACTTTTATCTGTCAAAATTATTTTGTTCGCTGATACGAAACAGGACTCGAAACGGAACCAGTGGTCACGTACACACGAGGTATTGCTTCTTTTGATTTAAGTCCAACAATTTCATCGCTCTTTTCTCAAGCGAAACAAAATCAGAAAAATGTTAGGTTTGTCTGTGGCGGTAAAGAAGTACAAAGCGAAGACTCTGGTACCATGTTAATATGCTGAAGTGTACTATATTTAGCCAACAGAGAAGAAGAACCTTCGTCCATGACATTCCATAGTCAACTGATTTCTATCGCTGCTCGTACATATTGAGAAATTTAGCCGTACGATTTCAGAATCGGGAAAAATAACCGGACGAAAATCAAGACAAATAGATTATTTACGTATGTGAAAAATCTGAGACCATTTGGTGAACACAGCACTGCAGGATTGAATGGATTCGACGATGATGGCGTAAACTTGAAAAACAGCCACCGGACGTTTTTCAAGATTGTAGCTTGCGTGACACCTCGCGACATAGCCTCTTTAACATGCCAATTACAATTCGATGATAAAAAATGGGGGTCATCCAGCTCGTTTTTAGTTATAAGCACGTAAAGCTAAAATTAAAGACGTGTCTTTAACAGGTTATACTGTTACTATGGTAACCTGTTACATCATAAAAAGAGACCACAACTTGTTCACCAATGATTGGGCATTTGTTTGATACCATTATTGAAGCATCAACTGATAAAGAATTATAGTATTGATCCATCAAAGTATAGGTGATGGAAAATTGTGTGAACTGTTGTGAGCCACCTTAAAAATATGCAGCATATAGGATCTGAGAAGATCTACGGTCCCAAATAAAACAATTGAATAAGAAGCAAAGGACCACGAACGAAAATACTGCTGGAGTGCGTAGGATCTAGAGAAGATCTATCTTCTCCAGATCCTACGTACACCAGCAGCATTTTGCTTCTTATTTAAATCAGAATAGTAGTTCAATAGTACATTTGTAGCTTGACAGCTTGATTAACGTTTCTGTCCGATTTTTGCTTTAGTTGTGGAACCTAAAAAATAAGAAATACAAAAAGTTCCTCGGTGAAAACCAAACAAAGTAAACCAAGTAAAACACTCGCTCATAAACCCTGGAAACCGGTCCTAACAACCAGGGAAGGGAGAGTTATTAGTGGCCCTTAAACCTTGTATGAAAAATCCTTGGGACTTAACCGCGATCAAACGAGAGAAATTTGCAAAAGTTAAGCAAAGTACTTTAAAGTTAAGGTTGTCATTTTCACTGTTTAAAGTTTAATATATTGCCAATACACTGTCAATTTACCAAACGTTTTGACAGTTTACTAAAAAAAGGTTCTAAGCGTTTAAAAACTGTGAACTGCAGAATTGTCGGCGCCGTTTGCCAACATAATTTCGATCAGGCGCAAAGAGTTTTCAACGGAAAAAAGCTCATCATTTTGAGAAAAATTAAAAGATAGTAACGTCAACTAATTTTTTTATACATCCTTGCCCATATTTCTATTTAATATTAAATAAAATCCCACTAAGTAAAACGAAAAAAAAGTTTGAAAGTTTGACCGCGGTGGACCTTGGGACAGGGATCCCATATAAAAGTGACGGGGGTGATCATCGTACCTTTTTGTGAAAAATTCGTGGTTTGGAACCACTAAGAATCACTTAACTCTTTAACTCCCAAGAGCCATTTGAATGATCACACCATAGGATTTCATCCACAGACTCAAAAGTTAGAACTACACTACATGTCTCCATAATTGACTCTGGGAGTGAAAGGGTTAAGGTCTTTCAATCGAAAATGACCACTGTCCGAGTTATTAGGGACCTTTAGATTTGAGTACGAGATTGAGTACGAGTACGACTTTCGAATTTCAAACCAGCCACGGCCCCAGAACTGTCGGTCCTTCTTGTTGCATACCAGTGGATAAGGAAGCTTTAGGAATGAGATTGTTGTAATAGGTGATTATCTAAAGTACGAAAACTAGATTTGAAAAGTCGTACTCGTACTCAATCTCGTACTCGTAGTCCGATCTAAAGTTCCCTACTATGATACCTGTTAGGGTATTAGAGCAGTTTTCAATTGAGTGTCGAAAGTAATTGCACAATTGCTTTGGTTTTGCATTGCTACGCTTTGTGATTGGCTAAAAATCTCGCGCCACTTTCTCAACCAATCAGAAGTAAAACCAAAACCAATCGTGACTTGCTCGCACGCGTTTTCCCGCTCTTGACGCCGGCGACATGTAATTGCTTCGAGCTCTGATTGGTTCATTGGATTGTTTACGACTTGCTGTGATTGGTCAGAGTA
This sequence comes from Dendrophyllia cribrosa, assembly GCA_024195265.1. Lineage (NCBI taxonomy): Eukaryota > Metazoa > Cnidaria > Anthozoa > Scleractinia > Dendrophylliidae > Dendrophyllia > Dendrophyllia cribrosa. The sequence goes on from JAJLRJ010000008.1 coordinate 18,672,886, forward strand.
ATTACTTTGGTTTTGGTTTTACGACACTCAATTGAAAACTGCTCTAAACCAGAAAAAAAATATGATGACAAGAACAACTTTTGAGATATAATTGGTATCTCTTAGGGGTAAAAATTAATGGAGCCACACCCACAAAACGGGTCAGTTTTTTGATACCTTTTAGGGGTTCCTTTTAAAATTTACGACGATCGGCAATTTTTATGTGGGAGTCTCTTCTGCCTGGGGTGGAAGAGATTATTATCAATTATTGGACGAGGTTGAGAAAAATGTCGTGATTTTTCAGTGACGAGCAGATCAATTATTTACCAAAGCCGAAGGCTGAAGCAAATAATTGATTTGCAAGACACTGACAAATCACGATATTTTGCGATAGCCGAGTACAATAATTGCATTATCATTCGATCACCGAGTTTGGTTTTCAACTTAATATTTATTCTAATAACTGCTAAAACAGAAGAAATCGGGCTGCCATTGTGGAGGACGGGAGCAGAACAATTATTCGCAGCAAACAACTTTGCACCGTTGTACGCATGAGCAGAATTATTCGTAGGCAGTTATTCGCAGGTCACGTGGTGGGCTCTCGGCCAATGATAAGGAAGAAAAAAATGCATCGAATAATGATTCTTACTCGATTATAGCAACTTGTTGATGATCCCTTTCCACTGTTCCTCACTCCACTTTGTTGACACATCACCAGCAACAAACATCCCATTTATGAAGAAGGTTGGCGTGCTTAACACCCCCTCTTCAAAAATAAAGCAGTTATTAAACAATTAGAATACGATTTCCGGTCAGATGAAAAGCATTACGACAAACAAACCATTGCAATAAGGAGAATATTGTTCAACTGTTTGAAAGTTCTCACTAAGTAATGTTCCATTTGCTTTTATCTAGCAGTTCCAGGCCCTGCACCAGTTTTGTTCCCTAAGCGTCACAAATGGTCAAACTAGTTCCAGATTCTATCTGTAAATTGGAGTGAAAAGTTGCGCAAAATGTAATTTCTGACGACTGAGTGACGTAGGAACGAATTAAGCAGAAATTATTATTCTGACGGCACGGCATAGAGGCTCGCGTGTCCTCATGGGACAGTTCAGGACCATATAAGGTAATTATATGTATAAGGTAATTCAGGACTATATAAGGTAATTTCTGACGACTGAGTGACGTAGAAACGAATTAAGCAAAAATTATTATTCTGACGGCACGGCATAGAGGCTCGCGTGTCCTCATGGGACTACATAAGGTTTTGGCGGGAGATATGTATCATTCTACGTCGGTCAGTCTTCTGCAACGTTATCTCTTTTCTTTTTCTTTTTCGATTAAGTTTCAGTCTTTCAAATAGGTTTGATACTGTATTATAGCAAAAATATTTGGAAATGTTATCATTTGTCAGTTGTACCGCTGCCTCCGAGGTCCAGTGCCACTGCACTTTTATAGGGGGATATACGTTTCCGCAATTTTTGGCCACTTCTAAAGGGTGGATTTTAGTGGTTTTTCACGGTATCTGGCGTGGCACAATTTTCTGTAATTTAAATGTAAATTAAAATGTAATTTACAAGGTCAGGAGAATGTAAAGAATATGTTAGCAGGATACATCCATCAGATGACTCATCATATCCATCAGATGATTGACTGGCTCATCCTCGATAAACTCATTTCACATTGAATGTCTCGTTTTAGTGGAGTCAGAATGAGAACTTCCCAATCGAGCGTTTTGCTTAACATTTGCACAGACCGTTTTCCTATGTATAAATTTAAAATATAAATAAAAAACTTTATTGAATCTCCCAATCAGGGTTTTTCAGACCCAACGTACATAAACATATAAATAATTCATAAGGTAAGTGAAACATTAAATAAAAATATGTCAAACACTCGTATATATCTATTACACTTGCAGCCAGTCATCGAAAGGTTTATTTTCTTATTACTGACGAATGTTCTGGCAAAATGTTGCTGAAATCTTGACACTGGTAACTTCGCTTCGTTTACGTTATACAAAGAGGAAATTCAATTCTTGTGTTGAAACGTGGTTTACAATTTAACTGAAAGGTGAGATCAAACGTCAGAATGTAAAGGTACAAATGGCAACCGCTATGGGTCCATTCATGAGCTTACCCGCACACACACCCAACCCATGAAAGAACGTGAACAGGAACAACAGATCACTATGATACCCTCCGGGGACTTTAACGTCCCCTAACAGTTTAATATGAGACGTTGCAGAAGACAAGGCCATCACCGCCCAATAACGTGATCCTGTCAGTGATACCGTAGAGTTCCGAAAGTAGCGGCCCCGTTACTTTCGGAATTTGCAGCCGTAAGGGGCCGCAACTTTCGGGTAGCCGCTTCTTTCGGGTAGCCGTTACTTTCGGAATTTGCAGCCGTAAGGGACCGCAACTTTCGGGGAGTTGCTTCTTTCGGGTAGCCGTTACTTTCGGGCACCTAAAATACGTGAATAATTAAAAAATAATGATAAACTAGAAGTAATCACAGATTAAAGTGCGTCTCCTTAGGTACCTCGTTGTGAAATGGCATTCGTGTTTCAAGCATGTTTCTGGTTCAAAACACGCGCTAAGCATGCTGGATACTATTGTGACGTTTCAAGATGGCGCAGATTTGGTACAGACACATTTCTCGATTCGTTCCGTCTAGACGACGCGCTAAGCATGCTGGATACTATTGTGACGTTTCAAGATGGCGCAGATTTGGTACCGACACTTTTCTCGATTCGTTCCGCCAAGCCGACAAGATTAGGAAGCGTCTCCTTCGTCGACGCAACAACCGCGGAATAAGCATAATGTTACTTTAATTCTCTCTTTTTCATTCATTCTTCGGTATTCTTCGGCATTTCTCGGCATTCTTCGGCATTCCTCGGCATTCTTCGGCATTCTTCGGCCGGCATTCTTCGGCCGGCATTCTTTGGCATTGTACAGTAAAATGCTAAGCTATTCCATCTGCATGGAGACGTCAGACCTCAGTACAGTACACGTATTGCCTTTTCGATTGGACCGTTACTTTCGGGGGACCGTTACTTTCGGGTGCGGCGTTACTTTCGAGAATTACTAGAATGGTTCAAAAATTGAACGTTACTTTCGGGTAGCCGTTACTTTCGGCGGTCGCTACTTTTGGACCGGTCAGTTCGTAAATAGCATGCCATCATTTGTCAGGATTATTCGGCCAGAATAAACAGTATGTAGTCCATTTTGATGGACTTGAAGGCCTTCAAAAACGCGCATTCTATTTACAAACCGATAGGTCTGACCGACCAGGTCTCAGCGACAAATGGTAAACGTTCTCCTGTTAAGCACACCCAGGTACCCTCGACTTAAGTATCAGAGCAACAACTTACTTGAGCATGCATATTTCCAGGCCAGACGTGACTGCCATTCTAGCTTTCTATCATTCATTCCGACTCTCATCGCACTAGAAGGAATGCCAGCATCATCTGCCATCTTCTCAATCAATCTGGGGGAAATAAACACAAATAAACACTCTATAAGCAGGTGATCCAAGGGACAGGCTAGAGAGTCCCAGGTAGCGTTTCTCCCTTTTTCTTCCAGGAGGGGCAAAATACTGTAAAAGAACCACGGAAAACCGAGTACTTCGGAACTACGGAATAAGCTTTCATAAGAGCGGTTTTCACTTGAGTGTTGTAAAACCAAACAAAAGTCATTACTCTAGCCAATCAAAACAAAGGCAGACGATCCAATGAACCAATCAGAGATCAATACAAATACATGTTGTTGGCGCCAAGCGCGGGAAAACGTGCGCGGGAAAACGTGTGCGAGAAACTCACAATTGCTTTTGGTTCTATTTAACAATTAGACCCGTAGCCCGAAAGGGCTACGGGTCAATAGCCCATGAGGCGAAGCCGAATGGGCTATTGACCCGTGGCCCTTGAGGGCGAAGGGTCTAATTGTTTTAGTATCACCCAACTAGTCGGACAGAAAAAGGCAATAATAAAAAAAAGCAATTGCAAGTTGAAGAAATATTTATTTGGGAATAAAACGAAAAATAAAACCGGCGAATTTCGCTACTCGATGACTATTACTATTAGACCCCTAGTAGCGTAGCCAATCAAAATGCAGGATTTGCATTAGTCCACTAGTTGGGTGATACTAATTCTGAATGGTCATACTTTAGGATTTCATCACAGACTCAAAAGCTAAAATACCTATCACAGCTGTATAAATAATAAGCAGCACTACATGAACGTACTGCTCAGTAGCTTTCATTCAAATGGTCGGACTTTATCATTTCATCCGCAGACTTACAGTCAACGCACTTCACGCGTGAACGCACAACTTCAACTATTCATCGATTTAATAGGTCATTCTTCGATTTCATTCTTCCAAAAATTTGCTGATTATTCGTATCTTTTATTTTATAATCGAATCATGAATTTCGTTATTAAAAATAATGTTCATGACAGTGTAAGAATGATAAGATTTTTCGTCCGTTTAGATAAAACTGTATTTTTGATAAGGTAGCTTTTTTGTCACTGCGGTTACTTTTAGCGTGGACGTTTATTAATACAACTCTTACAGTACTTGAAAGTATTTTATCGACAAATATGAATGTAATTGTAATATCAAGACACAAACTTTGAAATTTGTTCAGTTTATATATTGTCAAACAGAAAAATTAAATCTGAGTTGCAAAATCTGTGTAATAAACCTACGAAAAACCGCTAAGACCTCTTTAAGGCAAAAAAAAAAGTCGAAATTCTGGTCAGGAATATAATATTCTATAATTTTCTTCATTCACATGACTTACCATTGAAGGAAATAATTTTCCATCGTGCAAAAGTTTCAGGTGTTTTCATGAAGATGAAGAAAAATGATCAAATTACGTTTCACACGCTGCAGGTTGACCTGTGGTAAAACGTCTGAGAAAGGAAAACTTGCCTAAAAACAATACTTTATCCTTTATAACTGTAATATATAAAACAGAACAAAATCTCAACAAAGGAACATTTTTAACCAGATCCTGCTTCATACAGAATAATTTTTTTTACCGACTTCAGATTTTCCAATTTTGAACGTGCTAATTTGTTATGCAAATATTTGTCAAAAATATAAATTCCGAAAATATAAATGTGCTTAAAGCAGAAGCTCAAGGAACAATTTTCCCACTTCAGTGGTCCATTTTGTAACTTGAACTGGGAAAAAATTTGACACAAACACTAAGGTAAAAATTACACGCCTTACATAATTATTATATGTCCATGACCAACAAGATACAACAACAACACCGAACGGTGCGTGCATATCAGCGCGTACCATTTTAAGTAGAAAAAAATACTTCACAGAAACATCCTTTATGGCTAAAACACAACTTTGGTTCATTATAAGCAAGGAGGGTCCTTATTGTTCAGTTTCCATTTCTTACATGCCACATATTAACTAGCGTGGCAGCTGCCTCGTGTGTGATACTCCTTCCATTAAAACTGTTGTGATGGTCATCATTTGTCCTGGTTGACGATGAAGAGGAGTAGTTCATACTTCTGCGAGCTGACTGTGTAGAACTTCCATTGTACCTTCCATGTTGACGGTGAGGGGTAGAGCTCGCTAATGGGCTGCCGCTGTAAACAGAGGGTCCGTCATGATATGGAGACAAAGTGTAAGGGGAAAATCGCGGTGACGGAGAAGACAGTGGAACAGTCGGAGAAATCGGTGAATCAGATGACAAGTACCGTTTCTCTTTGCTTGTTAAACTTTGTCGCCACTGGGCACCCTTGTCTTTATTCCTGGTGTCTCTACGAGATGGCGGCGTGCGTTCCCTCTGAACACATGGTGTATATCTTGATGGCGTCGACCTTTTTGGCGAATCAGCGCAAGGAGACCACTCAGGAGTGATGTACGTTACAGTCATCTTTCTTTTTCCTTATCATGTCTTCTAAGTCCAAGTCATCTCTTTTCGGTACCGTGTGTTTACAGGCGGCTGCAAGAACACGCAAGTCATTTTCAAGAACTTGACGGTTTGAGTATTTTACTGGATCGCACGCCAAAAGCAGTGGTCGCATGATGCTAAAAAAATTCGCCCTTTCATAAGATCAGTCGAATCTTTTTCGTCCTTTTTTTCTTTGAGTTTTTTGGTCAGGGTTTTCAATTCCTGTTTGACCTTGTTGATCTCCACTTTGTGGTCCGGATGCATGGCTAAAACGCCACATTCATTGTACCCCATGCACGTGGGAAGATTGCAAGGTTTCGTAACTTTATGACCTTTATAATGGCAGTTATTGCAGGTAAAATTTGCCTTCCCGTACCATGGTCGCGGAGGGGGAACTTCCTCAAGCGATTGTAACTTAGCGTTCGCCATTTGAATGTTATCGTTTAAAAGTTCAACTTCGCGTTCCATTTGTTTGCTTGTCTTTTCAAAGGCATCGTGGCCACCTTTCGCCGCCGATGGCGGGACAAAAAAGTCGGACTTCTCTGTAGAGCTTTGAGGCACGATTTTACTGCTCACAGGTGTGCTGTCGACTTGGATGGAAATGTTGAAGGTTTTACTACCGCTCTCTCCTTCTTCTTCTTCTGCTGCGCACTTTTGAAGCGGTATTGTGTCCTCTTGTTTACGGCTTAATGGAATACCCATTCTGATAAACTTAAAATTCCCGGGAAGCAACTCTCCCACTTCGTTGACAATATCTAGTCTAAATTCTCTTAGCGGTTTGGCTAAGCAGCTACTCTTCCTTTCTACGAACGCAATTGCGTCCAGCTTTTCTTTCAGTTTGATTTTGAGAAGAACTTCTTCCGTCATATTGTTTCGACCTCGCTCTCTGTAATTATTTATTCGAAACTAAATCCTTATCTTTGAAGCTATCTGCAAAGTTGGGCGGAGCGACCAAGTATTAAAATGCAGTTTGGTCGTCCACAAATGTGCAGTATTGCGCAACTCTGGGGATGGCGGGATTGTTCAAACCTTAATCGCGGTCACACGTCCGAGGCGTTTTCGTTTTCTTTGGTTGGGATTCATTTAGTATTAAGTGGAAACGTGGGCAAGGGTGTATAAAATAATTAGTTTATGTAACTATCTTTTCATCTTTCCGGCTCAAAATAACGAGCTTCTTTTCGATCGTTGAAAACTGATCAAAACGCTTCGTGCCTGAGCAAAATTGTGTTGGCAAATGGCGCCGACAGTTCTGCGGTTCATAGTTTTCAAACGCTTAGAACTTTTTTTAGTAAACTTTCAAAACGTTAAGTGAGTTGACAGTGTATTGTCAATATATGAAACGTTTAATAAACAGTGAAAATGACAACCTTAACTTTGAAGTACTTTGGTTAACTTTTGCAAATTTCTCTCGTTTAACCGCGGTGGAGTACACCTGTTGTTTGTTGATGCGAGGCGAACGTCACAAAGTGCGAGTTGTGTTTTCTCTGTTGCATCTAACAGTTTCATATTCAATATGCGTAAAGAAATTACTCAAGAAGACACTGCGAAAGTATTTGACACTCGCGATTAATTCTACGATACCTTCGCGACGGAAACCCGCAAAAACATGTTCAAACGAACATGAAGAAGATAATTTAGACGAATACATACATAGCGCTTATTTAATAAGAAGTGAACAGTGGACAGCGAAGGAAGAAATATAAGCGTGGTAGGAATCCCAATTAATTTCACTTCTTTCGGTTGTGTGCCTTTCATTAATTTTTATTTCGTGAAGTTGAAGGAACAGAACAGCCAACTGAAACTTTGGGTGCAAAAATTCACCGCCGAGAGAAGATGTAAAAAATGCACGCGGTGTCTTGCGAGACGTTTCTTGCGAGTTTTGCTTCCGCTAGTGAATGTTTCTCGGGCGAAAATAACCTTAAAGCGATCACTTTTTCATTTAATTTTCTTTTCTGTGTTTCGGATACAGAGGAATAAAAACTGGATATATTTTCGCAGTGTGACTGATTGCGAGATGTTTTATGAAACAGCTGCGTTATGCGTTAGGGACGGACCATTAGATTTTTGAGGGGGGGGGGGGGGGGGGGGGGGGGGGGGGGGGTTGGGCAAATACCAAAAAAAAAATTCGAGCACGGCCTCGAACTGCAAAAAAAATATCGTGCAAAACAAAAACCCCAGGAAAAAAAATTCCTGCAAAGCTTTATATTTTTAGAACAATATTTTATATCCAGAAGCAGATGGTCAGAACACAAATAAATCACACTGACGTTGTAGAATGTTAGCGACTTATATGCACTTGGGGAGGATCAAATGTTCTATCTTTTCATTGGCTTGTTTAGTTTAGCCAATAACAATGGTTTATTTTTGACCCGACGTAAGTTGTGTTTCTTTGTAGGCTTTTTAGCTGATTTCATAAGCATGTAAGATATTTTCTGACACAAGGAATGGCTCTTTTACAGTTGTATAGTGGCATTGTAGGTACATGTATATCTCAATGGATGAGAAATACTTTGTTTATGCGTTGTACAACAAGCTTGTAATTGCAGGGGCGGCGCTACCGGTGGGGTAGGTGGGGCATTTGCCCCACCAACTTTCGACAGCTCAAAACGGCGGTGGGCGGAGATGAATAGTGTAACAACATCCTTTGACCAGATCTGATGGCGGGGCGCTTTAATGCATTAGAGTTTGCAAAATAAATATTCCGTTAATTAATCAAAAGCCTACAATTTTAGCATCGGAGATATTGTGAGTGACTTTAGACTGGAGATTGGATATTGTGAACCAAGCATTTCAATACCCCTTGAGTACTCGGACGTCAGCTATCGGACTCCAGCTACCGACAAATCCATCAAACAAATCCATCAATGCTGTGAGTTAGCGTTCGGCCTCTGCCCTAAGAAGGCTCAAGACATATCTACGAACAAACTATGTCACAAGAAAGATTAAATCATTGCATTATCCAGACATTGCATTAACTGACAAATTGAACATGGCTGATATTGGAAATCAGTTTCTTTCTGCCTCTATTGACAGAGAAAATCGCTTTGGAAAATTCGTTTCCAAAGCCTTCCCATACTGAAAAGAATTGACAGAGAATATTCGAGTGACAGTCAAATTTACTTTGAACAAACAACCAAAATGGAGTTACACCCAAGTTTCAGAAAGTGTTTCGTGTACATGTACTTTTCATGAGAATTAAACTGAACTCAAAGCTGGCCTTGGAAACTGTTTCTCCGGTCTCAGAAACGCTGGAAATAGCATTTCAGAGAGTTTCATTTCAAAAATTTTCCGGGGGGGCCTGCCCCCGGACCCCCCTAGAAACTCGCGCCTTCGGCGCTCGGCACAGGAGATTCGCCCAACCAACATTATATTTCCGGCGCCGCCCCTGTAATTGTAAGATGGTTGGGTGTACTACGATGGGCTGTGGAAGCGTCATCAACAGGGGGCTGGTGTAAAGAAAATTGTAGGGGCAGTTACAACACCGCGGCCAGGCTTCATGCTATCAAGCTGCTGTTACATCAGATCTGACTTGCTATAGTATTCCTGTCTCTAGTATGGCCTTTCTAGTATTCCTAACACGTATATGTGTCAGGCATTAAAACATATAGACTCGCAAAAAAAATATCATGCAAGCAAATCATGGCAAAAAGAAAAATCCTGCACAGTCTCGAGCGTAGAAAAAAATATCCTGCACCAAAAAATTGCCCAACCCCCCCCCCCCCCCCCCCCCCCCCTCAAAAATCTAATGGTCCGTCCCTTACTTGAAAGGTTTCAAATTACTTTCACATTATGCAAATTGCAACACTTTTACCTCAACTGCAAAAATATGATTCAAAGGGCTAAATTTGTTTCTCTCCTCGTAAATTATCACTTCTGTCGTTAACTTTGATTGAAGTTATAAGTTTCATTCAAACTTTATTATAATAACGGCGGGAATACTTCCAGCAAAACTTTCAATTGGAAAAGTTGTTTTGATCTCGGGTCCGGACCAGGCAATTACATCGTGGCTTCGAAAGGCCACTTTGCGGCTACATTTGCATTCACTTCAAAAGTGTCAGAAACACAGACCAGCTAGTTACAAGATTTAGCTAAAACCAATAACAACCATCGGGAAACTCTGACATACGGCCTTTTTTTCAACGGTAAGTACAAAGTAGGCATCGATTTGTATTTTTCAGTATGTACTCGTCTTTTGACACAGTGGACACGCTACTTTAATAATGCGTGCGATCTCGCACGCTAAGTGTACTGTGTCTTCTTGTTTTGACGGTTAACGCGCTTCTTTGTTAGACTGCTCACACTATCCCAATACTCCCTATCATCAAACCGTGAAATAACGTGCATGCAGATTCCCAAGACAATTATTCTCCAATATGCCTAATACAACAACGCCCAAGTATACGCTTCCACATCGTCTTGTTCAATTTAAGAATGAAATATACACGTGAAGAATGGAATAATCTAATTAAGAATGGAATGTACACGTGAAGAATGCAATCTTCGTTGTGTGGGCGTTCATGCGTGAAGTGCGTTGACTGTAATTATAGTACCGCTTAGTATGACATAAGTAAAGTAGCACGCGAGCCACAGGTGGCCCACACGAGCCACAGGTAGCCCACACGGCTGGAGCTTAACCCGGTTTCTGTACCATGAAGCAGCTATCGCTTCTCCCCTTTGGATGGCATGCTAGTCCATCGCAGGGTTACCCCCAGCAATTTGTCGCCGGTACCCATTTATAAATCTGGATAGAGAGAAACATTGTGGAGCAAAGTTTCTTGTCTAACGAAACAAAACAACGGCCGAGATCAGGCGTCAAATCACCTACCTTCGGATCTGAAGTCCAACTCATATATTTAACAATTAGATTGTCGATTATGAGTTCAAGATTCGCCCTCATCAACTATCACGCGATAGAAATTAAGAGCGAATAATCTAATTGTTTTAGTATAAATCTACTAGACGTTCAAAACTTTACAACAAATACTCTTCACAGACACTTCGAAAACGCGAAGAAGCAGCCGCCATTAGGCTACTCCGTCTACTCACTTCAAACAGAATAGATAGTGAGTAGCGTGGTCAATAAGAGAACAGCTTTCGTGATAGAACGCTAGTAGATTTAGAGCAGTTTTCAATTGAGTGTCGTAAAACCAAAACCAAAGTAATTACTCTAACCAATCACAGCAGTCGTAAACAATCCAATGAACCAATCAGAGCTCGAAGCAATTACATGTCGCGGGCGCCAAGCGCGGGAAAACGCGTGCGAGCAAGTCACGATTGGTTTTGGTTTTACTTCTGATTGGTCGAGAAAGTGGCGCGAGATTTTTTAGCCAATCACAAAGCGTAGCAATGCAAAACCAAAGCAATTGTGTAATTACTTTCGACAGTCAATTGAAAACTGCTCTATAATATTAAATAAATAGAAGTGCTACAGGAAAATAATCTGTAAATGCTCAATAGCTTTCATTTGAATGGTCACACTTTAAGATTTCATCCACAGACTCAAAAGTTGAAACAACTCAACACAACTACCGACTGTAGGTTAGTGAATTCGGTCTCCATCGGTAGGGTCATTTTGCACTGCGAGAAACGAAGTTTTAGATATGATATACTAAGGACTTGGTATTATGGTTTTCATAACTTGACAAAACTACTCAGCTAGATGATAATGTTTACTCACTCTGCAACGTCAATTCTGTTCATGCGCATGGTGTTGACGTTGTTAAGGAAGTGTTGATTTTCAAAGGCTGTGTCAACCCACGGAAACACTAGCGACGAGTTATACTTGGCGACCACGTACAAACTCTGCATTAAAAATAACATACAAACGTTACTGGATGGAAAACAAAACTGGAATAAGACATCACTTGAACCTTTTTAAAGTAGAGGGCGAGAATGGCCGATCCTTATCAGGTTGCCCGCCAGCTTGATTATTTTTCGCTTCTCCCCAGTTTTGCTCTATGCATTCGTACTCACTGGTTCCAAAGCCGAAGTCTTTTAGCCCAAATCGTAGGCAGACGACGCAGGGGCTGTACGTTGGTCACACTTGGTTTTTCGTTGATAGACTATAAAGTTAGAACCACCTCTATAGCCAATAACAGCATTACAGGAAATTATTGCTCAACAGCTTTCAACACGGGAGAAGTGCCTAGAGAAACACGTGGCGCAGCAGTTTTTCTTAAATTACCAAGTGTGTACTCAACAATGTACAAGCAACAACTTGCTACTTCCTTTATAAGACGTCCTAGAAATTGGCATGCTCAGACTCGAGGCGTGTCCATTATGGCGATATAATGCATTTAACTTGATCTGACCAATCATAACGCACGCATGTCCTCGAACATTTTATGAAGCATAATAAACACTGAGCACCACAAAAAAACCACTGCTCGAGATTGTTACATATTAGAATTGTACATGAGTCGACAAACTGAGAAAAGATAAGTTGCAGCAAAGAGCAAGACGATCATCATTGTTATCTGTAGACTACAACGTTTTTATTCCAAATTAGAGATCTTTTCAAAAGTCTTCAGGTTTTGCACACGAAAGTAACAATTGTCGCTTCGAATGAGATCGGATGTACGTGGGTATTTTTTGGGTGGGTATGTGCCGCCCTTGCATTCAAAACGATATCCCGTTCTAGACATCGGCCAATTTTCAATACCCCGTTCTATAAATTTAGTAAATTTTAATAGCCCTTTTCATCTCGTGAATATGCGAAGCGTTGAACGAGATATAGTATACGGGGACAGATATGCAAATTTTCACTCCCTCCTTCCATCGCCGGGCTGTAAACTTTTTTTTTGTAATTCTCCAGTGTATTACGTCATCCAGGCCTGTCTCGTTTCAGACAATGCATATTTATGTCACGCTAAGATGTTTTCATTGTTTTATATCTTGTGAATACCCGAAGCGTTGAACGAGATATAGTATTGGGGACAGATATGCAAATTAGTCACTCCCTTCTTCCCTCCCTCACTTCTTCGCTCCTCCCATGGGCTGTAAACATTTTTGAACCCACAGCATGTAAGGGATATTGAAAACAGTGTAAAAGAAAACAAAGAGAAGAGAACCAAGAAAACATAAGGGAAATTGAGAAACAGTGTAAAGAAAACAAAGAGAAAAAACCCAGAACACCAGGTATATTGAGAAACAGTCCTTTATAAAAGGATAAGCAGAGAATGCAGAACACATTAAGCAAATAAATAGAAATGTTCAAGTTAGGAAAACAGTTACAATTTACTTGAACCGGCTGCAATTTCAAAATGCCGACAAAATGCATATACACCCAACAACTGATAGTGATGAGTTGCAACAACAGAAAAATGAAAGCAATGTAATTTCTATGATAAATTTATTTCACAATAATATAAATGTAGTCCAGAATACATATGTAACTGTTGTGACCAGTTGTGGTATACAAGTCCTCAGTAGTGTAATGTGATCGGGTAACAAGTACAAGACATGTTCACATTCAAAAGATGTTGTGAGATGTGAGATCCTTTTTGAAAACCATATTTTATATGAAAAAGTCATCTCAATAAAGATTATTATTAAAGTCTTGTGTCACTGGGTTAAAAAAAGTCGATGAAACCGAATGGATTTGCACAACTTGTAACTCAAATCTAAAGAAAGAGAAATTGCCTAGCTGTTCTAAAGCCAATAAAATAGTTTTCCTGAGAAGCCTGAGTTGTTAAATTTGACACCATTAGAAGAACGGCTAATATCACCTCGTATCCCATTCATGAAATTTTCTGAACTACCAAGAGGTGGCCAGTTGTCTATTCATGAAAACATTGTTAATATACCAAGTGATGTAAATTCAACCGTTTACTGTCTGCCAAGGCCCATCAACGAATCAGACCATCCCAATGAAACTTAAAAGACGTCTCAGCTATAGAGCGTTTTCACTGACGTCATATCAAAATTCAGAAGCCGTTTTCAATTCCAAAATGTTTATGGAATTGTAGAGAGTGTAAAACTACACATCTGGGCCAAAATTTGAAGAGCAAGAGCATTTAGTTCAAGAGTTAAAGGCGAACGAGTGTTAGACATTTTTAGTAAGAAATGTATGGAGCGGCCATCTTGGTGTACCACTTTCGTACACCAACATGGCGGCCAAAAATTCAAAACCTTAATTACGCCAAAAATCTCATCACAAAATATTGTATTCACTATAAGTGCCATTAAATCGGCTCATAAGCATCTATAATTCAAAAATAACTTTCAACTGGTTCAATTTTGTTGATTTTCACGGCTTATTTGAAATAGCGTGACGGATTGCGTGACACATTTAAAACCTTTATAAATCGGAAGCAAAACATCGTTAAAACCTGAAACTTTTTGTGAAAGATTATAACACTGGTATCCATATACCATGTTAGAAACAGCTTTGCAGAATGTATACTTTAGATTTTTGAATTTTTATGACGTCATGTGAAAACGCTCTATAAGCAATATTATCAGTTTCATCGGAAGTCGCTTTTAAGCCAGGTAAACAAGCTCACTGTTTTTTTTTTTTTGGGGGGGGGGGGGGGTTTAAACAAATCAGAACAAAGTTAAAATTCTGGACTTTTGGTGGACTCCTTTTTGACTTCAATTTGTCAAATAAAATAACAATCAAACGATTGATAACTTGATTATATGTAACTTGTCACTAAATCTGAATATGAAATCTGTCACGGATGTTTCTCCGTGAGAACAACTGTGACTGGGCGGAGCGGTGAGACTTAAAATGATATAGGTGACATTGCGCATTTAAAGGGACACTGTCACGAGGGCGCATGCGCCAGTCTCTCGAATCGAAACTTGAATTCAAGTTGGGGAGTAAATTTTTGAAACGGCTTAGACTAGTGGCGGCAGTCGCGGGAAAACAAAAAAACTCAACGCCATTTTTGAAATTGACACTTGAACTTGAAAAATTTAGGCTTAACTTCAAATTTCGATTAGAGAAACTGGCGCATGCGCCCTCGTGGCAGTGTCCCTTCAAGAATCAGTGAAATAATTGATGTGTCTGACGTATAATAATGATGATACTATGAAAATCAGTAGAGTGGTAAAACGGCCGCTTCAAATCTGTACCACGTGATGTAGTTTTTGTGTACCACGTGATGCGATTTTTGTGTACCACGTTGATTCTTTTTTCGCAGTGAGTGATCAAAACAAGAGATGTCGACTGTAGAGTCAAAATGGCGTTCAACAGGCATGACCGGTTTTATGAGCGCGGAAAAAGCCTTATGGTTAACGTTCCTGCTTATCCTCTTCGAGCTCAAATTCCCCTCGAGCATCTTGCTTCTCACAGCGCGACCAACGACCGAAACCGAAGTGCCTGCTACTAAGTTCCCATACTGGAGGACTTCCCGTAGTATGTTTTTGTACGATTGTGATGACTTTTCGGTCTTCATAACCTCTATTAAATGCAGTTCCCCTGGCCCAAGTCTTCGGGGGTTGCCTGACAAACGTGGTTTGTCTTCCACGCCGCCGGTTCTAACAAATGTTTCCCAGATTTCTTTTGCAGTCTTGCCGTAAACTTTATTCTTCTCACCAATTTCTGTCCAACTCCCAAAAAATTCTCAAGTCAGACTGTTGCCACCGGCCTCTAAAATAGAGTCGATTATTTCGCCTTTCACACACTCGGGGAGGCTTTTTCCGCGCTCAAAAAACCGGTCATGCCTGTTGAACGCCATTTTGACTCTACAGTCGACGTCTGTTGTTTTGATCACTCGCTGCGAAAAAACAATCAACGTGGTACACAAAAATCGCATCACGTGGTACACGAAAATCGCATCACGTGGTACACAAAAACTACACCACGTGGTACAGATTTGAAGCGGCCGTTTTACCACTCTACTGATTTCCATAGTAACAATGTTTTTACTGGGAGCTCACATCACCGAAGTGTTGTTCACTGAGGCCCTGTAAAGAATAGCACTTGCTTTTTAATCATTGGTGAAAATTTTGAATTAACGTCTCCTCAAAGCAACTGTGCTTGTGAGAATCGCACTGAGCATTTATTCAAATAAATACGGTATAAAGAAAAACATGTCATTTAAACAGCAGAAATTTACACTCAGAATCAGTATAACGACTATTAAATAAATTTCGTAGCGCAGCAGTCTGTAAACCCATAACGCAAAGCATTTTTTCGTTAAAAATTCAAAAAATGTATCTTCCGTTCAATTTTCTCCCGAATATCAAAATAAGTTAGATCACATTTTAGCTCAGTTTTGAAGTCTGCACTTCATATATGATTACAAAACAGTCTCGTATTCTTGTTCCTCCGTATTCCCAACAGAAGTGTCCGACGAAGGAATTAAGGTCTTCTTTTGAGTAACCATTGTAAAATTGCGAGAAACAGCTGGTCTTTTCTTTATAACGAGGTGTTTGAAAGCATTCAGAAAGTCTCTTTTGAAAAACGTGTACAGTATCGGATTTACAATTGAAGTTATAAATCTAAAAATGGCGAATACCTGGGACAGGTTATTCAAAATGCCATTAGTTTCTTTGCTACGTGGAAACCAAAGTGAATAACAAAGAGATATGGCAAACCACGGCAGCCAACAGGCCAAGTATATAATCGCCATCAAGGCGAAAATGATGAGGCACTTTTTGTCCTGTCCTGCTTTTCTTTGGGACGAGACATCTCTCATGACGCACCTGCCGCGTTTGGCTATTTTTTTGAACATGAGGAATTGAGAAACCACGATCAAGATGCATGGAACTAAAAATACAAAGGTCAAACAAAACACTACATAGCCAAACTTAATCTTCAAGAAGCTGACTAGATCTGTTTGCCTCTTTGAAGACCAAGCGTACGGCAAAAACGCAATTACAGCCGAAACAAACCAAACGACCAGTGCGACTTTGTACATGGATTTCTTGGTCAACAGGCGATAAACAAAAGGTTTCATGATTGAGAAATATCGTTCAAGCGTGATGGCAAGAATGTGGTATGCAGCTGAAATAGCCAAAGCATTGTTGAAGATGACCATAAAGAATCCAAGATGGGTAGACGCCGGCGGTTTAACTACTCGCACCACGACCGCTAGGAATAAAGGGATGGCAATAAACCCGGCCATGAAGTCGCACACAGCCAAGCTAAGGAGAAGACAGTTGGTTGGAGTACGAAGCCTTTTTCGTTTGGCAAACAAGTAGAACACAACACTGTTAACCAGGACAATGACAACAGCAATAGGGAGCACCTCGCTGATGATTTGGTAGGCTGGTTTTACTTGCTGCAATGCTTGTTCAACAACCTTTCCAGCTGTGGTATTTGAGAAGGGGGAACTGCTCATGTTAAAGTCAATGTCGTTCGACATCTTGAGGCCAGTAAGAAGTCAACAGCTAACAGATTCTCGGATGTGGTTCTGTTGCAAGACTGCTATCACTGCTATTGCTGCTTGTTGAAGCGAGCGAGTCTGGCAGATATTCTGCCAAACGATAATTAAAAATGTAGAAAAGCGGTTGTCAACCTATTTATAACGACAAAGTGACAGTAATTGTGTAATTACATATGATAAATTACCTTGAGTCTTTTCATTTACTCATGCCGCCTTTGGCGCACAGAAGTACAGTATCGATCATTTTGAAATTGAAAAGCTGCCTTTATTCCAAGTAAAGAAAAACGTTTACGACTCATAGTTGGAGTCTTTATAAAACGTTATGGGAAATCTTCTTAAATACTGTCACCTGATTTTAGCACTATAGTGTGGCGGCTTAAGGATATCTTCCGCTGACAAACAAAAATTTCCTTTTTGCAAAAAGCTTATATGCTTTTTTGGAGTTATAAGAGGGCTCCCTAAGAATTACCAGAGTACAGCCTTACATTATAACACTTCTAAATGAACAGACAGTTGTGTATTAACTTCATAGTTGGAGTAAAAGTGGACTTCCTATGATTTTTTCCCCAGAGTACAGCCTTGCATTGCATCATTACTAAACCATGCGAACAGACAGCTGAAAAAATTAACTCAGTTTACTACCATAGGCTGGGCACAATAACAAGCTCCTGATTCAAACGAAACCAAACAAACAGTCTAAAGGCATTTACATATGACAAAATTGGCTGCTTTTTTTACTCATGCCGCCTTTGGCGGGTAAAAGTACAGGAAAATCTTCTTCAATACTGCCACCTGTTTGAGCACTTTATTGTGTCGATTTAGGGATGTTTTCTAGAAGGCTTCTAAATTTTGTCTTCCGGTGGTGAAAAAAAACGGCGATCCTTTCTGCAAAACGTTTACGCATCGAACACCTTGGATTTTATAGTTGGAGTCTTAAGTGGACTTCCTATGATTTTTTTTCCCCAGAATACAGCCTTACATCTGATATCGTTACTAAATGAACAGACAGTTAAAAATTTAAGCCAGTTTACTACCATAGGCTGGGCACAGCTCCTGAGTGTTTAATTGTACTTCTAAAGAAACCAAACAAATAGTATAAAGGTATTCACATACGACAAAATTATCTGCTCATTTATTTGTGACGCCTTTGGCGTATAAAAGTACAGTATTGATCATTTTGAAATCGAAAAGCGTTGTTTATCACGAATCATGATGACAAGCTTCTATTAAAGAAGAAAAATTGATAACTATAGTTGGCCGATTACCATGTGTGAAAAATATGCAAACGTTATGGAATATCTTCTTAAATACTGCCACCTGTTCTTAGCACTACGTTGTGTCAGTTTAGAGATGTCTCTTGAAGGCTGCTAAATTGTGTTTTCCGGTGGCAAAAGAGAACTTCCTCACCGGACACCCTGGATTCCAAAGTTCAAGTAAAAGTGGACTTCCTATGATTTTTTTCCCCAGATAAAATATTGAAATTTAACGATTCAAATTACTTGTGTATTTGCTGGTCCAGTCACAGGGAACCCGAGCGCTTTATAGTTATAAAATACTTATGTATTACGTAATAAAAAAACAAAACGATTTCCTTGTATGTCCGTGTCTTTCTTTAGTCGTTTTGGAAGGGATTTGAATCAGAGCAAAGACGGTTTCTCCGTGCGGTTTTAAAATGTAATCGTTTCATGAGCGTATTAAACTGTAATCGTTTCATGAGCGTCGAAAATCACTTGTGTATTTGCTGGTCCAGTTACAGGGAACCCGAGCGCTTTATAGTTATAAAATATTTATCTATTACGCAATAATAATAATAAAAAAAACGATTTACCTGTGTGTCCGGGTCTTTCTTTAGTAGTTTTGGAAGGTAATTGCATCAGCGCAAAGACGGTTTGTCCGTGCGGTATTAAAATGTAATCGTTTCTTGAGCGTCGGAAAACACGAGTCTAGCCAATTAACATCTCCACTTTCAATTATATATAGTAAACACGGGTTAATACTTGAACAAATGCAATAGAACGATAAATGTTTTAAAATGTGTAGCCTGCGAGAAAGCGCTTGGTCTCAGGGACTGGATCATAGGGAATCCATACGCTTATTTGTAAACTGAAAATGGAATTAAAAAGGCAAGTTAACATTTTTCATTTTACTGTTTTCTTTTTCGCTCTTTGTTTTAGGCTTATTCGCTCAAATCGCTGACCGCAGCTCGCAAAGGCATGAAGCGCCGAAAGCGTGGATTCCCGCGCGTGTCTGGTAACGAATTTAATACCGTAAAATAACCCCTTCTCCCTCCTCGCCCCCGCTAGTCTGTCTACAGACCGATTTATTTTTAGCCCAGCGAACGCGTGCGAGTGCGAGCGTGTAGCGCGAGAACGAGCCCTTAGGACGACAGAAAAAATAAATTTACCTGTGTGTCCGGGTCTTTCTTTAGTAGTTTTGGAAGGTATTTGCATCAGCGCAAAGAAGTCCACAAACCCTATTTATTTTTTCTGTAGCCCTAGGGGCTCGTTCTCGCGCTACGCGCTCGCACTCGCACTCGCACGCGTTCGCTGGGCTTAAAGTAAATCGGTCTGTAGACAGACTACTTAGAGCCCTATGATTATTATCGGCAAATTGGAAGCTTTCGTGCGTTCGAAATAATATATCCCGTGCTAGGAAAGTTCTCGAAAATGGATACCCCATTATATATCAGCAGTTCCAAAATCACGACCCCGTTGGGCGGCACAGACCAGTATAGGTATTTTGGGGGTGTGCCCCCCATACCCTGAAATATAAAATATCAGCATGCGCAAGACCACAGCGACAAACCGTTGAGAGGTGCCGGATCTCCCAGTTGTATTTTGTTTTATTCTTTTGTTTACTCTTTCATCCTCTTTCATCGCCTTGCCGTAAGGATCAGTTTGCCGTTTTCTGATTTTCCCCCATAGCCCCCGCCCCCGCCCCCGCCCCCCCCCCCCCCTCCCCCCGTACCCCCCTCCTCCCTCCGGGATGTGGGTGTGGTACTAACCTTCATCATTTTGAATGCGTTGTCGAAATACGCGAGAGCAAAGAAATTGACTTTAAGTTGAAGCTTGTCCGGTCCATGTGAGTTGGCCAGTTTCTTGATGAGTGGCCATATAGCTTTGGAGTCGCCGCAGGTCAGGTCTAGGAAGGCAGACAGATGAACAGGGGCTGCAGATTGACCGCCATTGTAAATAAATCCCGAGGGACGTGCGGGAAGAGGAAAAGGTAACTGAGGAAGCTGATCATCTGTTTCTGTTTAGGAAAATTAACAGCAAAGATCGTCATAAAATAATAAAGTATGTTTAAGACGTTTACTAATTCCACTTGACTTTTTGTGTTGCAGTGCTCTGAAAAAAAAACAACATAGATGGTGGTGTTAAGATAGCCTACGATTAGACGTCTAATAGGATACGTTTATCGAGACAGCTTCTATCAAAAAAGAAAAAAATTTTGTAATTTTCATGGGCTGGCTGTATTGAGATGATTTGCTAAAGACAAACTTGAAAATCTATTCCAGAATGTATACGACATGCTCAAATCGTGACACAGTTCCTTGTTTATAAAATAGCATACTCAGACTTTTTCTTTGTCCCACGCTCGTGGAATGATGAACATTGCATCTTTCTCGTTCCATTACCGAGCTTTACATTAACATTTAACAGCTTTCAGTTTATCATTTATTACCTTGTTGTTATACGTTTATGCAAGTGCCGCGATCTTAAAATGAACATAAAACGTCTTTTCTGCTGATGATAAAGTGGGTTTAATGTCTAAAGTATTTTATCTATTGATTCAAAATCTCTCACCGTTGGGAGAATGAGCGTACGCACTCCGCACAAGACACCCGAATGCCACATAAAACAACAGTAGTGTTTTTTTGCCTGTTTGATTTATGATGATAGGCTTAACAAACCACTTCATGTTAAACAATGTATCACGCAGTCTATTAAATCAACGCCAGGCTTTTGTAGTTTAGATCAGGTACTGTTCGTAAAAACACTCATCAAATGACGATGACTCTTTTTGGCTTTTTGTGTACTAAGAATCCAAGTCAAATGGATAATAAACTCACTTCAAGCGCCATTATTTCTTATGTTAATGTATCGGGCGATGATTTTGTGAATAGACCAATCAAATTTTGCCAGAAAAAAGCTTTCTATAAGAGGATAAACAAGAATGGATCATTTGTTGAAACAGACGCAGTTTGTACACAAGCGTGCAAAGGCGTCATTTGCATATATAGTGAACTGCCACTGTTAAAGGCCCACCTTCACCCAAAAGACGTTGCGGTCGTTTGTTTTTGTTTTGAAATGCTCCATTGTTCATACGCGTGAACTGATTGGTTGTACGCATTCAAGCGTGAATTTCGTGTTACACGAAATTCAGCACAGAAAGTGATCACGGCGCGCACAGCATTTTGGGTGAAGTTGGGCCTTTAAGCCTATGCATGATGCACGAATCAACATATTTGTTGATGAACAGATGTTACGACTGCTGTTCAACAAATGTTGTACAGTGTATCATGCCATGTTGAACTTTGAAAAAGGCCATTTAACATGTTGAACGCTGTTAAACGACTGAAATAGAGACAGCTATTCATTCCGTTCAACAAGTTGTAAATTGTCGATCGACGACAGCCAATCGTTTACAAATGTTAAATGTGTCAACAAGTTACAGTACAACATCGTTCGTTGGACGATACAATATTTGCACCATGTATCATTAACTTCGGGTCCTTAGCCGAATCGGGTCTACGATTTTGTGTTCGTATTTGTAGAGAGAGACCGTTCCGTTACACAAGGCCAAATAAAACATTCCAAGGAGCCCATGCTGTGAAATGGTAGGTGCCCCTGCCAAAATCACTCTAGCCAATCACAACAGACGTAGACAATCCAGTGAACCAAGCTCGTACGTGTTTTCCCACTAGACCACTTATATAAACGGAATTCACAGCAAGAACACAAGATGACTGCAACTTACTGCTCTTCTGGGTGGTGATCTCAATCACAGATGGTTCGCTGGTCAAAAACTTGTTGACAGCAACTAACTCGATATGATATTTTGTAGACGATTTTAAGTCTCTCAACAAATAGAATGTCGTCGCTGCAGAAATGTTGATTTGTTTGATCCACGGAGAACCAACACCCAGGCTATAGCGAATCATGTATCTCTCAATGGCACTGTTTCCACGGGATAACAAGCTCCACTGTAGCAACATTTGGTGACTTGCTGTAAAAAGCTCGAACAGCTGGACTTCGGGTTTACCTGGAATGTAAAATGACAGAAGAGTGGCATACATATTTAGATTCTATCACTATCGCATTCCTGTTTTTGTGTTGAATCCAGGATGGATGCAGGATGGATGGATGGATAGATGGATGGATGGATGGGTGGATGGATGGATGGATGGATGGATAACCAAGAAGTAATAGGGAGTATTTCAACAAATTTCACCATTGGCTTTGTTACGTTATCAATGAAAGTCAACGGAAGTCAGCACCAACAAATTACTGTTTACAATTCGGCTTGTGGTGAGATTTCTTTAAATCAATGTATGCTTATCCTGTTTAAGACATTAGGGTTTAAGGCATTAGACCGTATACAGCTATTTCAATTAACGTTGTCGGATGAAAGCTCAAGGCTTCAAGCCAAGATAGTTGGGAGCGGCACGAAATAAACGTTTTTCCCGCTCGTCGTATCGCTCATTCGCGCCGTTTCATTTCGTTTCACCGCTCCCAACTATCTGCATGCCTGGAACAGGCGCTCGGTTTACTCGTTTGGTCTTGACTTGTAGGCTTTGAGCTTTGAGCTTTGAGCTTTCACCCGACAACGTTAATTGAAATAGCTGTAAACGTACCCCGTTTAAGACAAAAAGTGATGAAATCGATTACCCGTTCAGGACAAAATACCCTGTCGGGCCTCACATCCACGTTAAAGCCAGATAAGCGAGTACCCCTCTCCCCTCGGGAAGTATACGTTGTCTGTCCAGTGTAATCGTTGAGATTAGTGTAATACTGTAAAGAAATGTTGTTGTTGCAATAAACTGACAAACTGAGTGGAAGTCGTCTTCAAAGTCTAAAGATTCTGAAGTTTGAAGTCTGGGGGTCTCGACCCTGAAAATGATACCCATTGGTTGCGAGAGACAATAGTTTCTTGTCTGCGGGACACAGCACGAGTAAGGTCCATATTCTGTCATAATGTTTTCTGCTAAATCTCCTAAAAGGTACCGCGATAATTCTAACCGTGGTCATTTTAGATTTCAGCCCCCTACGCGATACCAATCTACAAATTCTGATCCATAAAAGGAACGACGAGCACCACCATCATTTTAAAATCGGAGTCCTCCCCCCCCCCCCCCCCCCCCCAAGCTTCTGCCCTGCAAAAAAAAAGGTTTGACCAAAGTGATTTGACAAGACAACCTTACCATTTTTTGAAGTGGTAAAGAACATCCCTGGACTAAACCTCTTCCCTCTGCTGTTATACACCCCCACACGAGCCAAATGATTGGTGAAGGGTTTGAGACCTGTTATCGCCAGTTGCAAGACATCTGGTCCAACGGTAACGGAACTAGCAATTAGGAACATTTCTTGAAATGCCTCCTGCAACACTTCCACCTGAAAGCCTTGTATTAGACCCTGTGGCGCTTTCCACTGTATCAGCACTGCAGTGCTATTAAGTTGCCGGACTGTGACTGATTCAGGAGGATTCGGAACTGTTGATGAATTGAAAAACACAACAGTTTCTTTCAGTTAAACTGTAGTAAATAACTAAATAAAAATATGGAGAAAGGTTCTTTTCTCCCACCCCCCCCCCCCCCCCCTCCCCCCTCCCTCTCCCATTATTTCTCTTCCCCCTCTCCTAGGGAAGGTCTCATACTCGGTTTATCTCATTCTAATGCTAAAAAAAAACATGAATCTGAAAAGTATATATTCCCTTGTATATTTTCATCGAATATAGTTAGCTAGTTGTGATGTAAAGTATAAAGACTCTACAGCTATTTCAATTAACGTTGTTGGATGAAAGCTCAAAGCTACAAGCCAAGATAGTTGGGAGCGGCGCAAAATAAACGTTTCACCCGACAACGTTAATTGAAATAGCTGTATAAAGTAGAGTTGATTACCTATGTGCCGATGCGTTTAACTTATTATAGCCTTGCGCGAAGCAAAGGAAATATGAGACGTTTGCCACAGGCTATTTCGTTTATTTAAAACAACCTTTTCGACCTTTGAAAGCAATTCAACTTTTACGTGATCGCGGCCTAAATATCGTTCATTTCGTACCTTTTCCACCCATGTCAGTACTGTGCCGGGGGGACTCCAATATAAAAATCACGGGGTGCTCGTCGCGATATTTCGGAAAACACCCTAAAAGGTACCAGAATCTCGTTTGATGGGCGTGACATGAACTGACACTTTATAGACGAATAACGATTCCTTCGAATACATCCTACTCGTAGTTGCTGTCAAATTTTTTCGGCACAACATCCTAAACGTTACCGGTGGTCATTTTACATTTTAGCACCCTAAGCAATTTCAGTCTGCGAATTTTCATCCTTTAAAGGTACGATAAGCAACTCCGTCATTTTTATATGGCAGTCCCCCCCCCCCCCCCCCCCCCCCCCCCCCCCCCCCCCCCCCTCCCCCGCCACCCCCGTTTGTACTGTGGATCTGAAAGCCCAGAGCGGCCAAAGTGTGACCATTCAAATGAAAGCTCTCGAGCAGAGATTTAATAAGCCTCTGGCAGTTTGTGGATATTTTGCAACTTGAAATTTAGTATTTCTTTCTTGTTTCAATCAAGAGTTGCGTTTTGGAGTGAAAAGATGAACATCTGCTTGTTTGCCCGATGCTAACAACTTGTTGAGGGGATATTCAGCAATCTCATGCTTACCTGCTTCGACGTTTCGTTCGAACGAGAGCAGAAAGATCTGCAGTAGAAACAGAACAAAACTTTCTTGTTTCAGACGAAAAGCCATGCTAATTTCGACAGCGCTTTGTTTTTCTCAAGACGGCCCTGGCCAAAGTGGGATCAAATGCAGGTCGATATTAAAACTCCCGGTAACTGTATCCGTAATTTTTAAACTTTTGTCTACTTTATATCGTATTACCGTGGCTTCCCAAAACATAGCAACTGACAAGATATCAAAACAAACCAGAATTAGCTAAGCTCCACTCTAAGCACATGCACAAACTAGAATAAGGTAAACAAAAAAAAAAACGGGCCGTTGCAGTCTGTACCAATCTGACCCCAGGGCCCTCGGTCTTCCTTCCTTCCTTCCTTCCTTGCTTCCTTTCCTTTCTTTCCTTTCTTTTCTTCGCAACAGGCGCTTTTGTGTTGCATGCGCGAGGCACGCAAGGGAGAAAAGAAAACAGAGACAGGCCTGTTGACGCTTAAATCAACTAAACTGCAGATACCGTGAACGATCTATTGCGTCACATTGGATCAAATACAAACAGTGATAAGCAACAGACCACTGCAAGGACCGATCAAACAATGTGAAAAGGCATTCTCTGTTGACGCTTAGCCTGTGAATAGACCTTCTTGTTGGGGATAGGGCAAAAAGGAAGGCGGTGGAAAGAAAACAAAGATCGGGAGCGAGCGAAGCGAGCCGAGGGAAACTTGAATTGGGGAAGTTTTGTTTTGTTTTTTTGTTTTGTTTTGTTTTGTCCCCTCGGCTCGCTTCACTCCTGGCCTTTCTTTTCGCCCCTACTCCCAACCAACCAACTGGGATCTGTTCACAGGCGAGCAGCTGACTCGTCCCCAGTCGTCTCTCAATTAACGAGATGAGCGCGAGCTGCCCCTTTCGGTCGCGCTTCTCTCGCAACGTGTCCTCGAGACGAGATTATCTCATATCAATAATTGCTATTTGACACCGAATTAACGATTATAGTTAATTCCGAACACTGACAGTCTGAAAGGAATTCTGGGAAATCAGCATTTTTGTTGAAAAAGAACAATCCTTAGTGTTCGGACAGGACTCGAACCTACGACCCTACGACCCTTCGTTGACTTATCCTCTCGTCTAACCACTGGACCACCACGCTGCTGGTTGAGCAAACCTCAATTTTTTAACATAATAAAATTCATGCGCTTATTCTACACCCTGTAGTAAGCCTATAAAATCACTCGCTTGAAAATAATTTTAGAAAGTAAATGGAAAAGCTTGATCACCAAACCTCAACAAAAAGCAAACCATTTGAAATCAGCGCTTAGGCCTAATCACTGTAGATCAATGATATTCTATGCAAGACTCAAATAAATATCTTGCAGATATAATCTCCCATCGCCTTGTTGTTCGGTAGTCTAGTGGTAAGACGATGTTCCCAGTAGCGGTAGTTCCGGGTTCGAATCCCGTAGTCCAAATAACATGTTTTTTTTTTTATTTCTTCTTTTCTGAAATGTCCTGGGAAACAGTGTTCGGAATTAACTATAATCGTTAATTCGGTGTCAAATAGCAATTATTGATATGAGATAATCTCGTCTCGAGGACATGTTGTCTCTCGTTATTACGTCCTCTTCTCTCGTTATTACGCCCCCACGCGCGTCTCCCTCCTAGAAAGACGACTGGGGACGAGTCAGGGCGAGCAGACACTTTGTTGTTCTGGCCCTTCCGTACTCCACACGCCCCCTAAAACAGACAAATAAGTTTTAGATACATTACAAAATATCAGCTGGTACCTTCCTACCCGAGCGTCTGTCGAATACCTCCCTCCCCCATGGCCAGCCCCCCTCGCCTTCCGGGCTTAGACCGAACACCTATTTTAAAAAGAACTATGACCCGAGACTTACATTGGATCGATTTTAGCTCTGTCAAATGACTAACCTTGCTTAAATGCTTTGTTTGACGCCTGGAGAAATGAAATGAAATCGACGGGGTCCGTGCAAAACCGACCCGCTAGCCGCCTCTACGGGACGCCTGAAACTCCATAGGAACACAAGGAACGACAGCACGACAACACAGGTGAGTTCAAAGGACGACTTTATTAGCAATTTCGTACATTTATGATCAACAGGAAAATTTCCTATACAAATTTTATTACAGTGGAACCCCGTTAATACGGTCACCAATGGGCCATGAAAATTTGGCCGTATTAACGGGGTGGCCGCATTAACGGGGTTTCATTATAAGAAAATGTATGGGTGCGCGTTTCGCCGGGACAAAAAAAAGTGACCGTAAAAACGAGGTGACCGTATTAACGAGGTGACCGTAAGGCGGGGTTCCACTGTATTTAACTTGAAGGTCGAGCTTGGGTGACCTGTGGAAAAACTACCCACAAGTACAAGCGTTGCACAGGAGTGGCTTTACAAAATGGAGTCCCTCACCACACTTTTCGTCCTTCTGTCCATGATAGCCGTCGTTGTTGCGATTTTAGCAAAGGCCATTAAGATTACAGTGTCTTCTGCTTGGTACAAAAAGAGGTTTGCCGAGAAACAAAACAAAAGGGCAGAATTTACTGGGCTTGTTTTTGCACCCGTAAGGCGAAAGCTTTTCGCCGAACTAGATGAGCATCTAAAAAAACTGAAAGGCGATGTTTTGGAAATAGGGATCGGTTCAGGTCAGAACTTTCTTGATTATCCGCAAGGTACGTCACTTATAGCTGTTGATGCCAATCCACACGTGGAGAAACTTCTGAAGAAAAACCTGGAGAAAGTTGGCGACAGGATCCTCTTGAAGAAGTTTGTTGTTGCCTCGGCCGAAGATATGAGTTGCAGAGGAAAGGTCGGTGTGGAGGACAATTCTGTTGCTGCTGTTGTTTGTACGAAGCTGTTGTGTTCTTTAACTGATGAGCAAATAAGGAAGACTGTGCAAGAAGTAAAGAGAGTTTTGATACCTGTGAGTTTGTTTAAATTTTGGGGATGGGGAGGCTTGTGGAGGAGGAGGAGGGGGTGGAGGGGGGGGTGGGGGGGGGGGGGGGGGGGAGAGGGTTGGGCTCACATGTTAAAGGGAGCTGCAGGTCTGTTTACATGAGACATCAAGCCTGGTTTTAACACTAGCGACATAACGACGTAATGGTGAGGTCACGCATATGCAAAATGCAATTTATATTGATGCTTTATGTCACCAGTGTGTACAACACAATATTACAACATAAATAGACTACAAGCAGTCCCTATTTTCTTTCTGGAATAGCGGAGTGGGCAATTCATGCAAGCATGCACAAAAATTGTGTGTGCAAGGAGATGGGCATTGCCACATGATTTTCGCATAACTCGTGTGATTGCCCACTCAACTATCTCTGAGAGAAAAGAGGGACTACTTTTACTGTGTAGTCTACGACATAGGAACATAATAAAATAAACATACTGACATAAGGAAAAAAATGATTTTTTCTTTATGTCATTATGTCCATGCCAATTATAGCGTTATGTAGCTAGTGTAAACCAGGCTTTACTTGACAAACCAGACAAGTTTCCTTCCGGTCAGCCAGTCATTATATATATTTGTTTAATGCCAATTGGGTGAAAAGAACTCATCCCTGTCTTAAGCACCAGAACAGAATTTTTCCAAATTCATATCTCCTCTGCTATATACCATATTTATTCCATTAAGCGCCCAACCTCGAATAAGCACCCACCACGAATAAGCGCCCACATGTAAGTAGGAGAAGTTTATATGCATCCAGCCTCAAATAAGTGCCCATCCCCCACCCCCCACCCCTGAAGTGCACAAGATTATCATTTCTGTACTGGCTTTCAATGAACAGTTAAAATTATGCTTTGGTACATCTTTATGTTTTGTTGCAAAATAAACCTACTACTTACTGAAAATGGTGAAAATTTAACAAGCGCCCAGCCTCAAATAAGTGCCCACCTTAAATAAGTGCCCACTCTCAAGGTCCAAAAATTTAATAAGCGCGAATAAATATGGTATGCTACCAGAAGCTTATACGAGAGAAGCAATCAACTTGCGGCAGAAGCTTACTGCAGTGATAAGCTTCGGATGCTACTGTATATGGTATACCTGCTAACTTTTTCCGAGTGATAGGCGTGAGAATTTTTTTGTGGGAGTGCCAGGATTTCTGAAGGCGACCCGACTGAATCCGAAGAGAACCCGATCTATTCCGAAGATGTCCGAAGTTGTCCGAAGATGTTCCGAAGAATTCGGAAGTTTCCATGGACCTCAGACCTCTGTAATTGTAATGTTCAGAATGATAAAAACCTACAAAAAAGTGCCATATTTTCATGAACGTAACTATATTTTATATTGGATCATGCGATCAGTTAAGGCTGATAGGTCAAATCTTTCATTCAGGCGTGAGAAATTGCTCCATAGGCGTGAGTAGGCGTGAGATCGGAGTTTTGGACTCGCAGGCGTGAGACTCACGCCTAAGGTGTGAGACTTGGCAGGTCTAATATGGGTATATGATCTTTGAGTCTAAAACTAGCAGTTGAGGCAGATGTTGCATTAAAATTAAAAGCGTTAAAAGTCTCTGAAGATTTACACTTAATAAGACAATTATTTCATAGATAATTTATATTTATACACATTTTCAATTTTCATTCTGCCTCGATCTACTATTTGCAAGTATTAAAGTACTGGTGTTGCACAGTATTTGTTTCTTTGGGTTTGTTTGTTTTGATTGTTTATGTTTTCCCCAATTATTATATAATTTCTCCAACATACATTTGTACCTTTTTAATCAACTCTGGTTTGTTTATTATGTTACAGGGTGGAAGGTTCTTTTTCATGGAACATGTAGCAGGTTGGTACTATGGCAATGTCTGTACTAACTTGTTGAACCACATAATTTAATAACATTACAGTAGAATGTCCATATTAAAGAGGACCCCTTTGGACCATGTTTATCATGTTCCGAACCAAAAGTTCCTGTTCCTGTTTGTAGAATAATTAAAATATTTTTGGACGCTGAACACTGGGAACTAGTTTAAGTTTGCAGGGTCTTGGAACCCCCCGAATACTGTTTACCATGTGCTTTTGAATCGGTTGTTCGAAGAAACGTGTTGTGTTTAGTTGTTAAAACATCGTGTAATTTTCGTTCATATTGGACAATAAACCGCTCAAAAACACTGTCTATTTAGGAAAGTTGTCCACTTTTTGGAGGTAAAAAATGTTGTGCTTATATGTAGTTGCCGGTTCCATGGGCTGTTTACATGAAAGGAGGAAGAACCTTGCACTAGAATCATACTAGAGGGCAGAACAAATTTCAATTTGGTTTGCATGCAGAAATGTAGCCTGTTCCAGGCTTTGAGATAGTGGGGAACGCGCAAAGTAAACAAAAAGGGAAATAATCGCGGGGGAACTGGGGAGAGGGCGGGCAGCAGAGCCTCTGCCGCCTGCCCTCTCCCCAGTTCCCCTGCAATTTTTTCGCTGTTTTTTACTTCGCGCGTTCCTCACTATATCAGAGCCTGGAACAGGCTAGCAGAAATGTGGTAGCAGTTTGGATTTCGGGGTGGTTACCAGGTGAAGCCAATGAGTGCTTCAACAAACATTGTTTTTAGCTACATTTCTTTTGAGAGAATGTTGCTTGTTTTCTTCTCTTCTTTGGAGGAGGCTGGTTGTCATCAAGCTCACATTGGGGCTTGTAAATCTCCCTTTACATTCTAATGTGTTTCAACATTGAGTTGTCAGAAATGATCTTGATTGACAGCTCGTAACTTCCTCCCGACTCTCTACTTTGAGCCCTGTGTCTATCAAGCAAACATAGCCACAAACGTTGCATGTAAAGGGAAAGCCTGATCCTAGTGGCAGGATTTTCCTCCCTCCATGTAAACACCCCCCAAGTGTCTGCTTAGAAGAGGTTAAAAGTGTAGTTTCTGTGTAACATAATGTTTTCATGTAAAATATCAGCTTGTTGAACGTATTAGTCCTCCTCCTCCCTAATACTTCCTGATACATCCTGCTCACTCAGGTCTGAAAGGGGGTAAGAGAAAGGTCATTCCCAGCGAGTGGGAGGACTGGTGCATCTAAACTTGTAACCCCTGCTCTTATCCCGCATGTCCTCCCTTTTCTTGGCAGTTTCTTCCTCCTTGTTTCTCCTTATTTTGCACTATTTCAATAAATAATTGTCAACTCTGGTAACATTCCCTATTTCTCGCATCCAAATCCTCCCACCCCACCCCCACCCCCACCCCCACCCCTCCTATGTGCATCTTCAGGTAAATAAAATTGAGTCTAAGAGGTCAGAGGATAATGTGTCGTTTTGCACATACACATTTTGGACAAGCTTTTAGCTCATTAGACGTTACGTGGGTAAATAAATGATTGATTGATTGATTGATTGATTTACCCAGGATAATTTCATCATGGTCAGATCAAACTAACACATTGTGTTTGCTTACTTTTACTAGGAAAGCCTTGGACTTTGCAGTACATCCTTCAGCAGCTTGTCTCAAAGTCACTTTTATGGCCTATTTTTTTAAATGGATGTCGCTGTGACCATGAAACTCTGTCTTGGATAGAACAAGGTGGTTTCACAATGGTGCAAGCTGAAAAAACATGGGTGAATTGGGCCCCAGAAATGTGTGTTGGGTCAAAAAAAGTTTCCTTAGATTGGGATATAAGATTTATTTTGTATTTTGTAAGTTCAATGCTTGTTGGTTTTTCAGAGAAGGGACGCTAAAAAAGAAAAAAAAATACACTTAAAAAGAAAAAACACTATTGTATCGTATCGTATCGAGGAACTTCCATTTTGAAACGTATGCCCTCAATGTAATTTAAAAGACTGTCAAACCTCCACAAGTGACGATCTCTATTATGACCACCTCTCTACAAGGACTAGTGTTTTTTAGTCTCGACCAAGTTCCGGGCTCCCGGGAGGGGGGGGGTAACTCAACAAAGTTTTGTATGGGGATGCTCCGCCCCAAGGTCGAAACCCTTACCCTTTCATGTACTGTTTTTGACAGAAAAGGTACCCGTTTCATATATATCTTTCATTGAAAATGGTACCCCTTTCATATAGCCTTTATGTGCATCTGTTTGATATATTTTGAAAGGCGCTTTTTATAATACTTAAATGGCAGTTTTCCCTACCCTTTTTTATACTTCAACTCGTGTTTTCCCTACCCATTCCTATACTTTGTGAAATCCCTACCCATTTATATACTTCAACTAGTGAAATCCCTACCCTTCCATATACCGCCAGCCTAAAAAAGGTACCCCTTTCGGGCGGAGCATCCCCGTATAGCCCATTATAGGGAGCCCCCCCTCCGTGCTCTAATCATCACATGTTACTCTCATTGAAACCTGCCACAAACGGCCAATGTTTCTGAAATGGTCAGTTAATTGTAACTTTACTTTTGTACAGCCGGGTCAAATCGAACCTTTAACATCCCCCATTGGGCAGCCCCCAGGCATTTGATCATATTAGGCAATCATGTATCCCTACCCCCGGGAAAGAGATTAGCTTCTACAACCCATTTTGATGAAAGATCGCCTGATGCTTTGTTCAGTCACGTTCATATTTTCACTCTTTAACAAATCGACTCGCCCCATGCCCCACTGGTAGTAAATCACGTAAGCATGAAAATGGCATATTGCGGTGCATCAGAGCGTAGTCTCCTACGCAGCCGTTATTAGGGCTCAGGAGCGTTGCGTGACGAGCCCTAACAACGGCTGAGAGACTAACCAGAGCGCCTTTGCTCGTGATATGATAACGCAAATTGTAACCAGTAAAGACAGTAAAGCATGGCGCTTGCTCGCGAAAAAAAAAAGATCGCCAAATTGAGTTCGACATTTGAATCATCTGTTAGTAGTAAAGTAGTAAAACATATTTAATCAGGGCGGCCCTTTCAGCTCAAGGCTGGTATCCATAGAGGCCCTGCATCTGTTATATCATAGTCGCGCCAAACTGGACTTACTAAGCAGATTTAGCAAAGACAGCGCGTGAGCTGTCGTAAGAGGAAAACGTCCCGGCCAAAATATCGTGTTTTCATGATTACGGCATAAATAAAGGCAGGTACAAAAGTCGTACTGGATCACTCAGACCGCGGCACTTAGATAACGGCTTTTTTGTACTTACGTTGATCACTATATTCGAGCTATTCATGAAGCCAAATAGTTGGTCAGAGTATATTACATTATTACCGACCTCAAGGTAGCCACTAACCTTATGACCAAACAGCTACCTTCAGGTAGGACTATATATTAGCCACTAACCCTGTGACTTAACGTTTGGCTACTTTTTCCAAATACCACACCCAATATGGCCAGCAGGCGGTGGGAGGGAGAAGGAGGTGGTGTGGGGTCAGCAGCCGGAAAACGAGTAGGAATTATAAATGCATTTAGGTAAAAGTTCAACAAATACACAGTATATGAATGATATGCTTTTATTGCTAAGAACGTGAGTTTTTATTCCATTATCTGTCATCTGCTGACCGTTACCCTCTATCTAACCTTCTTGAAACTATCATTTTGTATGAAATTATACTGATATTTTTTTAGTGGAAATGTGCTGATATTTTGCAAATTATTCAAACATTTATGTGCTCACATCCCTTTGAAGTTCCATAATCTTATATGAACATGCGGTGCGGGATAGTGCTAATACATCAACACTCGACTTGACAATGGCCCGCAAACAAAAGCAAATACCTTTTTAATAAATCTAAGGAAATTGTGAAAATAGCCTGTGAACAGGTTCTCTGGAGGAGTATTGGGCGAGCAGAGCGAGCCGCGTTAAGGTGGCTCAACTGGGTTTTTTGGCGACATAACACCCCAACTTTGAACGGCTGATACTTCACTGTCCGAGCTCGGTCAGGCAAGCTGCTTCACACATAAACTAGAGATGAATGAAATTTCCAAAAAAGTAGATTTGATTGACATCAGTGTTACCATAACAACGATCTGATGACGTCATGATTCAATGCACTTGAAATTTGCAAAGGTCATGCATTACATGTATAACTTTAGATCAAAAGATTTTAAAACAATTTCATCGACTAGTTTTTAAATAAACGCTTCCCTAACAAAAGTGTTACTTCTGTGAGTAGAATGAGCATATTTGAGACATTGCTTCTAATTACATCAACTGAAATCTAGTGAAGCAAACAGGATGAAACCTTCAAGGAATGTAGTTTTATGGCACATGAATAATATATGGTGAAAATATTGTTTCAATTTGTCAGGAAAACGCTGGTATCGACGAAATAACAGAAAGTAATGCGAATCTTTAAATTTTTGATTGAAAGTATCAACCCAATTTTATTCGAAAACGCTCTCATAGAATTTTTTCAAACTTTGCAGTCTTGAAGACTTACATCTAGACTATAAGAGGCATACAGTCATTTTAAAAGTTTAGGTATAGATGTTGAGAAAATTACTAATATGCAAAAACCATGACGTCATCAGATCGTTGTTATGGTAACACCGATGTCAATCAAATCTACTTTTTTGGAAAGTTTATTTCATCTCTAGTATGTGTGAAGCAGCTTGCCTGACTGAGATCAGACAGTGAAGTATCAGCCGTTCAAAGTTGGGATGTTGTGTCGCCAAAAAACCCAGTCGAGCCACCTTAAGGTGTTTAGATACAGTTTTCTGGAGACCATACCTACATTTTTCAATCGGCTTTTAAGCGGTCTTTTCCAAGTCAGATCAACGTAATATTTTCACTATTAACTGGTTTTGAATTGAAGTTTGGCTAAATATATATTCTGGTAAAATCGATATTACCATGACAGCGATAAACAAGAAACTTGGAAATCAGCTAAAGTGAAATTTTGCGCGTTTAAGATTTCGCATTGAAAATCCCACAAGACATCTTAAAATATGGTATATGGCATACATATTTTGCAAGAATAAAAAAATTCTGTATGTTTGATTTCAAATAATATGCACATATTGACTGAGTGGGAGGGCCGGACGGGAAAATATTTGGCTCGAGGTCATGGCGTACGGACCGAGCGCAGCATGCGAAATCTTAAACGCGCAAAATTTTACTTAAACTGATTTCGAAGTTTCTTGTTTATCGTCGTCATGGTAATATCGATTTGACCAGAATATATATTAAGCCAAACTTCAATTCAAAACTAGTTAATAGTGAAAATTTCACGTTGATCTGACTTGGAAAAGACCGCTTAAATGTCGATTGAAAAATGTAGGTATGGTCTCCAGAAAACTGTATCGAAACACCTAAAAAAAAATGGAAGACTATAAGAAGACTATAACAGGAAAAGATTCACAAAAGAATCCTTCCTGGATATTAAAACTTACTTCAAGAAGTCCGAAATCTTTCAATATACACATTTCACCTCCTGTCACCCACCAGGCGTGAAGAGAGGTTTCGTAAAAGGCGAGGCAATTCGACTACTTAGAACAAGCTCTTCAAAAACAACATTTGAAGAGTGCCTATCTAACTTCAAACTACGCCTTGAAACAACAGGCAAACCAATGCAATGATAAAGGTCACTGACTGCGGTCACCTTGCTCGCAAAATTTTCGCAATAAATTATTACTCGCATGCTCGGATTCTCGTTAAAATTTGCTCGATTGCTTGAAAATTCGTTAATCGTGCTTTGTAGGTTTCTTGGTGCAGAAATATACGTATTGTCAAATGCGATAAAAAAAAATTCAATCGGAAGATTTACAGAGAGCAATAGATCCCAGGGCGTCTCCAGTGGTAGTGTGTGGGATTGAAAGGAGGAGACATAAATTCTGATTGGAATAACGTGGGAGAGGGGGTTCTCAGAAATTAAATTTGTCATTATAATAATACAAGCTAATACACAGTATTGTTGATATTTGTAGGCACTTGCTTGTTAAGAGAATGTTTGCCAAATTTATCAAAAACGATAAATTAGCTATGAATGCTCCATAACACCCATTCTTGTTGAACTGCACTGGTTGCCCATCCATCTACGTATTGAATTCAAGATCCTCCTCATCACCTACAAAGCTCTTCATAACCTTGCTCCTCTTTACCTGAACGATTTAATTCAACGATATCAACCAGTGCGCAACCTGAGATCGTCTAAAAAAATCTTCTTGTAATACCAAATGTTTATCTCAAATCCTATGGCCGGCGTGCTTTTTCCTTTGCGGCACCATATCTATGGGACACCTTACCTGAACAAATTAAAAATGCGGAAACTATTGACATTTTTAAACGTAAACTTAAAACCTTATACGTTTAAACGATCTTTTTAACTTAACTTTGTAGATTTTTATTCGTAACCTTTTTTAGCTTTTTTTAGAATATCTTACTTGTTTTAACTTGACATTGTGGATTTTAGATTATATTTTAGTGTATTTTGAACGGTAATTAGCGCCTTTGAATCACCGAGAAAAAGCGCTATAGAAATGTATTATTATTATTTAATTATTATTATTATTTAAGTAGCTTTAATTTGCACCCTTAAATTATAAAAAGGAAATAATCTTACCTATGAGTTCCTCTACCATTTAGCCTACTAACCGTTTGGACGCAACGTTGATGCCTGTTAAGTACAGAAGTAGCTGGATGCATTTCAGGAGCTTATCAGGAAAAGCCATGACATGCATTTCGTTTATTCTCTTTCAAATACCATCACGTGGCCTTTCTGCTTGACAAATTAATTTCAGTAGAACGAGGTCGGTTGGTGCTTGAGGGGCTAAACGGAACTGAATTTCAGGACTTCATACAAGAATTGGACGAAGTTTAAACATAACAAAACTATAGGACTACAGTAGTTCGACGAGTTATTTTTCTAAGTTGAGGAGCGATGGTCGTGATTAGTTTGTCGGACTTTCAATGAAAAGTTAGCTAGTTCGAGAACTGATCGTCACAGCACTTTATACATTTTATCCTGAGGGAGTAGATAAACGCCTGGCGACTTAAGGCCATATTTTCAATAAAAACTATTTGGAAGTTTTAAATTCCGACAAAAGAGGTTTTTCTAACACGAGGATCCTGTTCCTGATCCTGTTCCTGCTCTCTTTAAACTTAAATTCTCGACTGCCACGTGAAAGCATGACGTAATTTGGCATCAAACGTGGCATAATTAGGCTGTAATTGGTTGATAGTCAGACTACTAAGCGCACTCTCATAACAACAATGAGTGCTCGCTGCTCGCTGCTCGCCTGTTGTTTTTTCTAAAGTGCTCTCTGCTCGCAAGACAAATTTGACGACTGCTCGTGCTCGCAAGAAAACATACAGTGCTCGCATGCTCGCAAATGCTCGCAAAGACCGTTCTATACCCCTACACCGCATACGTACCGTGAGTGGTCGAGCTTGGGTCACCTGTGAAAAAAAGTACCAGCGTTGCACAGGAAGTGGCTTTACAAAATGGAGGCCCTCACCACAGTTTTCGCCGTGCTGTCCATAATAGCCGTCGTTGTTGCGATTTTAGCAAAGGCCATTAAGATTGCAGTGTCTTCAGCTTGGTACAAAAAGAGGTTTGCCGAGGAACAAAACAGTTGGGCAGAATTAACTGGGCTTGTTTTTGCACCCGTAAAGCGAAAGCTTTTCGCCGAACTAGATGAGCATCTAAAAAGACTGAAAGGCGATGTTTTGGAAATAGGCATCGGTTCAGGTCAGAACTTCCTTGATTATCCGCAAGGTACGTCACTTATAGCTGTTGATGCCAATCCACACGTGGAGAAACTTTTGAAGAAAAACCTAGAGAAAGTTGGCGACAGGATCCTCCTGAAGAAGTTCGTTGTAGCCTCTGCCGAAGATATGAGTTGCAGAGGAAAGGTCGGTGTGGAGGACAATTCTGTTGCTGCTGTTGTTTGTATGAAGCTGTTGTGTTCTCTAACTGATGAGCAAACAAGGAAGACTGTGCAAGAAGTAAAGAGAGTTTTGATACCTGTGAGTTTGTTTAAGTTTATTTTGGGGGGTGGGGGTGGGGAGGAGGAGGGGGGGGGGGGGGGGAGGAGAGGGTTGGGCTCAGACGTTAAAGGCAGCATGGCTCAGGATGGCTGCAGGATTGTTTACATGAGACATTAAGCCTGGTTTTACACTAGCAATATCACGACATAATGGTGAGGTCACGCAAATGCAAAACAATTTATATCAGTGCTTTAATGTTACCAGTGTGAACAACACAACATTACAACATTATTAGACGACAAACAGTCCCTCTTTTCTCTCTGGAATAGCTGAGTGGGCAATCATGCAAGCAAGGAGATGCACATTGCCACATGATTTTTGCATGCACGGGGATGATCGCCTGTTCAACTATCCCTGAGAGGAAAGAGGGAGTACTTTTAGTGTTGTAGTTAATAGTTTATGACATTATAGGAACATAAATAACATAAACATAAATTATTTTCACTCAATTATTGTGTGAAAATAATTCATCCCTGTCTACTGTCTACTGTCTTCGCTAAATTCATATCTTTGTGCACCCATGTTTTATCTTCTATATACAGCTGTTTCGAGAAAGGTTGTCGGAAAAAAGTGTAAAAGTGCACGCAACAATCCAGAAAGGTATTGTGGGTAGTCATCCACACTATATCCTAAAAACTCATTTATCCCAATGGCCCGCCATCTAAGATCATCCCGGCCCTGTTATTTTTCGCGGATTGTCGCGTGCACTTTTGCGCTTTTTTCCGACAACCTTTCTCGAAACAGCTGTATGCTACCAGAAGTTTATAAGGTCTCAGCAGGTTCCCACTAGCGATGTAATCAGAAGGGGAGTGGGAGTTGGAAGCGTAAGGAGCCTTACGTTCCAGGGTAATTTAAGAAACGGGGTTGCAGTCAGATTTGGAAGCTTGATGGAATTGGAAGAATCAGAAGGTTTCCTTTTTCTTCCAACTCTGTTTCTGTTTCCGTCGCTTTTTAATTCTGCTTGAAAACGTCATTTTGATTTCCACTAGATATATTATTTGCAAGTATTAAAATACTGGTGTTGCACAGATTTTTTTCTTTGGGTTTGTTTGTTTTGATTGTTTATGTTTTCCCCAATTATTATATAATTTCTCCAACATACATTTGTACCTTAA
Organism: Dendrophyllia cribrosa; assembly: GCA_024195265.1. Lineage (NCBI taxonomy): Eukaryota > Metazoa > Cnidaria > Anthozoa > Scleractinia > Dendrophylliidae > Dendrophyllia > Dendrophyllia cribrosa. Next base: position 18,711,994 of record JAJLRJ010000008.1, read on the forward strand.
GTTTTAATCAACTATGGTTTGTCTATTATGTTACAGGGTGGAAGGTTCTTTTTCATGGAGCATGTAGCAGGTTGGTATCTTAAAGTATGGCAATGTCTTTACTAACTTGTTGAACCACATAAATTTATTACAATTTTACAGTGGAACTTCCATATAAAAGTGCATATAACCCTTAAATACGTATTTTCAGAATCAACTCTACGTTCATTGAATAGTTGAATAGTTGAACATCGCGTTAGTGAGTTATAAAGATTTGAATTTACAAAATGTTAATTAGATTACATCAACCCAGTATTCATTTTTAATACAACTACTTGTTTTCACCTCCAAATAACATTTTTGCGAATCAATTGACTGTACACAGTTTATATTTAGTATTTCTCAAGTTAATTATCCTTAAGTTGTAAACTGTGAATTGTAAATTGGAGTAGAAATAATAGCAAAGTCCTGGGTAGTGATGTCATCTAATTTAGTAACATTTTGTAAATTCAAATCTCAATATCACTAACACGACGTTCAACTATTCAACTTAACAAATACTCTTTTTGACCATAGAAATGACCTCAAAAAGTGTTTAAAACTCAAGTGGAATCACGAGCCATTAGGTTTCACTGCCAAGTTTTGGACATTTTATGGTGTCATTTCTATGGTCAATAAGAGTACAGACCATAGAAAAATGTGGTCAATTTGTTTTTTACAATAACAAACTTAAATAACTGTGAGTGCCAAGCAAACGAGTTTGTGGGAATCATTTTAGAAAATAAAGATAAACAACCTAACACTGACAAACTGCTGCAAAAGGAGCCTTATCTTGTAGAAATAACTTATGGATTTCCAATTGACTCTGGGATTGAAAGGGTCAATGCCATACTCAAGGGTTATGGGCACTTTAAAGAGGACACCATTTGGACCATGTTTATCTGTCAAATAAGGAAAGTTGTCCACTTTTGTGTAGCCTGCGAGCAAGCTCTCGGGCTTGCGGTTTCGGGTTAAGGGGAGCGGAGAGCAAGAGTTTGCAACTATGTCTCAGAAATTTGAATACTGCCCCAAATACTTCCCGTGGTTCCCCATTGTCCGAGCTGTCAGAATTTGGCCAATCAGCGCAAACCGGAACCGAGCGTTAATGTAAACAGACATGAAAATAAAAATAGTGTTGGTAATGCAACATACTTTACGACAGCCAGACTGTTTGCTTCTCTGTTTTCTTTGTAGTGTATCACTGGACAAAATGAAGATAAGTTTTTCCAAACTCTCTGCTTCACCAGTCTGAAGGTGTTTCTCTTTTGAATGCGTGTTTATAATTCAATCTGTGAATAGCGAGATGTTTATATTGAAAAGGTTTCAAATTACTTTCGGACTTATGCAAATTGCATGGTGAGCGAATGAAAGCAAAAATAAATCACTGGCCAAAACACTAGAGCTCTTTCGATAGCTGTTCAAATGGCTAAAAATCTTTTACCTGAACGGTTACTAAGGGAATGACTCGAACGGAAAGCCTTTAGTATTGTTTTCACGTTAGAGGTCACAAATGCTGGTCGATAATTTTCTCGGCTGACCCCAAAAAAAGCTGAAACTTTGCCGATCTTAATTCTTCATCGGCAACAAGAGCCGCAGACATTCCAATACTTCTGGCTTCTGCTACCTGGTCGTTGATCGTCGATCAGATGCTTTGTAACGGACAGACAACCAACACTGTTTGATGATGCCTCCTTTTAATATTTGCAGCCGCGGCAGCAAACAGTTGAAATATAAAGCTTTTGCCATAGCCCGTCGGCAAAACAGCGAGGACATTGCTACCTTTAAGTAGTGCTTCAACTGCTTGACATTGCTCGGGTTTCAATTCCACAGGAAACTTCAGATATTTAGAAAAATTCTCGCACGCTTTATGAATGCAATCTCCTCCGCTCTCCATTTGTTTGTCTTGATCACGACGCATGAAGAATGACACCATGACAACGTCATCATCAAATTAAATCTCAACCAATCAGCATTTTCCGTCCACTTTTGGACGGAGACATTCAAATTTCTGAGACATCGTTGCAAGCTCTCGCTCGTTTCCCTCCCCCCACCCCCACCCCCACCCCCTCCCCCTCCCCCAAAATCCCGAACCCGAGAGCTTGCTTGCAGGCTACTTTTGTGAGGTTAAAAATGTATTGTTTGTATGTATTGGCTGCATGGTTCCATGGGCTGTTTACATGAAGGGAGGAAGGTCCTTACACTAGAATAATACTAGAAGGCTGAACAACCTTTCATTTGGTTTGCATGCATGCAGCAATGTGGTAGCAGTTTGGACTTTTGGAAGCGTCACCAAGTGAAGCCAATGAGCGCAATCAGCAAACATATTTGTTGTTTTTTAGCTCCATTTCTTTTGAGAGACTGCTGCTTTCTTTTTTCTTGTTTTTGGAGGAGGCTGGTTATTATCAAGCTCACATTGGGCTTCTTGGAAATCTCCCTGTACATTCTGATTTGTTTGAACATTGAGTTGTCAGAAAAGATCTTGATTGACAGCTCATTACTTGTTCCCAACTCTCTAATTTGAGCCCAGTATCTAGCAAACAAGTGGCCTGAATGTTGTAGCCAGCTCTCAGAATGGTCATCTACAGTTTTAAATGGTAAGGACATACATAATTACCGGCTTTTTGCAGATTGCTCAGCTGTCATGTTGTTTTTCAACACAAGTATGTCCCTAGCGCCAGTATCATCCCAGCATACACTGTTTACCTGTAGCTAGGATCTTGCTAGCACAAGGATCTTCCTACCTTTCAGCTAGAATGAGCCTATTGCTAGGGACAAGTACAACCCTTTGCATGTAAAGAGAAAGCCTGATCCTATAGTGGCAGGATCTTCCTCCCTCCATGTAAGCACCCCCAAGTGTCTGCTTAGAAGAGGTTAAAAGCTGTGTAGTGTTTGTGTGTGACATGATGATTTCATGTAAATTATCAGCTAGTTGAACGTATTAGTCCTCCTCCTCCTCCCTAATACTTCCTGATGCGTCCTGCTCACTCAAGTTTGAAAGGGAGTAAGAAAAAGGTGATTCCCAGCAAGTGGGAGGACTGGTGCATCTAAACTTGCAGCTTATGCTCTTATGTCACATATCCCTCCCTGTCCTTGCCTGTTTCTTCCCTTTTGTTTTTAATTATTTTGAACCATTTCAATAAAAAAAAAACAATTCTCCATCATCTTCTCTCTGGTATAATTCCCTTATTTCTCCCATCCAAATCCACCCACCCCCACCTGTCCTAGGTACATTTTTAGTTAAAAAAAATAAGTCTAAGAACCAGATTTGAAAAGGTCAGGGATAGAAATTCAGATGGTATTGTCAGGGGTATTGTACCACTACAGTTTCTAAAGGCCCCCCACTTTTTTGGGGGAATTTTCATCAGTTTGAATCGTAACTAATTCTCACCGGAGCCCTTACTCGTAATCACCCGGCCATTGTTTAGTTATGCGAACGAAGCTACCGGTATTTCAGAGGTAAAAGGGAGTGAGAGCTCCAAGTTGGCATGGTAGTCATTGCTGCGGGGAGGTGGGAAGGTCCCTGATGCTAAAGTCCTCAAAATTAATGATTCATGAAAAGAGAGGGCACACATGAACTTTGGAGCTCAATTTATACCCACATGGTCAGCAGTCTCCTAGGTTGTTGCCCAGAGCAACTGGGCCCAGGGAATGTGAAAAATTAGGTGTTTGTTTACTGAGCTCTGGTGGGAAAATATGAGCATAATATGTGATTAACTAAACAAGAAGCAAACAAACAAAACACATGATTGCAGGTTACTCTTAGTACAAAGCATGAGTTTTTAACGGCCATTTTAAAATACCAATGCCATCTACAGCTATATATTTCTGCCTCCTAATAATGCCTTCTTTAATAGATTGGCATTCATTTTGTTTGCTCAGGATAACTTCATCGTGGTCAGATCGAATTAACACATTGTGTTTGCTTACTTTTACTAGGAAAGCCTTGGACTTTGCAGTACATCCTTCAGCAGCTTGTCTCAAAGTCACTTTTGTGGCCGACTTTGTATAATGGATGTCGCTGTGACCGTGAAACTCTGTCTTGGATAGAACAAGGTGGATTCACAATGGTGCAAGCTGAAAAAACGTGGGTGAATTGGGCCCCAGAAATGTGTGTTGGGTCAAAAAGAGTTTCCTTAGATTGGTTTACAAGATTTATTTTGTATTTTGTAAGTTCAATGCTTGTTGGTTTTTCAGAGAAGGGACTGTTAAGAGAAAAATAAAATACTCTAAAAAAGAATCAAATGCTCCTATGAACCATCTCGTGTGTATGAATGCTCTAAATAAAAGATTCTTCACGCAAAAAATCATGGTATATTAGTGCTGGAAATAATTTTTCTTACATAGAAGGACATGTGTCTTTTCAAACCTCCATGTGAGGAACAGATTCATATTAAACTTGACTTTTAGTGGCGTCGCTACGGTATAAAATAACTTTAATGACAATTTAAAACGATAAAAACCCCTTTGCGTGACATAAATATGCATTGTTCGAAACAACACATGACGTAATTGCACTGGGGAATTACAAAAACGTTCACAGCCCAGTGAGCGATCGAGTGACTAATTTGCATATCTGTCAGTCCCGTTACTATATCTCGTTCAACGCTTCGCGTATTCACGAGATAAAAAAGAACACTATTGTATCGTGCGTTCGCCTCACTAAACGTATACCCACACTTTTAATTTGAAAAACTGGTGTCCATCTACCATTTCAAATTCTAATTTAAAAACTACATTAAATCTTCAATATTTTTTATTACTCTAAATTTTACAAATCCTTTGAGAAAAACTATTTCCTCCCAAATATACCCAAAAATCAAAATCAAGCTGAGCGAAGGGTTTCTCCATTACTTGAAATGTGAACGAGGTATTTCCATTAAATCCTTGCTAAGTGGCGGAAAATGCCATTTATGTAGAGCCCCCCGTCCCCCCACCCCCCTAACTCGGACCAATAATGTTGTTCAAATGCCCCATCCAAGGCTCCAATTGCGCGATCAAATGGACTTACCCCCGGGAAAGAGATAGCTTCTACAACATGATGAAAGATCGCCTGATGCTTTGTTCAGTCACGTTCATACTTTTACTCTGAAAGAAAAGAAGAAACCTTGACTCGCCCCGTGCCCCACTGGTAGTTGTAGTAAACGACGTCAGCATGAAAATGACATATTACGGTGCATCAGAGCGCCTTTGCTTGTGATATGGTAACGCAAACTGGAACCAGTCAAGCATGGCGCTTGCTCACGAAAACATAAAACAGGATCGCCAAATTAAACACGAAGTTCCGATATAGAGCGTTTTCACTCACGTGACCTTCAGTCCCGTGGGACTCAAATGACAAAGGCCATGGCAGCCATGTTGGTGTTCCTAACAAAAGAAGTTAATTAAAATTCTTTTGTACGGGAACACCAATATGGCGGCTATGACGTCAAGTGAAAACGCTCCATAAAAGGCTTTGCCCTCCCCCATTTCACACCCTTAAGGTGTAATGCAAATTAAGGCGTCTTTCAGTCCCAAAACGTGGTTAACTTCCGCTTCCTTTAAATATAATTTGCTTCAAAAATCGAATTAAACCAAGAGTTTACCTAAGCAAAAAAAGAAATAGAAGTTTATAAAGACTTCTGATATAACTTTCATAAAGTTTTTCCAAATTGCGTTAGCAATTAGTAATGACGCATGTTATTTGTCAGATGTTTATGCTTCAGTGGTTGACTGACGACTGGAGGTGAGAATGGCCAGGCCAGGCTCCTTTTATACCGTGACTTCGTGTTTAAGTTCGACATTTAAATCAGCTGTTGCAACATAGTCGCGCCAATCTGGATTAACTAAGCAGATTTAGGAAAGACAACGCGTGAGTAGTCTTAAAGGGACGGTGTACGGCTGAAATATCGTGCTTTAATGATTATAGCCAAGAGCTTGCTTTATTGTCTTGAATTGCCAAAAGGAATGAATGCAAAGAAATATTAAATATAGACTACGAGTAGTCTCCCCCTTTTCCTCAGGGATAGAAGAGCGAGCGAAACGCGAGCGCGCATGAAAATCAAAACAACGCGAGAAATTCGCCTTTGTCGCGTGGGGTGATTTTCACGCGCGCTCGCGTTTCGCTCGCTCTACTATCCCTGAGGAAAAAGGAGGGACTACTCGTAGTCTATATTAAATAAAGAGACATTAACGGTTAAAAAGATCAAAATTCCACAAGATTTTCGACCGCCTGTCACGAAATCAAATTTGATGAAATATTATCAACTTCCATCTTTGCAATCCTGCACTTTATCTCCAAACTACTGCTTCTGTTTTGCTCTATAGAATCTTTTTATCTTATTACGTTATATATTTGGTGGCATTTGGTGATATAATGTGTAAAAATGAAGGCGAAATTTTGCTATTCCGGCGGGACAGTGTCCCCACGAGTGCATTTCAACCCACACCAAAGTGACACTGATCGTGGCAGCAGTTTCATATTTTCACTTCGCTCGCTTAATGCGACAGTGTTTTCCATCTTGTGTACGCCTCGAAGCTCAGCGGCGTCATTGGATATTGATGGCACATACAAAAATTCGCAAAGCTACAAGAAATCCTTAAATGACATGTACATCTAAGCAAGATCTTGAGAAGCTGCGAATTTAAAAAAAAATCTTGAAAGTCACAAACGGTTGCGAATTTTCATGAAATTCGCACCGGATCCCTATGATATCTTATGTGAACATTTTGCGTAGCTCTGTAAATTTTCGTAATTTAGTAATTCTTGGAAAGTCGAAATTTTTTACTACCCCTTGTAAGATCGACTGAAGGAGATATAATCTTTAGGATAACAGTGGAATGGCCATTTGCAATTATTTTTTTAACCAATCACAAAAATAAAACATTAACTTTTATTCTTAAAAAGCATTGCTTAAAACAGCAATCTGACGTGTATTATCTACACATAGCGTCTATTATTTCAGACGAAACGTCAATGCGTCGAAAGTCGATGAAAATATATATAAAATATTCCCAATTCTCAGTTTTGGCCATTAAATTCAGTTTGTAGCCTCCGCGTTATTTGCACTTTTTTTTCAGATGTAGGTGAACTTCGTAGCTTCCCTGAGGGTGATTTAGGAGAAGACACCCTTTGTTGTTCTAGATCAACGTTTAAAACTTCCATCTTGTTCAGCGAGGGTTTACTGCGAAAGGGGTTGGACCTCAGTTCGGGGTAGGACGGCGAGGTAAAATGTAAACGTTTTGAGGAATTTAGTACCTCGAATTGTGTTTGTGACAGTCGTGAGCTGTGAGCACTTGCAGAACGTTCATCCGTCCTTTCTGTGGGAGACATGGTTCTCCTGCTCTTCAGTGAACTTTTTGATGAGGAACTCCGAATCTCAAGTTGCATTGGCGAAGAACGTCGAGCGCTTGAACAGCGCTCCTCCGACCTTACAATGGAAGCATTGCTTCTTCTGCTACTTGATCGTCCACTATTCGGACGTTTTTCCAGATCTGCTACAGGAAGACCATGTGTTCTATGAAATGAGTCAATTCGCTCTTCAGCGTTTGCTTTGGTGTCCGCTGCTTGTTTGTTGTTGAAAGATTTTTTCTCAACATTTTTTTCTGTCCACTCGAAATTGGGCGACCCTTGTGATTGACAGCAAGCAGCTCACACGCGACTTTATAAGCTTCGGGAGGTACAGGGGACACTATGTCTGATCTGGAGGAGTTACGGCTCCTTGAACGCCTTGACAAAGTAGCGGAGGAGCTGCTTCTCATTTCCTCACGGCTGTTCATTTTGGATCCTTTCCCATCTTTGGACTCACTCTTTGAATCCTTTGGCGTTGAGCGTCCTTTGGCCAGTCTCTACACTTGCCGCACGAGGTGAAGGCAAACTTCGTCTGGCGTTTCTAACAGATACGTCATTATCAGACGTTTTGAGGCTTGAACCTTTTTGAGGCGACCTTGCTTCATTAGACGATCTTACTCTCAGATCAGATGACTTCATACTTGATTGTGGCGTCTTCTCAGCCGCCTTTGTACTCGACAAAGGCCTCTGACTTGATTTACGACCCTTTAAACCCACTGAGGTGTCTGAGGTTGAGTGATCACTGGAGGACTTAGTGTTTGAGTGTTTAGCCTTGATTCAATGTGATGAAGCATTCGCTGAATCCTTTACTGTCACGTTTGAACCATACTTGCTAATCCTTGCATTAGAATCAGAAGGTTTCTGATTCCGCGACAACTTTCTGTCATTAATGGAAGTCTTTTTTTATTTTTTATTTTTTTTATTATTAATGGAGGTCTTACTACTTTTCAGTTCCACCTTCACTCTTATCTTCCCGAGATTTCACTGCACTGGGAGATGACCTCAAGCTCGAAGAACTGCTTTGTACATCTTTTGCAGGCTTTGACACTCTTATAATTCCATGTGTCGATCCTTTTAACTGCTTCGAATTGATGCTTTCCTTTTAGACGACGGTCAAATGACTTGCAGTCGACGACAAAGTGTTCTGTACGACATCCGGGTTTTTCTTTTTACCAGTAGGAGATGAAGGAGCTTGGATGATTTAGGAGACACTTTCCACTATTTTACGTCAACATGACAGCCTTCTGTAGGGGCGTAGCTAGGATTTTCAAAGGGGGGTTGTCACACTGTGTCACACTCAGGGTACTTACCAGATTGTCATGTCGACATCCACACTGTTTTTTACTAAAATTAACTTACAAAGGGGAGGTCACGGGCACCCCAGGACCCCCCCCCCCCCCCCCCCCCCCCAGCCACGCCCCTGTTCTGCAGAACTGTTGGAACTTTTTTGAGAGGCACTGTTATGGTCCACTGCAGCGTCTGTTAGAGTGCGCATACATGAAGCGCCTTGCCCTGCTTGGTCAGGATTTGAAAACAGAAACATTTTCATTAAAAAATATGAATATATTAACTAATTTGATCTGCAGTTTTGACGCCCCACCCCACTCCGATATAATTTTTTTCATTTTAAAATAAATAATCCCTGTGCAATCTGTGACGTAGACTTGCCACAAGTCGACCTTCGCTGTTTTAGTTAAGTTAAGTCGCGAAGGACGTCCCTTCCAACGAAGAACCTAACTTAGCGAAAATGAGTATTGGAAGGGACTTGTGGCAAGTCTATCAGTGACCGTGATGCGCTTGACCGGTCTTATAAAGGAATTTAAATGTATATTAACCGCTTTGTAAGGTTTTAGTTACATTAGGCATGATAACTTGCACATTCTAATCTGTTCTTGGTACCAATTGTTGTAATCTCAAAATGCCATGCCTTTTGTAATCTTGAAAAGACATACATAAGAAAATCTCATGTAGTGTAATATTTATTAGCATGAACTTACTTGTGGCTGAAGTTGGTGATCTCTCTCTAGGGGACCCTGAAGACTTTGGGTTCTTTGGTAGAGAAGGCACCTTTTTAGCGAGGTCCACCTGCAACTGGAGAATGTCGGCGATGAAAAAGTCAAGTTCAGCTTCAGAACTGGAAGATTCCTGGTCAAAGTAAAAGACCAAATTTGCTTAGTTTATTTGGATTTTCTCATTAATTTTTTCGAAATTCTCCGAAAACTGTCCGAAGGTTGACGAACTTTTCCGAAAATGTCCGAAGATTTCCGAGGAAGATCCGAAGATGTTTCGATTGTAGACCAACACCTTAGAAAATTCTATGCCTACTATTCACAACATGTGAAAAAATGAGTGAAATTTGATCCTCGCAGTGTGCTATCAACTTAAGCAGTTCAAGCTTGAATTTTTTTCTCAGGTTGCTTTTTCAACTGCTTAAGGCGGGAGTTAACCTAAACGCCACTTTTCCGCCACTTGACATGGCTTTAATGGAAATATCTCGTTCACGTTTCAAGCAATCCAAAACCTCTATGCTTAAAACATAAACCTATGTTATGGGGTGTTTTGTAAATTTTTGGGTGATTTTTGGGTATGTTTGGGAGGAAATAGTTTTTCTCAAAGGATTGGTAAAATTTAGAGAAATAAGAAATGTTGAAGATTTAGTGAAGTTTTAAAATTAGAATTTGTAGTTAATAATTAATAGACGGATACCAAGTTAGTCCACTAGCAACCTGGGGTGCTCTTACGTGGGTATCGACTGTCTGTTGGTGTTCCAAAAATCATTTTCTTTCTTCTATCCCTACTTTAAACCTTTTCAAATTTCACTTAAATTCGGGTGTACCCCCGCCTTAAGTTGATAGCACACTACGAGGATCAAATTTCACTCATGCTTTATCCACAGTTCACATATATGATTTTCATATATTGATGTGTCTGGAGAATATGTCACAAACAGGGCCTCTATAGTGGTTCCTGGGTGAGCTGAAGTTCATTGGTGCTTCCTTCTATGTAGGAAGATGTAAGCCTCAGCAACTCCACAAGTTAACCAGCGCCCTTTTAGCCTAGCCACTACATAAGTGAAGTATCCTAGTATTCTTTTTCATAAATTTCTATATAATCACAGATTATGCCAGGGCCGCTGGCGGCCTGCAGTATAAGATGGATTATACGAAGATAAAGGAAACGAATATAACAATGTCCCTCCCGCCTAACCCTTCTGTTGTTGGTTAGTCTTGTGTCAATCTCGTTATTGTTAACCTTTATTTTCTCTCCACAGGTTTCCCTTTGCATAACGCTCAATAAAATGTAGTTTTTGTTGATTCAGAGCGAAATAAGTTGGTAACACATTGTTATATGACGCGACTGCTCTGAAGTATAATGTCAACTATGCAACAACCTCGAACCAAAAAGAGTTGATGACTACATTTGCACGGTAAGAAAGCCTGCTAAAATCCCCAGGCACTTCAATCGGCCAAGTTAGTGGTCTCCCAGGCCCATCCACATATTCCGTGCTCGCCCGCGAAATAAAGAGAATGCCTGGGACTTGCTGGCTTTTAATCAATCAAAGAGCCCATAAGATCCGCCCGTAGCACGTCTAATTATTAGGGATGGTGGAATTCGTTGAATGGACGAGAATATATACCACCCTACAGTTAAGGCAACAACCAATAAAGACAATGTTTTGTTGTGTTATTTTTATTACATGTAGCAGTTAACATGCTTCATTGGGTCTACACAAAAGCCGGGTGTAACGAGAGCGAGAGTCGACAAGAGTTCAAACTCTCTCTCTCGTTTTGCCCGAGACTCTCATGCAGTCTCGGTGACTTTCGTGCGCTCTCGGCGACTCTCGTGCGTTCTAGGCAACTTTCGTACGCTCCGGGCGACTCTCGTGCGCTCTCGGCGACTCTCGTGCGCTCTCGGCGACTTTTGCGCTCTCTCGAAGAGTTTGTTTGTATCGCCTCCAATTTTCTTAGGAACTTTTGTGAATCCTAAACTCTTGCTTTCATTTGGCCTCAACTTTCAGGCGCTCTCACTGACTTTCGTGCACTATCAGAGTTTCAACTTGTCAACTATAGTCTTGGCCCAGTCTTATAGACTGCTGAGATACTCCGCTGTGGGTCTTTCTTTTAGTTCATCTTCACCGTGTGCGAACGGGCACTGTTCCACAGACACAGGGCACCCATCAGGATGATGCAAGTGAAACCAACACAGGGAAGTTTTCCATAATGCCTGGGATCTCCTCTGCTTTCTGACCGGGTCACCTTTCTTTCCCCTGGGGCCTGGAGTCTCTTGGGTCCAGTTCCTTATTTCGACAACACCGCCTGTGACTGTATGAGAAAACAAGCTTATTTGAATCATCAAGGAGCATGATAGTCCAATACATGTAAATATTGTGCCTTTCCGGCAAAACAAATTCTTAAAATGGGATGATTCAAATGAATAAAAATAAAACAACAGGACAGGTTCATTGAAAGAAAACAAATCATTTTCAACGCAAAACACTTCAAATCTCTTTAACTCACCCTTGAAAACGTAATAATGGTTCCGTAGTAAGGTCTGAAGTCCTCCACATTCATTCTTCAATTGTAATAAAGTACTTTTGTCAAACAATTTCGCCACTTCAGAAAGTCCCATGCTAACTGAAAAACATAAACAATTTGGATTAAATTGTGCTCAAATGAATTTTTGAATGAAATCAGTGGTCGATAACTTAAGCTGCTGAACGTTGTGTTGTTATAACGCTTCAACAGAGGTCAGCGCTAGTTGATAAATGTTTGGTCAATTGACAATCTGTCCGTGTGACTTGGTGGCTTAGTGGATGGAGCATTGCACCGGTGTCGCAAGGTCATGGGTTCGAATCCCGTTCAAGCCTGAATTTTTTTTCAGGCTGCTTTTTCAGCTGCTTAAGTTGAGAGCACACTGCGAGGATCACGGGTTTCACTCATATTTTAATTTAGATAAAAATTTACTGTCCTTTAGCAAGAAATTCCTTTCTCGGCTCAAAAACACAATTTTTTAAGCACCACAACAACCACGTACATAGAAATAAACAGTGCCACGGGAAAGTACTGCTCAATAGCTTTAATTTAAATGGTCACACTTCAGGGTTTCATCCACAGACTTAAAAGTTACAACCATCTTGTACAGTGTAACAAACAACACCACAGGAAGGTACTGCTCTATAGCTTTGATTTGAATTACAAGCTTTAGGATTTCATCCACAGACTCAAAAGAAAGAACCATCTAGAACAGTATAATAAACAGTACCACTAGAAAATACTGCGCAATAGCTTTCATTTGAATGGTCGCATTTCAGTAGTTCATCAAGATTAGTTAAGCCTCATAAAATGCAAGCAGGTTTGAGTCAACATGTAGGACAAAGATAGGAATAATTAGAAAATTAGCTGCCTTAACCTCCTCTTCTCCAACTGGACGTACAACTGGAACCAGATTGGCCTTTGTCAACTTCTGAGGAAGTGCCAGGACTTGACAATTCATCACTTTTAAGTGGGAAACCTAACAGGTTTCTTGCCACAGTATTAACAATAAAATCTTTAAGTGACCGATCTAAGGATGTACAATTTCTCATTGGTTCCTTAGACGGGCGAGGCTGGAAGGTGGATGATGATACTTGAGAAGAATTTGCAACAGGTGTTTGATTGCTGAAGCTCTCGCCATGATTGCACAATCCACCATCAACAGCAGAAGTTACAATATTTTGCTCATGTCCATGTCCTTGAATGCCAACACTTTTCCTTTCAAGAGGTTCGTCAATTTGGCGGGCACTTTTGCACGGCGGTCCTATCAAATCTTTGTCTTCAACAGATGCTCTGTTAATTTCATGACAAGAATTGTGTTTTATGGAGCTGGGAACTAAAGTTTCTGGAATGTTTCCAGCATCAACATCGCAGCCTCTTTTTAGTATCATTTCTTTAATTATTGTGTCCCTGAGATGTTGAATCTCTTCAGGATAGGTTCTGACTCTTCCAATCTGACAGATCTGTTAGACAGGTTGAAATTACGCCAGTTAGTAAAAAGGTAGTCAGGTTTAAACAAAGAAAATCATAAGTGTGACGGTGTTTTGAAAATATGCTTTTAATGAGCAAAGATTTTGGTGATTTTATTTGTTTCTTTCTCTTCATTTTAATAATCAATTCGATAAGCTATATCGAAAGAGTGTTTCATCAGTCAGGTATTCACAAACTGCCTCGTTTTTTAAACCCACTTTGTAATGTTTGGAAGTTATATATCAAACATGAGACATAGTGTTTCATCACAAGATCAAACACTGATAAGAGAGTTGAAAATACGACGCGCAGCGGAGTATTTTTGACGAACTTCGAGGTGTTTGATCTTGTGATGAAATACTGTGTCGAATGTTTGATATTACTTCTCAAACAAAATGATTTTAGAAGGAGAAATTAAGGATGCAAAAATGAGGGGAGAGGCTGTACCTTTCCAAACAAGCTCAGTGATTGGTTAACGAAACAATAGCTTAAACAACACAAACAATAGCCCTAGACCTAAACACAATAGAAGCTACAGTACTACGGGGCCAATAAAAATAGACGTCTGGAAGAGCTACAGTACTACTCAAAATGAGGAGTGTTGCATCTGATTTCCAAACACTCATTAAACATTAATTTCCTTTGTATTTTCTTCATAAATTATTAATGAGTTTGAGAACTTCTGATGAAACACACTTCCTTGTATTTGATATATAACTAACATCAGTGATCAGACGTGTACAAAGCAGACCTAATTTAACACTCATTAGTATTCAGTGAACTAGTTACCATTAAAAATGAAACATTGTTGATTATGCTAGACTACTCTTGATTGAGTTAAGTTGGGATGAGAAAACGTGTCCAGCTTGAGCTCAATGAGGGCATTGAGCTGACAGCTAAATGTATATTGAAGACCCTAAAAAACTGACCATGATTAAATCGCATCAAAATTAGCAACTTTATCGCAACTACACTTTATTATCAAGTGAACCCATCTGTTGCTAAAATAGTTAAAATTCATAACTCTGCAGATAACTTGTTTTTTTTTTTTCAACACTGAATTACCTGAAAGTATTTTAATATGCCCCTGCCTTGAATACCTCTTTTAGCTATAGTTTGGGAGTGATAAATATTGTTAATGTGTTTCTTTTTCTTAACCCTTTAACTCCCAAGAGTGCCAAAAATAAAAATTCAAGGAAAATCCCAAATTTCAGTTTGTAAAATATTAAAAAACAAATGGTACCATGCGAAAGTACTGCTGAAGAGGTTTCATTTGAATGGTCACACCATAGGATTTTGTCCACAGACTCAAAAGTTAGAACAAATGGTACCATGCAAAAGTACTGCTGAAGAGGTTTCATTTGAATGGTCACACCATAGGATTTCATCCACAGACTCAAAAGTTAGAACAAATGGTACCATGCAAAAGTACTGCTGAAGAGGTTTCATTTGAATAGTCACACCATAGGATTTCATCAACAGACTCAAAAGTTAGAACAAATGGTACCATGCAAAAGTACTGCTGAAGAGGTTTCATTTGAATGGTCACACCATAGGATTTCATCAACAGACTCAAAAGTTAGAACAAATGGAACCATGCAAAAGTACTGCTGAAGAGGTTTCATTTGAATGGTCACAACATAGGATTTCGTCCAGAGACTTAAAAGTTAGAGCTACACAGCATTTCTCCAGATTTGACTCTGGGAGTGAAAGGGTTAAAAAGTTGTTGTTGTTCTTATTACTTTTCAATTTACCCTTTTAGTGGATGGAATCCTCAGCGAGTCCTCCTCTACTTGAAAACCACATGTTTCTCCCACTTCATGTACAAAATCCAGGTACCCCCTATATTGTGACACCTTATTGGTTCTCCTAACAAACTAAAAAAATAATATTTCATATTAATTAAAACATAAAAAAGTAAGTTTAAGACTGTTCTTGATACACTTTAGTTGGATAAACCACAAGTTTTGTTCAAGGATCCTGCATTTGCCACACAATACATCATTCTTACATTAACCCTATCCAGACCGGGGGGGGGGGGGGGGGCTTTTGGAGCCCGCTCGAACTTTGAAGTTGTCGTTTCAAAACGGTCGATGCAATGACCACCAAATTTGGTGACTTTTCCTAAAATTTATCTGGGAACATTTTCACGTTAGCGTCCTTTGTCCACCGACATTGACGTTTCCATAGCAACCGCTTTTTGACACCTATGTTTTACAAAATTAGCATTTTTCGCTTTAATCAAGATTATTTCAAAGATTTCTTATTGAATTAATATTTTCCATTTAATTTAGCGATAATTGATCAAATTATGTATAATTGTTTATTAATTAAGGTTAATTAATGGTACTTTTAGGAAAATGTGGAATATGAAATGTCAAAATCCAGGATGGCGGATCGAAGTTTTACTAAAGGTCGTTTCTCTCTATAATATTATTATTGGTTCATATTTGGATTGTAAAACATTTGCCCACAATAAACTAAGCTTTAGCAGTCCATTTGCTTTATTTTTCGGTGTATTTTACCAAAATAAACACGTTTGGGCTAATTTAAGATGGCGGATCCAAGAATTTATTTCTAGTAAATTACGTGTCTGTGTAATTCCATTATCTCTAAACATTTATTGTCAAAATATCATAAAAATGTCCTTTTCACTTGAGAAAGCTTTTTTTAATTCATTACGTACATGAAAAGCCATAATTTGCAAAGATAACTGTTCCAGCTTTTAAGAACATGTACACATCACTTCTATGACGTCACACGCTGTTACCATAGCAACAAAGTGTACGAATTCATTTACTTTTACTCCTGCATCAATATGTGAAAGTTTGGTATAAACACTACCGTTTGTTTCAGAGATATGCCTTATAGAACGTTTCAGTTGGTTATTTCATTGTATATGACGTCATAATGACGTCACTGTTATTGTTAACAACACCAAAAGTGTTAGTAAACGTAAGACTTTCATCAAATAGGTAGCTGTTAAAGTCTTGTTGCTATATGTTCAGAATTGAGAAAATATTGATGAACGACTGTTTTAGCCAATAAAATCAACTATATGACGTCATAATGACGTCACGTTACGTCATTATGACACCAAAGTATCTGTAGTTACTAGAATTCATGACAACATTATCCTGTGTAAATTTGGTGGCCATAGCATAAGCGGTTTCAAAGTTACATAGGGGGGGCTTCTGGAGCCCCCCCCCCCCCCCCCCCCCCGGTCCCAGACGGTCAAAAAAAGCCCGGTCTGGATAGGGTTAAATATCTTCTTTGATTTATCTGATTTTGGTTTCCTGGTTAGACTAGACAAAGAAAGTACCTTGCGGTTGAAGTCAAACAAACAACATGGCAGCACAAAATATTGTGTTGTGTATGATGATCTAAAAAGCAAAGAAAATGACTATAAGTTATATTCAAAAAATTAAAATGAACCTATTAGATATGTATAAGGATAATGAATAATGAATTTCATGAGGTTGATAAAAAATTATTGTTAATGTTCAACAACCCAAAGAATAGAATATATAATCTAGAGCAGTTTTCAAATGAGAGTTGTAAAACCAAAACCAAAGTAATCACTCTGGCCATTCAAAACAGAGGCAGACAATCTAATGAACCAACCAGAACTCAAAGCAAATAAGTTATCTATTCTATTCTATTCTATTCTATTCTACATGTAGCCGGCGTCAAGTGCGGGAAAACGTGTGCAAGTGTCACTACTAGTTTTGGTTTTACTTCTGATTGGTTGATAAAGTCAGGGATGTAGCTAAGAGCCAGCTGCTGGCTAATTTCACCAGCTGAAAGAGAACATATCACCGGCTGACATTTCACCAAAACACAAAGACTTGGGGTGATTTTGAAGGTGCACAAGCCAAAAACTGGCTAGGCTTATTAATGAGCCTGCTAAGTTTTTTCTTAGCTACACCTCTGTAAAGTGGCATGAGATTTTTTAGTCAATCACAAAATGTAGCAATCAAATCAATCACAAAATAACTTTTGACACTGAATTAAAAACCTCTCTATTAAGTTATTAACCCTTTAAGTCCTAACATCAAAATAATTAAAATTCTCATTTCTAGTCCTATACATTTCCTATAGAAGTAGTGGGGAGACATTGTTTGGATATCAAGAGAACTCATCTTGTGTGATCATGTCCTTAATTCTCATGACTTTTTTGAATGATAGGGCATTAATCTTACAAGGGGAAATTTGATGCTGATCACTCTAAGGGCTTAAAGGGTTAAGGTACAACTGTATTTCCTGCAATTTCATTAAAGGGTTGTTACTGGAAATAAAGTTGATCATAGTTAACATGCCTTGCTGCCATGACAGGTATCCAAGGTGTTAGTTCATCAGAATGATTTCCAATCAGCCAATCAACATCTGGAAACAGACAAGCTTGTGTGGGATCCAGTGCTCTTTCCTATGCATGGAAAATGATAGTCTAATGCCCCATTCACACCAAGGGTTAAACATGTTTAAATATTGTTTAGTTTAACTACGTTTTTAGCCTCTATCTTGGACGTTTTGAAATGTATATGACTCAAACTACCTGGAATGGTAATAAAGTCAATAAAGTTTCTTTTAGTAAAGATTTCACTCCAAATATTACGCGAGGTTAGGAGGTATTTTTCTAAACCTGTTTTAAACTAAACAACATTTAAACATGTTTAAGCGTTGGTGTGAATGGGGTATAAGTATAAAGTCGGTACACAACTTAGGACTGTGTCCAATCATAAGCGCATGGGGCAGAGGGGTGGGGCTAGGGGAGGGGGAAGGCTGAAGCAGGGGGCTAGGGGAGGGAGGCTGGGGGAGGAAGCGCTGGGGCAGGGGAGCTGCAAGAATGAGGCTAATTGTTTTCATATGGGAATGGTGGAAATTCTGAGTGGCATAATTGCTTCTGAGACTGAAAGACAGCCCGTGCTGCAAATATACAGTTAAGAGATTGGACTTAAGTTGAATCTGCATATAAAAAATAACAATAAAAAATAACAATATTTAAAGAATGGCACCAATTAGTGTGAGAAACGCTAGAACGACTGACACTTACACTGTAAATAAAGTTTACTACTACTACTACTACTGCTACTGCTACTGCTACTGCTACTGCTACCGCTACCGCTACCGCTACCGCTACCGCTACCGCTACCGCTACCGCTACCGCTACCGCTACCGCTACCGCTACCGCTACCGCTACCGCTACCGCTACCGCTACCGCTACCGCTACTGCTACTGCTACTACTACTACTACTACTAGGGTGGCACCAAGCTAACTCTAGGTTAATTAGGGTGGCCCTCTGAAAATTCCTGGTCGAATTGGAATTTAGAAATGTTAGTTTTTGAGGAGGGAGGAAAAACCAGAGTACCCGGAAAAAAAAAACTCCCGGAGCAGGGATGAGAACTAACAACAAACTCAACCCACATATGCTGCAAGTCCAGGAATTGAACCCCGGCCACATTGGTGGGAGGCAAGTGCTCTCACCACTGCGCCATCCCTGCTCCCTAAGCATATTGCATACAACCTGTGGAGAATGGGTGTCAAACTTACTGTCCAAAACATGTTTGATATGTCTGCTATAAAATGATGGTTTGATTAATATAATAATAGATTAAAATAAAAATGGCCACGGACTGTGACTGTCTTCTTATTGAGAATACTACTATAGGAATGTCATTATACATGTACAAGTAACTAACAAATTATTGATTACCTGCAGATTGGTATTTCCTCCATATAAATCCCAAATTTTGCGACGACGCACATCAATACCTGTTCCTGGATGCTGTTATTAGTAAAGAAACATATAAACTAAACTACAGTCCACAGTGCTGCCCTCGAATAAGGCAATACAAATCTAATTTTATGCAGTAAATAATAGTGTCAATACCCTGTATATTATACTATGTTGCTGTGTAAGATAGGGATGGACAATTTTTAGTTAGCAACCTTAGCCTATTATATCTATTATAGAAAATCAGAAAACGGCAAACTGATCCTTACGGCAAGGCGATGAAAACGTAAACAAAAGAATAAAACAAAATATATATATATTCAAACAAATTTGCCCAAATTTGCCCAAATTTTTTTGGGCAAATTTGTTTGAATATATATATTTTGTTTTATTCTTTTGTTTACTCTTTCATCGCCTTGTCGTAAGGATCAGTTTGCCGTTTTCTGATTTTCTACAAGTAATTATTGTACTGATCCAGGTCTACAACTGGGAGATCCGGCACCTCTCAATGGTTTGTCGCTGTGGTCTTGCTGATATTTTATCTATTATAGGTCGGAGATACATATTGAAGCTGCAGACTCTCTTCAAGAACAAATTATTTGGCTTGAGAACTGTGATTTGCAAAACCTTAGAAAAATAATTTTCTTCTGGTTTAAGCAGCTGAGCAAGGACAAACATTTGATGCTACTGCCAGTTATTTTAGAGAAGTAATGTTAGTTATGTAGTATTCATTTAGGTGAAACAAAAGTTGTAGCTACCAGGAGCATAGCTACCTGTACACCCATAGGCATGTGCGTAACTGAAAAAGTCGAAAAAAAATATTTGGGACTTAAGGGGGGGGGGGGGGGGGGGAGGGAGGTAGGGGGTGTTTGAAAATTGATTGTGCATACCTCTGAAAAAGTCCTGGCTACATTGTAGTAAAGCAGTGAGAAAAGACATATTTACCCCTTCTTCATTGAGAATATGGACAAGTAATCCATTCCCACATCCAAGGTCAGCAAAGCTCTGTTTACGTTTTAGATTTAGTGACTTTCTCTCTCCCTCCCAAAGAATCTGCAGGACATTGATTTACACTTTAGATTACCTGCTGCTACATATGCTGTTTGACAGTCCAATAGATACTGCAGAATGCAAAGATAAATAATATTGCCCTGCTCTGATATAACTTAATATGTACATGTATTTTAGTACTTAGAGGGACAGCACTATCACATGCATACAATGCACATACATGTACTTATTTATGTACCCCATAAAAGTGAATTTTAACCCATAACCAGAACAAAAAACCCCTTACATGTAGTTCTGAAGCACTCTCCATTTTATCTAGGCGACTTTCAAAAGGCACCAAGTTATTTCCAAAATAAGTTCTCAAAGGTGAACAAAACAAATTTTGGGAAAATACATTATAGCTTTTATTTTCTCCTTTTTAACTTGTGAATACTTGAACAAGTTGTAGCATTAAGGTGGAAATTTCACTTGACAACTTGATCAGCTGTAAACAGTTGAGCCTGTGATATGTAATGGTCACCTACACTGTACCTTACTTATGGGGACTTACCAACAGGTATGAAGCGATAGCAATATCTTCATATACAAATTTCTGAGGATCTGTCCTTTCAGGCCAGATCTACACGTAGAGAAAGGAGAAGTTGGATCAATTTGTGATAATATATATTTTTTATTAAAGGGCAACTACTTTTGGAGGGATCATTACTTTCTGATGGGCCTATTACTTTTGCGGTTTAATAGAAGGGTCAAAAACATTAATGCTACTTTCGAGGGGACTGTTACAACTGTACTTTTGGAAATCTATGGTAGTTATGTAGCCATGTACATGTACCTTGACAAGCCTTTCACCATAGTCCTGCTTTAATCTGTGGTATAACACAGTGTACTGATCAAGAGGAACAAGTCTCAGTGATCCTTTGCTGGTTTTGGCATCAGGATGAATCTCCTCTGCCCACTTACACAGTTTAGGAAGCAAGTGATCTTGGAGCCACTGTATTGTAGGACATAACACACCATCCCTCTCGCCGTCATTTGACAATGTACTGTCCGTCAGCTGTAATGTGACTCTTGAGGACAAGTGCAAAAGAATTAAAAAAATAATACTATGTTATTTACAATAAATTATCACTCAAATTAATTCTGTTCTTCCCAATTTATTAATAAAGACTAATATTCATGAAGTATTAGTCTTTGTTTCAATCTTCATATTGGCCATCTATATATAGACTGTGACTATTGCTTGCAATAGAGGTCCACACGGAAGAATTTGCAGGTGAAAAATTTCTCTGCATGAGCTTCCATTGCAAGCTAGTTAACAATAATTATTATTCTACAAGGACATGCCGTATGTGAAAAAATAAATAACCAATGAGGTGCGTAGCCTCGCGATGGTTATAATTATTTTATATCCACTCAGGCTTCAGAAATTGCAAGCCACTGAAACATCTGTCAATATTATAGACTACTTTCATAATGGCGGCCGATTTATTTATTCTTTTATATGTATGTTAATTAGCCTCACTGGCCTCATTTTAAAGTAAAAATTCTTTTGAATTTTGCACATGTTACCGAGGCCAGTGAGGCTAATTAACATACATATAAAAGAATAAATAAATCGGCCGCCATTATGAAAGTGGTCTATTGTAAGAATCATTTGTGGTCATTTCTTTGCTGAGTAAGAAAATGTTCAGCTGACATGTTCATTTTTGCCACAGCTAGAATATAAGCTGAGGACCTGTTTCCTGGGAAACCAATCAAATTGTAGAAATCTAATAATAGAGATCCAGTTTTAAATAATTTCAGTTTAAGAAAGGGAACTTTTGTAAGGGTTTTACCTTGATTCTTCACCAGAAGTCTCATAAAGTAGAGAGTACGACTCCAATTTGTGCAACCAATCTTGGAAGCTTTGCTGGTTGTCTTTCTCTAAGACTTTTGTTGAAACAGGAAAAAAGCTAACTCTTCTTTCACTTTTTTCTGAAAAATTATGTTAAAAAACAATGCCATCAAGAAAAGATACAATCATGGCTTTGTATAAGTACTGAACAATAAACTGAAGGACTACATTTATTTGTGTGTGAAAATGAGGAGTTTTGTCAGACTTGTAAAATAATTTAACTTGCAAGTATGAAAAGTACTACACCAACTCAATCATTGTCCAGATGAACAAAAGCTAACAGAATGCTGGGAGGTTGCCATTGCATAGCAGCAGGTCATGCAAGCATTCACATCAGTTTCAACTGAATCTCAATGGGAGATACACAATGTACTCTCAGCATCAATGCTTCATGTTTTATTCTACAGACACGGAAGGCCGATAACAGAATGCAGAGCCTTTTATTACAATGTATTCAATAGACCCTTCCACGGTTTTTTCAACTTTTGATATTGGCCATGTAGCGAGAATCTAACGACACTGCTGGAAAGAGCACCTCAAAATTAGTAAAATAGCCAAGTTTGTGAGTCGTATCTTGTAAAATCGCAAAGTTATAGCTTCTCGAAATCGGTAAATTTACAGATATTTGTATGCTGGGGGGGGGGGTGGGCACAAACTTGCCCCCCAGCATACAAACGTCTGTAAAATCTCCTGACTTCGCGAAGCTATAACTTTGTGATTTTACAAGATACGACTCACAAACTTGGCTATTTTACTAATTTTGAGGTGCTCTTTCCAGCAGATTCCAGATTCGCGCTACATGGCCAATATCAAAAGTTGGAAAAAAAACGTGGAAGGGTCAATTTAATGCAAATAAATACACGTAAGTGGCCCTGCATTCTGTAGTTCTGCTGAAAAATGAAGCAATAACAGAATGGTGAAGATTTACAATATTGGAGAAGACCTTACCAACAATTACCAGTTCAAAAATTGCATCTCTCTTATCAAGCTGTCGTGGTAACAACTTTCTGAGAATGATTGAATCTTGTTCCTCATTTTCAACTGACTCTGATAAATGTCCCTTTTCATGAATTTCAAGTCTATCAGTTTCTCCCTCGTCCAAACAAAACTCTTCTCCACTTTCTGAATGTTTTGATGCATCACATTCCGTCGTTCTGGTAAACGTTCCTTGTAGCAAATATTTCTTTTGATCAACAAAAAATCTCTCAAGATCTTTTCCAGTCAAACGCACAAAAGGTGTTTTCTTTATGATAAGGGCACCCATTAAACGACGATTGACAACATGTGGCTTTTCTATCCATACATCTAATGCCTTTAAGAATCCACAAAAGTCAGCTTTAGTGGTTTGTGAATGAACGTTTTTCCACGAGACTCCGTCCGCCATCTTGGATATCTTCCTTAATGGACTGGAACGAAACGGTTACTTTACACCGCAAGATCCTGAGTACGAGTTACAAGAAAATCGCGCCGCCGTTGACTCAGCGGACGTTTCATTTTTTAATGCGCAGAATGAGATTGCGCACCGTATCAAAACAATATGGCGACTGATCTGTAAAATTAGAATTTCAAATCTCGTATTTTGAAGCCAGGAAAAGAACTATTTTTTCGTCATGCTTTACCATGATACTTCTCTATAGCTTGGGGATAATTGCCCTTATTCTATTGGCAGCTATCTTCTTTGGAAGGTACGTAATAATGTGCAGGGGTTGGGTGAACAATGTTGTGTACAAATTAAGCTTATATTTGGTTGGCTGTCAGTTTACTCAGAGGAAATACGACGCTCGCAAATCTCCAGCTTGCGAATCTGGATTTGTTTTCGCATTAAAAAATTAGGCGAAATTTTAAGTATTGGTTGAGTAAATATTGCGTGGAATTTAAAGGTGCGGAATTGTCGTGGCCTTAATATGTTCACAGTTCGTAGTTTCCAAAGGATTGGATAGAAGCAGCAGACTAGGTATTATATAACTTTAAGAAAAAAAGACCACCCAAAAATCAAATCAGATGCGTCGTCTTTTTTCTTAAAAGTACGTAGTTCGCAATTTATAATCTATCTCAAAAGTGCTTGATTGAAAATAAGAAAACAGCAAACTGTTAATGTGACAGTGCTATGCAACAGCTTCATCCTCAATAGACCCTTCCACGGTTTTTTCCAACTTTTGATATTGGGCATGTAGCGAGAATCTAATGACACTGCTAGAAAGAGCACCTCAAAATTAGTAAAATAGCCAAGTTTGTGAGTCGTATCTTGTAAAATCGCAAAGTTATAGCTTTACGAAGTCAGGAAATTTTACAGACGTTTGTAGACATTAGTGCAGTTCAAAATTAGCCAGGTATTCTGCAATCGGTCCCAGAATAGTATTATGTTTCACAACTAACTATGAGCTAACTAGAGTATTTTATGCATTGTACGTCCTTTCCAGATTATTTGCCTGGTTAGTTGAGATTGTTGCTAGACGTGTCTTTCACCTGGATCTAAAGCTTGATACTCTTGGCTTATTTGCTGCAAATGGCATTGAAATTAAGTTCAACAATGGCATTAAAATTGTAAGTTGAAACAGTTTTAAGCCAAAATAATATGTTCATGTACAGTATACAAGTGTTTACCTTTTATGTTATTTACAACAGCTTTCAATTTAACCCTTTCTTACAAGTTATGTACTAGTCAATACAGTATGTACATGTGTTCTTGCATGGTTTGTACCCAAGTCACATCAAAATTCAAAAGCATTAAAACACAGATTTTGATTCCAAAATGTGACCTCTCATGCGAAAACGTACACTAACGGCTTTCCGTTTTTGAACGGAATTCGTTCACTAGCATCATTAGATTTATCATCCGTTCAGAAAAAATTTGCATCCGTTCGAACAGCTTGGGTCATCTGTTCAGAAAAAATTAACATCCGTTCGAATGGCTTGGGTCATCTGTTAAGAAAAACTCTGAATCCTTTCGAACGGCCTGACTATCCGTTCAGAAAAAATTTGCATGCATTCGAACGGCTAAGGTTATCCGTTCAGAAAAATTTGTCCATCTGTTCAGAAAAAATCGCCATCCGTTCGAACGGCTTTTGCATAATCCGTTCAGAAAAATCTTCACCCGTTTGAATGGCTACAGTCGTCCTTTTGAATGGCCAGAGTTGTCCGTTTAGGATTCAGCCGGCGAGGTTTTCTTTCTCATCAGTGATGAGGAATCTATAAAAATGCCCTTGTGTAAACAAATGTCGCACAATAAAAATATAGCTCATGAATGCTATACTTTGGAGCCGTTCACTTGCCGTTTATCAGCTGTAATTAGGCGAGTGAAGCTACAAGGATAACAGATAATTCTTAGAAGTGCCGATGCTCTTTATTAAGGTTTCAAATTACCCTTTTGACACATGCAAATTTGGTGCACTTTTTACCGACAACTGCATACGACAAACTTAAAAGGGCTAAATTTGTTTTTCTGCTACATGACTTTACCTGCTGTCTTTAACTTTGATTATTATATTTAGTTTCATTCAAGATTTATTTTAATAATTAGTAAACTTGCCTCCTAGTATAGTTTTTACTGTTTTTAGGAGTAAGTCATTAAAGCATTAAACAATTTTACACATGAATTTTGTGTGACCAATGCACTTGGGACTCGGGGCCGCTTGTTGACATTAATATTATAAAGAAACCATGTTCATCATTTTCTGGCCTTCAAGTCAAAGCAACAAACAGATGGTTTCATCGTCCTTACAATGTAATAAAGTACTCGGTAAAGTAAACAACAAGCGTGCAATTTACTTAATTTAGCCAAGTTCACAGCCAGCCATTTGAAAAATATCTTTATCCGTTTATAGAAAGCCATTCACCACGAGCCGTTCGAAGTAATTATTTAGCCGTTCAGCCGATATCTGTCAGACAGTTGTGCAAACGAACTAGCAAATCGTTTTTCAATAGCACTGCCACGACAATTACAACGCGTCCTTCTGTCAAATTGATTGATACAGTGTGGCTGTTGTTGCGTTGCCTGTCACGAGAAGTAGGTGCATTCTCCGCAAGTCCAGAAGTAGATACAGTGTACATAATCCAGAAGTAGGTACATACTCCAGGAGTAGGTACATACTCCAGAAGTAGGTACATATTCCAGAAGTAGGTGCATACTCCAGAAGTAGGTGCATACTCCAGAAGTAGGTACATACTCCAGAAGTAGGTACATACTCCACAAGTAGGTACATACTCCACAAGTAGGTACATACTCCACAAGTACAGTGTAGGTACATACTCCACAAGTAGGTACATACTCCACAAGTAGGTACATACTCCACAAGAAGGTGCATACTCCACAAGTAGGTACATACTCCACAAGTAGGTTCATACTCCACAAGTAGGTACATACTCCACAAGTAGGTACATACTCCACAAGTAGGTACATACTCCACAAGTAGGTACATACTCCACAAGTAGGTACATACTCCACAAGTAGGTACATACTCCACAAGTAGGTACATACTCCAGAAGTAGGTGCATACTCCACAAGTAGGTACATACTCCACAAGTAGGTACATACTCCACAAGTAGGTACATACTCCAGAAGTAGGTGCATACTCCACAAGTAGGTGCATACTCCACAAGTAGGTACATACTCCCAAAGTAGGTAGTACACATACTCCACAAGTAGGTACATATTTTCCGTCTGCCACGCAGGCATGAATTTTTGTCTTCTCACGTTTGGCTATGATTCACAGCTATTTTTCAAAACTTTACGTGAGCTGTTCAGCCGTTCCTGGCTGTCCGTTCAAAACTTTCATTAGCTGTTCAGCTGTTCATGTAGCTATCCGTTCGAAATTTTTTATAAGCCTTTCAGTCATTCATGGCTGTCTGTTTGGAATAGTTTACAAGCTGTTCACCCGTTCATGACCATCGGTTCAATTTTTTAAGAGCCGTTCATCCGTTCATGGCCATCCGTTCAGAATAATTGATAAGCCGTTCAGCCGTTCAGCCGTTCAGCCGTTCAGCCGTTCAGCCGTTCAGCCGTTCAGCCGTTCAGTTTCACCCGTTTGAAACGGCTTATTAAGCCATTTCTAACCCATTTGATAGCCGTGCGTTTTACCAGTGTTTAACAGAAAGCCGTTAGTGTACGTTTTCGCGTGAGAGGTCACAAATGTTTATAGAATTGTAGAGAGTTTTAAACTACACATCTGGGCCAAATTGTTAAGTGCAAGACTTTTCATTTAAGAGTTACATGTATAGGCAAACAAGTATTAGACATTTTTAGTAAGAAATGTATGGAGCGGCCATCTTGGTGCTCCACTTAGGGACACCAACATGGCAGCGAAAACTTCAAAGTCATTATTACACCAAAAATCACATCACAAAAGATTGGATTCACTATAAGTCCATTAAATTGGCTTAATGAGCACCTTTAATGCAAAAATAACTTCCAACTGGTTCAATTTTTTTTTCACGGCTTATCTGAAATAGCCTGACACATTGTGTGACACAATTAAATTCTTTAAAATTTGGAAGTAGAACATTCTTTAAGCTTAAAACGTTTTCTGAAGGATTGTAACACTGGTTTCCACATACAATGTTAGAATCAGCTTTGTAGGATACAGCTGTATATACATGTACTTTAGATTTTTGAATTTTTATGACATCATGTGCAAATCAAGAATATGTCATGTTACCAACATTCTGACTTGTTGATAAACAAATGAATGAATGAAATTAAATGAATGAATGAATGAGTGAGTGCTTCCTGTCTATTTGGCCAATTAATTATTTCTTTAATTTTTAAACAATTTTATTTTAAATACTAGTTTTATTCATAATATTTTTTTCAGTTACAGCATGTAGTGTGCGCGTATGGACTTTACCAACATTTTAATGTATTAAATAAGTGAATTAAAACATGATCTGACTAGTACTATCTTTAACTATTAGGGAATAGAGAAAATATGCCTACACTGCAAGTGGACTCTGAATGACTCAAAGTAAGTCTGTTCCAGAAATTCTTGGAATCTTTATTTGATTCTGTATTTACTGAGGATTGTTTTTACAAGTTGCACTAAAATCACTAATGTTTTCAATAATTATTGACAAGTCCAAGGTAAGTTGTCTCTCTTTGTCCAGGAACTGGCGTATAGAAGGATAATAGTGATTGACCTGTAGTTTAATAGTAACAACAACAATTTTATTTCATTATTAATAAAACGATATTTTAAAACATTGGCAACCCGCAGTTAGCATAGCTAATCGAGGCGGGTTGTCAAAAATAAGAACAAAAATTAACATTAGCTCTTAGTAATATGACTGAAATTAACATTAGCTCCTAATAATATGACTGAAAAGGAAAAACAAACAAACAAAAAAAAAAACAAGAAGCTCAATGATCAATTATTGATCCTTAAACTTCTTGTTTATCACAAGTAATTATCTACTTATTCCAGCTGATTGATTTCTAGTACTTTGTATCCAGTTCATGCTCAGTAACCCAACCCCTTTTGACAATCACTTATGTCATCCCTATGCATGTGCTTATGCCCTGTCAGCCAATCAGCTTTGAGGGGTTTTTCACAAACTGTTTGGTGTACATGTACCCAGGGCTTTGCCCTAAGAGTTATCATATAGTTATCAAAGGGAGTCCAACTATAAAATTTATTGTTATTTTCGAAAACTAAGTTTTTCACCTGAAAACATAATTAAAAGTTATTCGCTTCTGGCACCTGGGCACTGGTAGAGCACAGCCCTGATGCCTAAGGTACAATGTACATCATTCACAGCTAATTGTCACATTGAAGTCAGTTTTACTGTATAACTTGATCATCATTTACTTCCCAGCCAGATCTTCAGTACATGTAAATAAAGTTTCCATTCTTTCATGTTGCATGAGTGTTCTCATTGATTTCTGTTTAGTTAGAAATTGTTGTTAATACTTATTAAATGATAAATGGTGCTGAGGCTGCTTTAGCTTGAGTGTGCAGTGGTGGTGATGTCCGCTTCCCTGTTGGGCAACATTCTAGGAGTGCAACATAGCTCATGCTGCTTAGAATACATGTATTAGTAGGGCTGTTACTAATTTTTTAAGTAGCCTTTTGCATCACAGCTCCCTGGTGCAGCTAGGCTCTTTAACATCCATCTCATGGTTTATATGTCAGTTGCCGGCAGTAACCTACATGTAGTTTTATTGACTGGCAGCCAGGACCAGCATCCTGGACAACACTTCATACTCTTTAACTATTCTCCCACACAAACTGTATCATTCTGTGTACAGTAGACAAATGTGTTAGACACTAAATTGTCTAACAGGGCCAACCCAAGTATGTCATGCACTCCTTTTTATAAAATAAAATAATTAAAATCAACTTTGTTTAACGAGGGTGCCACTTTACAGTCATGAGACTGGCAAACCTGTGGCCCATGAATTTCAGGTCGAATTGGAATTTAGAAATGTTAGTCTTTGAGGAGGGAGGAAAAACCGGAGAACCCGGAGAAAAACCCTCGGAGCAAGGATGAGAACTAACAAAAAACTGCATCATTCTGTGTACAGTAGACTTGTGTTAGACACTAAATTGTCTAACAGGGCCCACCTGAGTAACATTGTGCACTCCTTTTTATGTGTTGCTTGCTTTGCAGGAGACTCTTTACAGTGTTATTTAGGAGTGTCGTCATAGAAATTCAGAAGGGAAATGATGAGAATAAAGTAAAGCCTAGATCATCAAATAAATTTGGTGAGCATCTTAAAGGGACCCTGTCCCACCGAAATAGCAAAATTTAGCTTAGCTTATTTGCATGTTAATTGCTAAATGCCATCAAATATACAACTTAATTGTATAAAAAGATTCCATAGAGCAAAACAAGGGCACTAATTTGGAGATAAAGTGCGGGATTGCAAGGATTGAAGTGGATTACAGTTAATGAAATTTGATTTATTGGCAGATGGTCAAGAAATCTAACTTGTTATTCTTGTACAATTCTGACTTTTTTAGCCATTATTTTGTCTGTTAGTTATATTAAATTTTCTTTGCTTCTATCACTTTTGGCGATGTTTTCTTCCAATTTCAAGATCATGAAATAAGCTTAGAGCAAGCTCCTGGCCATAATCACGATAACACAATAGGGAGCTTAAGCAACGATGACGGCAATGCCAAGGAAAACGTCACTTGAAAAAAGGATTCGCGCTATTTTAAACTAATTGGCAGTTGCTCCGATTTGTTTAGTTTGTCTAATGTGTCTGGATTGTCCAGGAGCTGAATTTGAAGGGGTGGCTTTCCAGTTCAAATGGAGAAAGGAAAATTAACCGTTGTGTGTTCACGTTCTCCAAAAAACCTATAATTTGATCATTTGACATTGTTGTTTTGCAGGGAACGGCAAAGAAATGTACCAAAATGTAAAACGCACGTGCAGAGGCATTGTTTTCGCTCATTAAGCCTATTGTTTTGTGCCGTTCTCGCTGCCGTTGGCGTCGTGGTTGCTTAAGTTCCCTTATATTTCAGTCAGGACAGTGTCCCTTTAATTATTTCGATATAAAAAGTACCAATTTAGCACCCTCTGAATACAACACTAGTTAGCTGCATTTACATGTACTGTATATTGTATGTGACCTTTTGACTTTTCAGAGTGATCCTTAACATAAATTGTAGTTTTTTCTGACACAGTTCTTTATACCAAAGCTACTTTTTAGTAGGCGCAAGATCAAAGTATAGATTGTACCTTTTGCCAGCTAAAAGAAAATTTTAATTTGCTCTACTCATTTACAGAAGTGATGTATTTGTTTTGAGAACAAGGATACAATTTACTTAATATCAGATCTGCATTCTTTTCAGTTGTGAAACATAAACAAACAATTTCAAGACTGCTAAGGAAATGCTGCCAGGTTTGAGTTGTTTGGTACTTTGTTTATTTAATTACATGTACTTGTATGTTGTATTATGTAGAGGAAATGCACACTAAATTAAAGAGCTGTTATTTTGAGCCCAGAGTATATATTTTATATAAAATTCCCTGAAATGAATTTCTACTGGGCAAAAATCGGAAGAATTTATTACAGGTCATTAGCTTTCATGTGAATGTATGGCTTTGATTAAGGATGATTCAAAAGGTTCTAAAACTGTAAAATATCCCTCAAAGATAAGGGGGGGGGGGGGATAAAAACAGTGTAATATACACATGTAAATGGATGGTGAATGTAGCTTCTTGCTGTTGCAAGGTTAATCTTTTGAATTTAATGAAATGAGCAACAATTTGTTACTTAATCTCAGGCAGGTACAAAAGTCGGAACGGATCAATTCGGATCGAATCGGACCAGATCCAGTCCGGGTCGGATCAACTCGGATCCAAGTTTGTAACCTGATCCGAGAGGAACTGGCACTAGTAAACAAAATGGCGGGTGAACGCCACGGAGCTCTAAAGGTTGAAAAGCTTACTTGATTTGGCCTATTTCTGAGAGGAATTTTAACCTACAATTGGGTAAAAAATTTTATTTTTTCTCATTTCATTTTTTTTTTATGATCCGAGTTGATCCAGGTCGATCCGAGTTGATCCGACCCGGACTGGATCCGGTCCGATCCGATCCGATCCGAGGTGATCTGTTCTGACTTTTGTACCTGCCTCTTAATCTCTTTTTTGCCTGATAGTTTTTTTTCTTTTTCCATTTCTAAAACAGTATGTGGGTATTCAAGTGTCCAATGTAGAACTTCTCCTCAGAAGCAAACATGGTCCACAAACTCAGTGCACTCTTCCTCATGGGCTGCACTTTTTTGCAAGGCCTGATAACGATTGGTAAGAGGAACATAAAAGCAGTCACTGACATCAAACAAACAACTAGTAAACAAACCATTCATTTCGGTTAATATACAATATGTATGTACAGGTTAACATTTCAGTTCAGTCGTTTTCACAGGGTACTTACTTGCTGATAACTTATTAATAATTTTCTCCCCACTAGAAGGCACAGAAGGCTGTCACACTTTCTGACCAACCCACCCCAACACCTGATGTTACAGTATAGTAGTCTGTTGCTTGGGGGCTACTATGGGCCCTATCAGCCTTTGGGCTTCCCACAGGCATTGGCCCAAGAGCATCATTTCAACTCCAAAAGTAGCACCCTTAGTTTGGTTTGTAGTGTTGTCAACACTTTTGGTTTCTGTAACAGCAGGCTTTTTACGGGGCAGGGTTGTAGCCCTGTGCCCAACCTCCAACAAGGAGTACAAGTGGATTATAATGTACTGTCTTAGTCTTGCCTCTACCTTCGACCTGTTTGGCTTGAGAGACTTATGCTCCTGCCAGCAAAGCTCTAGGGGTCATTGAGACGCACAAGCCCCTAACCACAACAAGGTGGCAATTCCCATCACCCTGGGGATTGCCATGTTGGTGCTGGTCAGGGAAACCCTGAAAAGTCTTGGTTGGAATTTGTTCTGGCATTATCCAGAACTGAAATGTACATGCATCTCTCTCTACAAAATTGAGTGATTAATATCCTAGAAAGTCCTTTAAAATTAATAAACTGGTTAAACTGGTGTGCAAAGTAGTGATTGAAAGAATACCTGTGGGTCAGACAGTTCATAATGTAATGTTCTCAAACTTACGATAATACAAATGTACTTACATGTATAACATAACTAAAAGAAAGAACATTCTCTCATTGGCCAATGAAGCATTTACTATTTGCCCAAACATGTAGGTGCATGCTGACCAATGCTAACATGCACTCATGCCAGTATGTGTTTATTTATTATGCAAATACAATTCTGGTTTTATGTCAAAGTTGTTCAACTTTTTTACTTGAAAGTACTGTTGCTAGAAACATACAAAATTCATTCAAGGTAGCAACAAGAAGAATTTATAATCTACACAAAGACAGAAGACAAAATGATTAAACAAATGTGCACTGTTGTGTTTTGGATGCACTTGAGAGGTTTTGATAAACACGAATAAAGATGGAATCTCTCTCAGCTATCGCCTCAAAGACAGAAGACAAAATGATTAAACAAATGTGCACTGTTGTGTTTTGGATGCACTTGAGAGGTTTTGATAAACACGAATAAAGATGGAATCTCTCTCAGCTATCGCCTCAAAGACAGAAGACAAAATGATTAAACAAATGTGCACTGTTGTGTTTTGGATGCACTTGAGAGGTTTTGATAAACACGAATAAAGATGGAATCTCTCTCAGCTATCGCCTCAAAGACAGAAGACAAAATGATTAAACAAATGTGCACTGTTGTGTTTTGGATGCACTTGAGAGGTTTTGATAAACACGAATAAAGATGGAATCTCTCTCAGCTATCGCCTCAAAGACAGAAGACAAAATGATTAAACAAATGTGCACTGTTGTGTTTTGGATGCACTTGAGAGGTTTTGATAAACACGAATAAAGATGGAATCTCTCTCAGCTATCGCCTCAAAGACAGAAGACAAAATGATTAAACAAATGTGCACTGTTGTGTTTTGGATGCACTTGAGAGGTTTTGATAAACACGAATAAAGATGGAATCTCTCTCAGCTATCGCCTCAAAGACAGAAGACAAAATGATTAAACAAATGTGCACTGTTGTGTTTTGGATGCACTTGAGAGGTTTTGATAAACACGAATAAAGATGGAATCTCTCTCAGCTATCGCCTCAAAGACAGAAGACAAAATGATTAAACAAATGTGCACTGTTGTGTTTTGGATGCACTTGAGAGGTTTGATAAGCACTAATAAAGATGGAATCTCTCTCAGCTATCGCCTCAAGCAACTCTTAAGTTTCTTTCATGCTAAGCAAACCGCCTGCCTGCATCCATAACTCAGTAGTGCATGCTGAGCATTATACTATTTGTTAAGCAGTAAACCTTCAGTGACCACCTTTATGAAAACCTGTGTAAAACACAACATTTCTCAGTCAGTTGCTGTATTCACAGTCTCTTGTATTAGTGGTTATGTTCTTGTTACTTAAAAGAGTGTGAACTATATTTAATTGCACCAATGAAATATATATATGCAATGTTGCTAATTAAAATTGTTGTTTTAGTTTGTCTTCTACCTTGGAAATATGTAAGATTGGAACAAAGTTATTCAATACTGCAGAGGTACACAGAACTTACTTCTAAACTGCTGTTTTGCGAGTTAAATCAATGGTAACTTGGAACACACATTTATGCATTGTCTCTCCTTTGTAGTTGCTTCGAACTGTGAGCTAGTATACTGAATGAAATGCTATCACTACTATGACACTTACTGAGACTGACAGAAATTTGAATGTGCAAACTACAGTTAGCACACTTAACCCCCTTTCCATAGATTACCACAGCCCCCTATATTTCCCAGGGGGGGGGGGGGGGGGGGGTACTCGACAAAGTTTTGTACGGGGATGCTCCGCCCCGAGGTCCAAACCCTTACCCTTTCATATACCGTTTTTGACAGAAATGGTACCCCTTTCATATACCTTTCATAATGGTACCCCTTTCATATAGCCTTTGCGTGCGTCTGTTTGATATATTTTGAAAGGCCCTTATTATAATACTTAAATTGCAGTTTTCCCTACCGTTTTATGTTTCAACTTGTGTTTTCGCTACCATTTCCTATTCTTCGTGAAATCCCTACCCTTTCACATACTTCAACTCGTGAAATCCCAAACCTTTCATATACCTCGAGCCTCAAAAAGGTACCCCTTTTGGGCGGAGCAGCCCCGTATAGCCCGTTATAGGGAGTACCGTCCCCCCGGGCTATATTCATGAATGCCCTGGATCTGCCTCTGTAAATAACTGAAGGGGTTGGGGCATATCCAGCCTATGTTGCTTTTTGAGCGTTTTACTATTTTTTCTCACTCAGATTTGCCTAATTTTATCGTACAACGAATAATATCACAAACCCTTGTCGAATTTGCACTAATCCTAAGAAACTGGACTAATTTCACCTGAAAAAAAGCAGAGTTCTGGTCTTCTAGCGGTTGTTTACATTCAGAGCGTAATTTTGACGCCATTACAGCAGATTGGCCGCGAGAATATGCGACCGCAATACTCCTGACCCGCGCCAACAACATGAACGAAAATACCGTTATTTACGCGCGCCTGGTTCGTTATCGATCGCGAGCTCGCTACGGCAAACACATCATCTGTAGCGTGCGTATGAGCCAATATGTTTAAGGCCCGTCCGGTGATTGAAGGACATCATTAAGTCCGGAAATCCGTAAGTCTCTAGCACCTCTCAAAGAAACGAGTCATGTTTCTTGCCTAAATCTCTATTTCACGCTCGAAGGTGAAAATAGACGTTGGTGGACAAGGCGAGCCGGCGGGAAAGTCAGGAATCACTTCGGATCAGAAAAGGGGCAGCGTTGTGAGTTGTGGGCCATTTCCCATCCCGTGCCGTAGTCGAAATGCCCGATATCCGAAGTGCTTCGAGACTTATAATATTTTCCGTATTTCGTTTGGCGGACATTCCGTTTTCGTTTTCGCCATTGATATCCCGACATGCTTTGTGACAGTGGCAGATAGATCGGCTTTGCGTGGTCGCGCAGGAGATTGAAATACAGCGTTGGGTAGCTCAAAGTGAGTTCTTGCGGCCGGGTGAAATTCAGCAAGGCGGGCAAAGACTATGAGCCGGCAGCGGAGGACCGGGAGTGCTTCCTAAAGGAGGTCCGTAACGATAACGGAGATGGCGCGAATCTAAGTGGCTGACTATCGGTTATAAAAATGAAGCGATTTTGAGGGAATGAACTTCAGGATTTATTTTTCTTGAGCGGGATTCAGCGGTACGGGCCTAAACTTGGCCATCTGAAGTGAAAAATAAGCGTAAAATCGAGAAATTCGGGTAAACCTTAGAATTTTTTTTTTCGAGCGGGATTCAGCGGGAGACATGCAGATTTTATTTTTTTTTGCATACGTTAATTCTCGAAAACGACGGAAAAAAAACAACAGAAACAAATCTAAACAATGTTTTGCAACGAATTTGTAGTTCACATGCCAAAAATGGACAAATCTGAGCGAGAAAAATAAAAAACGACCTCAAAAGCAACATAGGCTGGATATGCCCCGAGCCCTTCAACTATTAAAATTAATTTCATAACTTTGAATATTTATTATTAATTGCTACTAAATTGACATGAAACTGTGAATAAACATAATTAGTATATAATTATTATTATTAATAATACTTTTTCAGAGTGAAGGAGATCCCACATCAGATCCTTCTGTAGAATTATCATGTTCTCTTCTCATGGAGATTTCCCTTGTACCTTTAGAAAGTCTCAAGTTTGTGGTAAGCTGCTCTATTTTAACGTCAGTAACTATATGACCCCACCACTCTCAGTTGCACTGAGGCAACCTCTAAGGCATCATTATCCAAAATAATTATCTGAAATGTTTCAGTAAACAAATACTGGGGGGTGTACAGGGCAAAAAACCTTTTTTTCTTTCCACTCCACTTGTCCATTGGACAAGTGCCAGTCAAATTTTGGTTGTCCGAAAGTGAAATTCACTCGTCCAAAAAATGAATAAATTTAAAAAATGTTGCAGTAAAACAAATTTACAATGTACAGTACCGTAAAAACTGGTGTATAAGCCACATTTGCCCAAACGTTTTGCTGAAAATTGGGGGGTGCGGCTTATCTGCGGGAACAACTGCAATAGATTATACTTTCCAGTGATATAAGTTGACCAGACTTTTTGAGCCTTGAAATTGATTATTCTATTTTTTTGAATTGTACAACATGGAGCAAACATTCTTTAACTTTAGATGGTGTAGAAAATTGAGTCTTGCTTCTCTATTAGAGCTGCCAGAGTGCCTCCGAGACCAAAAATCAAATTGAAGAATAAGGATCCGCATGAAACACGTATTATTGTAACGCACGAACGTGAGCGTAAAAATTGTAAAATTTAGCCTCAAATTGTCAAAATACCTGGTTGAAACAGTGCTCCCTATCTTTGCCGGGCATTTTGAAGCTTTTAGCAATGAACGAACACCGAAGACGAACGAATTCGAAGCCAAAGAAAAGAGTCTGTAAACAAGCGGCCGTCTTGGTTATCCTTATTAACCAGGCTAAATATAAATGTGTCTCAAGAAATTTACACGGTCGGAAAAAGTGTAAGTTTATGAGTAAAAAGAAACAGAAATTCGCGGAAACCAGGTTAGTTTACGAAGCCCAGAGATGCTTGGGAAACTTAGAACTCAGTGTGTGAAAAACGAGACAAATAATTTATTTCTCCTGGTAAATTGCACTTGTCCCGTCAGACAAGTGCTTTTGCAAATCCACTTGTCCGAGATCAAGAAGTACTCGTCTCAGACGAGCGGATGAGTGGAAATTTTTTGCCCTGGTGTACAGGGCATCAAACTTCATTTAAACTATGCTTGCTCCAGTGTAAACATGAAAGGAGCTTGTTGGAGCATTTGTCTTATAAAGGCGTGTCCTCAGCAACCTAGTGATGCAGATAATGGCTAACTCATTTTAGAGACTGGAACAATGTGAAACCACCAAGAAATCCAGTCCTTGGTCAACCTTGGGATGGTGTAAGACTCCTTTAGGGGTACCATGTTCAGTCTATACTAATCCATACAGAACTGGATGGTTCCATCCTTCCTCAGAACTGACAGCACTTAGTGTTGGTCCTAAAAAGTTGATGATGGTACAGGTCTGACTCTTGTGTTTATTACTAAGTAGGGCCTGGCCAAACAAGCTGCCCACACCCTCTAAGTTTGTCTGTTTGGATTGTGTGTTGGGCCTCTGGTTTTGGAACCCCTCTTCAATTCACATTGCAGGTGTCCCATTTCTTCACACTTGAAACATGGTCTTTTCATTATTGGGGATTTAAGCTTGTTTTGTATTAAAGTCCTCAGCCACTACATATAGTGCTATTGCAAGTGCTGCTTTTCTGGCTACTCAATACCACATTTACAGTGTATAAGCATTCAAATGGCCATCCTCTGCTGTGCAAATTGCTTCACTGGTAATCTTTGAATGGCCCTTTATCTAAATAAATGGAATTCGACAAGAGTCTTCCCTGCTTTCCATTTGAAATTGTCTCTTGAATTCTACCTTAAGTTTGCATTTCAATAACACAAATGTACAGTTCACCAACATCTTAAAATTGACTCATTGGTCACCCACTACTCTTGTTAAAATTTTCTGTACTCTGTACTCTGTTAAAATTCTCTGAACTTACTCTTTTGACATGTAATATAGCTCAATCATGCCGGTTTGATCAAATCACCATTCATTGATTGCTGCAACTTCACAGGAATGGGCAAGATATAGGCTCAGTTGCCAGTCCTGAGTGTTTCTTTGTAACTGCGACCCTTTTGCTAAATCATCTTAGTTAGTATTTCTCAGTTTAGATCATTATTTCATGGTACATGCAAGTTGTTAAAATTGACTCTAGAGCCCAGTAAGGTTATTCCTGCCAGTTATGGCAAGACGGAAAAGGCGTCCTTGCGTGATGATAGTCATGTTTGCACACACAGTATACACTGTATTTATGAGACAAAATACTGAGTTAATAATTATATATTTTTTATTATAGACAGCCTCTGTGAATGTGAAGAATGTAGACATTTTGCTTTCAGAGGGTAAATGAAAGGCTTTTGTGTTCATATTTCACATTTTCATTTTAAAATACATTATTATGAAGGACTTATGTTTACTAAGAATACTGCAGTTATGGTCGAATTTAAAGTATGTGGATTAATTCTTACATGTATCAAATGCTGTTAGGTGCATATATAATGTAGATCGGCATTAATTGCTACCCATTGAGCCAAGTACTAATACTAATAGGCTTTTCTCATTTTGGGCATTGTACTTGAAACTAGTTAACAATGTTAAACATTTAATAACCCTTGTTATTATGTTTTAAAGGTTTACTTGAACGAAGGCAATCACAAGCTGACTGTATCCAAGAAGAACGTAAACCAAATATGACATTTGCAGTGAAACCTTTGACATTTACAGAAATTCAAGAAAAAATTTCTCAAATGCCAAAGGTATTTAAAGTGATAACATGTATTTTAGCTCATTAGCCAGACAGTGTTGTCTGGGCATCTGGTGTATGTGGATGTATTTTTTTGAAAACTTACAGGATAACTAGCTCTTGAAATGATTATGATTTTCTTTGACACGGAAGGCCCAGACACACAGTCAAACTTTTCTTGCAATGTTGTGTCAGTTGTGTGCAACAGTTGCAGACGTAGAATTGAGTTCCACATTTGTGATGTTGTACGCAACAAATTGTATCATGTGACACCCCAAAACATCTTGTTACGGTGGTGACCAGAATGGATACTCCAAAATCAGGTTGGACCACTTCGGACGCCTTATTGAGACTTATATATCGGAGTAACTGGTTAGCTTGCAGTTGAGGTTGGGGTTAGCAGTTTATATTGTTACATTTAGACCTAAACTAGGTGGTACAGTGGTACGGTAGGCTATGTAAGCCTAACGAATTTGAAATAGAAATAAACATATTGGAAAAATAAAATAAAATGTTTTGAGAAAGTGTCAAGTTAATTTCTAACAACAAAAAATTAGAAATTAATTAACTTGACACTTTCTCAAAACATTTTATTTTATTTTTCCAATATGTTTATTTCTATTTCAAATTCTTGTTTATAAGTGTCATGGATCCTTGGGAATTCAATTTTTGAATTCATTTGTTTTACATGTATGTAAGCCTAACCCTAGCTGAGGTCACAGGTTCAATCCTGAGTGGGGATTTTAGATTTACTTTTTTACACTTAAGTGTCGACATTACGTTATATAATTCTCAATAAGTGTCCGAGGTGGTCCAACCTGATTTTGGAGTATCCATTCTAGTCACGACCATCTTGTTACACGCAAGGTTGCAAGAAAAATTGGACGACACGAAGTCCTGTTACCAATTAATCATAACTATAACAAAATTCGAGGATAAAACGTTAAATGGTTACACGTTTTGGTGATTAAAAACATATTAACAATTGAGTGTGTTTTTGACCTAGATGCATGCCCGGAAAAAGGATAGCGTGCACAAATGACGCGTACTGTCCAATTACATCATTCAATTACAAGCATGGTGCATAAACTGCCCTATTAATGCTCTAACCAGGCCTGCTGATAACCAATCAGATTTGAGAATCTTGTTATACTTTTGATTAATTGATTGTATGCCACAGTCATCAACCAATGTTTAGTTATAAAGTGCTTAATTCTAGGGAAAAAAACAGAGTTGCTCAGTAATAAACCAATGTTTAGTTACAGTGCTCAGTGGAATGATAATTACATTTTATTTTATTTTATGTGTAATGACAGTCTTTTGTTTGGTCCAGGTTAGGAAAGTCTTAATGTACACTATATTTTCTTAGTCATTAAGCTGTTCAATTCACCATTCAAGATTAGTGATTAATGAGTTGTTATTTTTTTTAGAGTGTTGAGCTCGAAGTGGATATAACCAAAGTCACATTTTTAAACAAAGAAAAAAGGTATTTTTTAATGTGAAGAGTTTGCCCTTTTGAGACTGACCTAGCTGTAACATAAACTAAACACTCACAAGTCTCTATTATATTTTACACTATAATCCTGCTTTTAAAGTAGATATCTCCTGGTCTCATTTGAGGAAGATATTATAACTAAATATTCTTTTTCTTGTTCTTGAAACAGTCACAACTGTGAAAAGTCCCTATTTTCTAACAGTTAACTATTAATATATTTTGTTCTATAGAAAACTTGTTTTGGAGGTGAATCAAATAGTCAGTCATCTACATTCTCAGGGAATATCGGATAACTGCTCGCAAGATTCCCCTCAGTGTGATCTTAATGTCCGAATGTCAGGTATCTGTTAGTAGTAAAATTTAATTTTTAAATTTTTTCCTTTCACATTAATTCTTTATACTTTACTTCTCTTGTATCCATCCAGGTTTATGAATGGACATCAGAAAATTGTTAGGAAAACCTGTTAAATTTTGACTGACATTTTGTTTACAAAATGTACCTTCAATCTGGTTCATTATTTATCCCATTTTGATGAAACCAGTAACCTCAAGGATTATAATAGTCAAGACCATTTTCGATATAAAATAATATTTATTAAAATTCATATTTGGCTCCGATCCGATGAGGCTTGGGGGAAGAAAACAAAAGAAATCACATTGAGGTTCAGCGTTGAATTATTCATTTCTTTTGTTTTATTCCCCCAAGCCTCGGAGCCAAGTATGAATTTTAATATATCGAAAATGGTCTATTAAAGGATTATGCTACAGTATGGGGATTGCAGCACTTACACACAAAGTCATTATAAGGGTGCATCATGGTAGCTTTAGTACTTAATGTTAAGTTTTTTTATGAAGACTCCAGAAAGAAGGAAAAAACCTAGAAGTTGTCTCTTGCTTACATAAAAGCACATAACATGTTTGACACTGGCCTTTGAAAACATAAAATAAATGTTTTGTAAGAAATACTTGAAAGACATTTCCACCTAAGAACTTAGGTCTTCTTCGGTTTAGATGGAATGAGAAAGCGTAACAATGAAAAGGTCCACAAATTATGCAAATGTGCTAGGTGTGCGTAATATACCTGACATTTACCCTTCCCTTTATTAATTTATTCTGTTGTCTTCTCGCATGCCTAGGACATTTGCATAATTTTTGGACCTTTTCATTGTTACACTTTTTCCAAAGTTCTTAGGTCGAAACGTCTTTTAAGTATTTCTTACAAAACGTTTGTTTCTACGTTTTGAAAAGCCAGTATCAGACATTTTACCTACTTTTATGTAACGATGAATCCTAGCTGCAACTCTAGTGTATTTCGTATCTCTTGCTTATTTGGTTTTAATAATGGAGAGAACAATCTTTGTTTGTTTGCTTGAACTTGATGTTTGAACTTAACATATAATTAAATATTGATGTTTGTTTATGTTTACAGGAGTTACAATTACAAACACAAAGTGCTTTAGATTGTGTGAATTAAACAGACTTAGAGTTACATCAAAGGTATTGCAGCATGGTTATTACTCATGCGCGTAGCGGCATGAGTTATAAAATGGGCTCTGTTTTTCTTATTTTTATTTTTCTTATTTTTATTCTTTTTTTTTGTGTGTCATGATTTTGCATGCAAATTTATGCACAGATATTTTAAATTGTGCACTTCTGGTTCATAGACTTCCTGTTTAGTGACTTCCAGCTACCCCCACTTCCGGTAAAACAGCGTTACTGAAGTGTCACGACAGCATCTCCTACAACCCTACTTACATTACATGTACTAATGTTCACGTTTGGTATATATAAGACTTAGAAGAATCACTGGCTTCATTGTGGTACAACCTTCATTTACAAAACATTCAATAGTAAACAACGTGGTTTGCAGGAACGATGACTGAATCAAAGGAGTAACTCTTCTCCATGTCGGACATCTTCTTATCATGTTTAAAATATATCATAAAACTTTCTTACACATGCGCATGAGTATAGGCTGCTTGCAGCCTCTTGTTCTACTTAAATTTGCTATGCTATGAGTTCTTATCTCATTATTTCATTTATGTTAGAAAGGAAGACAGTGCATATGACAAACACTCATAAACATAATTATACTTGTAACCATTCAGCTGCCTTTATGGCTATATGCCTGTACCGAAGCTCCAACCAATTTATTCAATATTGTCAAAGAAATTTAAATTTGAGTCAAAATAATGTAAAACGTACACCTTGACATATGTCCTTGTGACTTTTTGTTCCTGATAGCTGGCTTGCCATTATGGTACCATTGCACTAGCATCCATGCTGTACATTGAGTCAGTTGGTTATGCCCATGTCCAGGAAGAGTTCACTTATTGGTTAGAATATTTCAAGTCTAGGAGAAAAAGCCTAAAAATAACAGAGATTGATGGTTCAGAGAACATACAGGTCAAGGAAGGGTAAGTACAGCTGTACCAAATCAGGGCTGCTAATGAGGGCCAGGGGGCTGGGGATTTTTCCTGGTTACCCAATTATGTGTTTAAGCACTGGCTACTTTGATAGAAAAGCAAAACAATGACAACACCAGATGTAAAGGTCTTCTGGTAGGTGAAGAACTAACTTGTTTCCATGTGTTATCCCATCTTCATCGCCAATGTAAAGGTCTCGCAGTAGGTGATGAACAGAGACGAAAGATGTAAACAGAACACAACTTTTAATCTTCGCTTTAATAATCCACACATCTGGCATGCCACCTGCACATACACACCACTACTAACAGGAACTAAGGTACAATGTTGCAGAAACCAGAAGTAGGACACTACACTAGAGACCTGCTTATTTAAATAAATAGTGACAGCCCTGTCAAATGTATTGGGGTTCAAAATTTGTTATTTTAATTGGACAGAAATGTTCCTTAAGGCTGTGGCTTGATGTAATTAAAGATTCTTTGGGCTTATCAGAACCCCAAAATATTTAGGCTGGGCATTAAAGAG
The DNA here is from genome assembly GCA_024195265.1 of Dendrophyllia cribrosa. Taxonomy (NCBI): domain Eukaryota; kingdom Metazoa; phylum Cnidaria; class Anthozoa; order Scleractinia; family Dendrophylliidae; genus Dendrophyllia; species Dendrophyllia cribrosa. Next base: position 18,755,335 of record JAJLRJ010000008.1, read on the forward strand.
TCAACTAGTTAGGAAGATTTTTGAGATTTCAAATGTAGGTTCATTGATCTAATTTGGTAACAAATATGGTATGATTGGTCATTAAACATTTAACAGCTTGCTTTGCAACTTTCACTTTGAAAGGTGTTGTCTGGCACTGACGTTGGAATACCACCATGCTTAATCATGGCCAAGATAACTTATTGTTAGTGTTAAAAGTAATAAAATGTATTGCACAGCATTTCTGTAAGCCAAAATCAATTGTAGTCAACTTTTATTAATAGTTTTAGATGTTCACCTCATGTGCATTAGTGCAAACATTGAATGTTTGGTGACCAAACATACAACATTTGATACCCACTAACTGAAGGGAATTTTCTTACTTCTGTAATGAAAATTGCACAGACCAGAACTAGATGGAAAAACTTGTTTTCGGACTTATGTTCTGCAATAAATTGAGAAGTTGAAAGGAGTTCTCACCATTGTGTACACAAATAGATGCACTATGTACTACTATATTTTTGCAGGTCGAATACAGGTGTTTTGTCAAGACTCCCAGCTGAGCTAGAGGTAACAGGCTCTGTGGAGGTGACTGATTGCTCTACAAGTATGTTTATTACCAGTCCATGTCCAAATGAACAGCCTCTGTGTCATGCAGTGCTGGCATCCCTCACTCTCAACGTTAAAACATCTGAAAATGGTATGCAAGTGAAAATAAGTAATATTTTAGCTACTTTTTCTACAATGTTAACCTACTTTCTCTACCTTCCATGGACTCACCATAATTATGATTATAGTTGTCAATACCATTAATACTGTGATTTAAAATCTTGATAACACCTTGTATGGTGAACACATAATAGTAACAACCAAATGGTTGATGGAGACTACAATATACTTGTACTTATTAAAATAAAAGTTTGAAATAAGAAGACAATACCTAATACATGTATTTTTAAAGGTGCCATATACGGAAACAAACAGTCTCTAACTTGCAGCATGGACCTTGAACTCCGCTAATAAGAGGTATTTATCAAATATTTTAAATCCTTTATACAGGTATAAAGCAAGTCAACACAGGAAGAGATTTGAGGTAAACCAAACTTACTGTGAATTATAAGTCTCTTCAAAGCTAATTTCCAGTTCTTGAAATCTCTATTTCAAGTATTTAGAGTAGATATCAGTTCTGATTTACATTATCACATAACTTACATAAAATTCCTATGATCCTTTGTTTACAGCTTCAGTATAAGAGTAGAAAATTCATACCTGTATCTGGATACCAGCCACAGCCTGTTAAAAGAAGGTTCTACAACTGGTGCAGTATCCTGTAGGTCACAAGACTTTCTCTCCCTTCCCCCAAGTACTACAAAACATGTGTGGGGTAGGGTGCTGGCTCTTGGAAGCTGCAGTGTTAAGGTAAGAAGGCAAAATGATGGGTCAGACATCATTGACAAAGGAACTAAACATATCAGGTGTGCACTGACGAAGGGCTGGTACTCAAAACATCGCCCTTTGTATATCTTTACAGTGGTCAATTACCTTTTTACTTATCAAACGTTGATAAAACCAGATTTTTGTGTTTCACTCCCTGGGCACTGGGGCGATGTAGCAGCTCTCGTAAGGTCTCACACCATTGATTTGATACCCTTCGTGAGAACAATAAAACAAACAACACAAAAATGGACCCTAGCCCTAAAAACAATAGCAGCTGTGTTTTACAAGGCCAATTAAAATAGAGGTTCTGAGAGCTGCTACACTACCGGGGCACCGACCAACCCCTTTTATTCATTCCACTTATGTCCAGAAATGCAGGTAACTCGGACCTTGGGTACTTCATATTACACACAATTATTTGTCATTTGCATATGACTTCATGTTTGACAGAATTGCTTGCGTTTAGGTGAGAATTAGGGTTAGGGGACACTTCATGATGTCTATCATAAAGAGCATGAATCTCATTAGCCTGCATTTCTGGACGTATCTCATTCATTTGTGGCTAAAGGGACACTGTCCTGGCTGACATATTGTGTTTTCATGATAATGTCCAGAAGCTTGTTTTAAGCTTGCTATATTATTTTGAAATAGGAAAGAAAAATTGTTAAAAGTTATGAAAACAAAGAAATGTCAACCAAAGAGGCAAAACAACAGCTAAAATTAAAAAAGATCAAAATTGCACAAAATTGACAATTTTGATTTCTTGACAGACAGTTAAGAAATCAAATTTGATGAACCATCATTTCCATCCTTGCAATCCTGCACTTAATCTCTAAACTGTTGCTTTTGTTTTGTTCTACGTAATCTTTTTGTTAAATTAAGTTGTATATTTGGTGGCATTTGGTGATATGACATGAAAATAAAATTTATTATTTTGGCCGACAGTGTACCTTTAAGTCCTTGTTCTCTTTTGTCATGTTGTTTCCTTAGGCAATAAACTTTATTATTTTCAAGTCTCTTTCCACCCAGGTGAATAAATAAATACCGGCAAACCATTAGGAAAACTATTGTAACTTAATGCTATATGGACTAGCCTCCTGTCCAGGCATAAACATGTTGCCTCATCCTACAAAATCTGGGTGGTGGGCAACCCATGGTTTATGAGCAACTCTGGCCAAATATGCAAAGTGCTACAGGCTGTGAAAGTGCAAAATTGCCAAATGCCAAATGCCAAAAGACTTGTTTCTACTTGTACATGAATTAGTTGTGATCAAAGTAGATGCAATTAAATGTAAATGCAACTATTGGCCAAGTTTCAAACTTGCAATCAACTTACATTTATGTTTGGACAGAATACTCCATGTTACAACCTTTGTTATAAAGCCAGAAAGAGATCACTAAAAATTATTTGTTATGCAATGATTATATTCTTTAGTGTACTACAGAACTCATGGAGAATACTGAGAAACCTCCTGATATGAGGGTGACTGGTGAAGCAAGCTCATTGGCTGTTGAGTGGTCACATGATGTGTGTAGCTTCTTGCTTAAGTGGTTACCTGGGTGGTTTCCAGAGTTAAATCAGTTCAAATCTTCTCAGGTCTCAACAGAGGGAAAGAGTATTACTGGCAAAAGTTTTGGTATGAAAACAGAGTTTTTTGCAGTTTATTACTGGCCCAAATGTTTTTGCAAGGGTGTTCAGTTAAGATAAGAGAAGGGGTTATAGTAATGCTTGCTGTGGAAATTTTCCCAAGGTGCCAAGACCGTTATATTGAGGAGCTGACTGCAAAAAACAAAAATGGAAAAAATAGAGTGAAAACCTCAACAAGTCATTGCTTGACAAGTTGAGAAATAATCTGGTGGAATTTAGAAGAATCCTGGACAACAATCCTGGAATTTAAGAGAGAATTGTATTTGAGCATGACACTGTGAACAAGTGTAACATTGAAGAAGTGAAAGCAAATGCTTGAGCTGATGTAAAATATGGGTGTCATTGCACCTCTGTATCAAGTTGGCACCAACCATAAAAGGTGGAACCAAACGATTTTGTGTGGACTATAGGGGTCTCAACAAAGTGGCAGAGTTTGACATATCAATGGGAGTGGGGGGGGGGGGGGGGGGGGGGGGGGTAATATTATGGAAGGTACCAATTTCTTGGCTCTTAAGAACGTTTAACCAAACGATTTTGTGTGGACTATAGGGATATCAACACAGTGGTAGGGTTTGACACATCAATGGGGGAGTAATATTAGGGAGGTAACTGCCAATTTCTTGGCCTTCAAGAAAGGTGGAACCAAACGATTTTGTGTGGACTATAGGGATCTCATCACAGTGGTAGGGTTTGACACATCAATGGGGGAGCAATATTGAGGAGGTAACTGCCAATTTCTTGGCTCTCAAGAATGGTGGAAGAAGATTTTGTGTGGATTATAGAAGTCTCAACATAGTGGCAGAATTTGTCACATCAAAGGGGGAGAACAGATGGCACAATTGATATTAAGCTCGGTAATGCCAAATATTGGGTGGTGGCAGTTTTACTGTAATTTTGTTCCTTTCACATATTATGAAGCTTGTGGTTGTTGTTAATCACATATCTGTCTAATTGGAATGAGTAATTATTGCAATATCATCATTGATAATGTATTTTATTCTTTCCTTTTCTTGTTGTTTTATTCCTTGAAGCACTGGACATGGATTTTAGAATATCTGGCATCAACTTGTTTTATCTTGGAAGATTGGAAGGTCAGAATGTGTCAATTATCATTATTAATAACTCTATTGGGATTAAGATCAAGGTTAACTTGTGCAGAAGAGGACTGACAGCTTTACCCTCAATTTGTAATATTTCACAGGAGGAGTTGATTCCTTCATGACAAGAGTTGACTTGGCAGTAGTGACAGCAACATCTATTCCTGATCGGTCATTGCACAGTGAAATCTATGGAATGAAACTCTGCCAACTACTGGGGCTGGAAAAGGTATCAAGAGTAATGTAAACTTGTTAGACTCAATTAAACCCATTTAAGTAGACACTGATGCCCTCAGCAGCCTTTCAATCAGAATTTTATCCCCCATTATACCTGTGGACATTACAATAGAATCTTGGCGTCCTGAAAATGTTTTGGGCCCAAAAAGCTGTGATATGTGCAGTAAGTTTACCAACAAGGATTCGATATTTTTTTTGTTTGGAAAGCTGAGGAAAAAAATCCAAAGTTGACAAACAACACTGCACTGGTTTGCAGGATAAAAACTTCATTGCCACTCAAAAGAAATTTCATGTTAAAAATATCTTTCGGGCTGAAAAGCCTTCGGGAGTTTTGAGAAATACACACTTGGCCTGAAATTAGCCAATAAGAGTGCATGTTTTATCAGCAATGAAAACTAGCTGTTCTATAATAACCCAGAGTTACAGGCTTCTTTGGGATATGCATGTTTTCTACACTTATCGGACTAATGTGACTGATGTTGGTACATTTTGCTAAATTTTCTATCTTTCATGAGATTTTAACATATGAGATATCCAATTAGCTGGTTCAATATAAATAATTAGTGCTCCTGTGTCTAACATATACATCACTGATCTTTAATGCAGGGCTAGTAATGTGCAACAGTATTCCTGAACTGGATTTAGCATGTGCTCTTACATTTATTCCTATGCTTTATTTCAGGTGCCATACAGATGTGTGATTTCTGTGGAACTAGAAAATGACCTCATTAGCATTCCTGTTCTTACTGTGTCTCATTCAGTACTCAAGGTATGAAGCATTTGTAACAAGAAGTCATTTGTTTCTTTCTTGTGGTTGACAGTGGTAAAAAATATTTGGGTTAATAAATTTTATTAATTTTTTTAGCCTTATGACACAGAAATTTAAATTAAAAATAATATAGCATTTTTTGCAAGGTTATAGTCTGTAGAATTGTCAAAAAAATACTTTCCCAATCAGAATGCTCCAATTCATCATGTTTGTTCCAGCACTGCCATATGATAATATAGCTTTTTGACTGCAGATGTCTTCATGAAGGCCAATTTGCCAGTTTAGGCAGGTCAATTCCTCTTTTTCTGGGATACGATTCTAGTCAAGCGTAGCCTTTGCTTTGTTACTATCCTTTTTGGGAGAAAAACAGTGTTGATAGTTTGTTTTTCTTTTTGCAATGAAGCCTTACGTGATATCAGTTAAAGAAATTCTTGTCAGTTGGGACCCTACTCTGCACATGGCTATTGACGAAAGAATACAAGAAGCCACTCAAGATGGTACAGACCTACAAGGTTGGTAACACATGAGGCTTGATTTGATCATCTGCTATTACTGGCTATACCATATTTATCCCAGTCCTACTTTGCCAAAGAGGTCAAATGTTTTCCATCAGTTTTCCCTTCAGATAACACGAGACTACTCGGTTCTTGCATAGCACTAGGCCATTTCTGAGTTACTGGTTATCAAAAAGAGGCTTGGTACACAACCTTTCATGTGAAAATGAGTTTTCATTCACATTCAAATAAAACTCATTCTCAAGTGAAAGGTTGTGCATCAGTCCTTGCTTTGATAACAAGGCATAAAGCAATTCGGAAATGACCTATTTCTCAGGTCTGACAGGGTCTGGAACAAATTGGAGGAAATACTCTTACTAATTAATTGGGAATTTTTAATGATTCAAACATTCAAATCAAAGAATTCAGCTCAAAACCTATGTCAGACTTCAAGTTGTTTTTGATCAATTTACTCAACAAGACTTACCCACTTGTCTCTGTGCGAGCAGTCTGCAATTATTAGACTTAAACACCCACAGTAATCGAATTGAAGGACGTAGTCGCCCTTTGTTTTACTGATGAACTCGCTTATGAGGGAGGAATGGGCCAAGAAAAATGGCGGCAACCAAGATGGCGACTCAGTGAAGGTGATCGTGCACGCAAGTATGTTTCTTGTATCTTATCTCCCTAAAAGTAATTTTGTATTTTTTTTTACTGTGGGAGGGGTAGTCCGTAAGGTAATCCGTGGAGTAGTCCATGTAGTAGTCCATGGGGTAGTCCGTGGAGGGGGGTCAGTGTGAAGTCAGCGGAGCGGGGGTCAGTGTTTTCAACTCTCCCCAATTCCCCTGTGAAATTCTTGTTAATTGCTGTTACTAACTCTTTGTTTTACAGCCATGATGAAAAGAACATGTACAACGAGCAATTCAGGCAGTGGCTCCTTATCACAGAAAGGAGGGAAATCTATTCAACTTACTTGTGACATTTCCTGGTTTAAACTTCATATGCAAACATCACCTAAAACAAGGTATGCGGATAATCAGTCTGATTTATTTATGTACCTATCTGCTATTGATATCTGTTTGTCTTGATCAAATATTTTTAATTGAAGAATAAAAATGGTGGCTAGATTAAAACGTATTAGTAAGAAAACTTTTGCATTTGATTTGTTATTGATTTCTAGCTTTGGTGTAGAGTGCAGAAGTTGTGTCTTGTCTCTGCAAGACAATTGTTTAGATGTTGAATTGGAATACACTGGTCTTCTCTTTGATGAGCTTTCAATATTCAAATTTAAGGTAAATTTTACTGTTTAGTTTGGTTCTCTACAATACACTGTCTCATTAGTATACTCCCCCCCCCCCAATTCACTGTTCTTCAATCTTCCCCATAACATTTTTGAGATTACACAAGTTATGAGGCAAATTGAAAATTAGCCAATGGTCAAATCTTCAATAGCTTTGGAAAAACTTGTACCCTCACCTTCATTCTCCTTTCCCTTTGAGGAATCCCCTATGGAATGGCTCTAACAATATATATACAGCATTAAACTGTTTACTGAACATTACAGACAATGATAATATATTTTATAATACAGACACAGATTTCTATTTTTAACTGGATTTTTTTTAAGTCAGTGTTGTTTAATGCAATGAAGTCCCTTTCTCTAGTGGCCACATAGCTTTTATTATAAGTATGGCTGCTTTTTTTAATTTTTACTATTTGTTTTAAAAGGAAATTTCCATAAAGAGACTGCGAGAAGTCGAGGAAATACTCAGTGTGAGACAAGAACTCAAGCAGCTGGAAACAGAAAGAAATACAACATGGTTTGTGCTGAATAAAAACTAAAGTTCATCTCATCCAGTTAATGAGTTCAACATCATTGAACATTGTTGACTTCAACTTTGTTGAATAATGTTGGACAAGCCAGCCAAATGAATTCAACATTGTTGCTCACAAAAAAATGTTTAACATCATTTGAAGCAGTACTGAACAATGCTGAATCAGGATGTTGAACTTGTTTTTTAGGGTTAAAGATGTCTATACATGTAGCACAGCTATGTAATATGGCAGATAACCTTGCAAGCCAATGTTTATCATTACAACCATCCATTTGCCTGCTGTTGAAAAACTAACGTTGTTTTCTACCCAGCATGTTGCGATAAGTAAATTTTAAAGGCCCACCTTCACTCAAAAGACGTTGCGGTTGTTTGTTTTTGTTTTGAAATGCTCCATTGTTCATACACGTGATCTGATTGGTTGCATGCATTCAAGCGTGAATTTCGTGTCACACGAAATTCAGCACAGAAAGTGATCACGGCGCGAACAGCATTTTGGTTGAAGGTGGGCCTTTAAGGACGTTCGCGCGAAAATCTTCTAACATTGATATTTTTATAAAACTTTTGCTACAGCTAGGTTATGAGTTACTCGTGTCAGAAATGTAAAAAAATGAGGGGGTCACCGACTTCGTTTCTGAGATGAGCTATCTGAAAGGCGACCCTAATTTTGAAA